>CM030044.1:1270000-1407500 GCA_017639485.1 Pluvialis apricaria | reverse complement strand
CGAGCGGTTGACACTGAGCCGGACCGAAAACCCGCCGGGCTGCAGCGGGTCCGGGGGCTGCCGGGAAACAGCTCCACGGCTCGGTCGCGGGCACGGCGCTCTTCCCGGCGCGCGCAGGCAGCGGAGCCCTCCAGCCGGGCACGGGGACCCCCGACCCCGCAGCGCCGGGCGGGCTCCCCCCTTGTTTTCCCCCCCCCTTGGTGCCAGAAACCAGGCGTGCTCCAAGTCCCGGCGGTTCTCCTGCCATACGCCTTCGTGACTCGGAATTTAAGCCTCAGCGCGGTCTCCTCCAGCGTGAGTCGAATCCACCTCCACATTTGAGAAACTTATCGACAAAACCAAAACATCGCGAGTTTTCTCGCCACTGAACGTATTTACAGTTTTCAGCGCGCGCACAGCTAATCCGAACGGGTGTGGGGATGTCGAAGGTGAGCACGTGGGAGCTATCGGTATTTGTTCTTTCCGTTCTCGGAAGCAAACAGAAAATTCAGATTCTCGCATCTCGCTATTTCATTTCAATGAGAGACTTTTTTTCAACCACACAGATTTTTTTATAAACAAAACAAAACAGAACAAAAAAAAAACCAAAACAAAACCAACCCAAAACTGATACAATGTATTAAAACACGTAATAACAAGAGTCTACATGTAAAAATATAACTTTTACATACACAATTTCAAAATAATGATACGTTTGCCATTTGTTGCATAAAATTTACAAATGTATTTTTCATTACTATATAACTGGCAAAACAGGAGAACAGATGGAACATTTAGACCGTTTGATGGATTTATGGCATTTATTCAGTGTTGATAGGTGGAAAATCTACTCGAACAGGGAGTTTTTATTTAAAATACATGCCAGGTCGGTGTGGCTGTAAAAATAGAAACTGGAATTAGAGACAAAAGGATGCTGACAAATACTTAACTAGGAGCACTATCTGTTAATCGTACTGTACACCAAAGTCAATCGTGATTAAGATTCACTATGGAAGTTGGTTCAATTGTGCCCAGACTTCAAAGCTAGTTATCTGATGAGCTGCTGTGCCATAGTTTGAGCTATGTTACTATTAAATATGTTAAGTAAAAACTTCATTCGTACTGGCCAGAGAAATACTGTACTACCACCCCTCCTCGAGAAAGTGCAACTTAATGCTTTAGGACTCATAAGGCTTGTTATAAATGCTGCAGGATGACCGAAATTGGCATTTCGCAAAGAAAGGAGGAGGCAGCAAGTGGTCTACGCTTAAATAATCCACTTAAAAAACGAGAGAAGAACAACAGAAAAAGAAGTCGATCAAATCTGTCACACTACTTGCAATTGTCCCCGTCCCCCCCCCCACCTTCCCCGCGATGGTCCCCCCTCCCTCCCTCCCTCCCCCCCCCCCTTCCCCCCCCCCGCCCCCTCCCCCCCCCAAAAAATCTGACCATGTATTCAGCAACGCCTCACTGCACACTATTTAGGCTACACACATAGGTAACGCTTTAATCGGTTCGTTAATCACAGCCACTTTGATTATGTCACGTTTCCGATGATATAAACATTGGAAGGCACAGTGGTAACAATTGTAGCATTCTAACCTTGTACCTCTGAAATTCCCCGCGCCGGCGGGGCGGACTGGCGGGCGCGGGGCGGCACAGCGCCCGCGGCCCCCGGCCCCCGCGCTCGGCTCTCGCCACTTTCCTTACGAATGAGAAGCAACGTTCAGGGTCAGCGTTTCAGCCTGCACTACCCCTCCAGAGACAGAGTTGGCACTACAGGTTACAATAACAAAAACCAGGGGAGAGGGACAGAAATAAGACAAAAAAATCCTTATTTACAGTAAAATCTTCTTTTTTAAAAAAGTTAATCAGTACTATTTTTTTACAGGAGCAAAAAAGTCTGAAACAAATGAACAAAAGCTTACCATATTCACTAAATTTTTAATATATATTTATATATATATTTATATATATATATTTGTCATAGGTCTATAAGATCCATCTGTTCCTCCTACCCTAAGGAATGGCTAATGTCATCGCTTCAGTTTTCATTAGGACGTTTGCTGGTTTTGTAAATATCTGGGCAGCAAAGCTTCCCTTTTAATATCCAGTAAGTATAAACACTAGCTGTCTAGCACACCAACAAAAACGCTCATTTTTTTTTTTTTTCTTCAGAAGTACACTTTTTTTCATTATTGCAAGTTTACAATTTTAAATTAAATATTTTTTTTTTTTTTTTTCAGACTTACAAATTAATTATATTTTTTTTTTTTTTTTTTTTCCAAAAGAAGTTTAGGCACAAATGCATTGTCCCACAGTGTGGAGAAGATTGCCATTCAGTCTCTAGGCTGTGCACTTACAGCTCGTAACATACTGCGTTAGACATTCTGCGTGATATGTTAAAGAGAGTCGTCCCTCAAGTTGCACTTGTTTGTTTGTTTGCTTTTTTCTCGGCTTTAATAATCGGGAATGCTGAAATCTCTTGCGTCTGTGATTCTTAACTACTCAGACTTGTCTTATATTACAAAAAAAGGGGTTAAGGAGAAGTGTTTATGTGGGTTTAAGATAATACAGCTGTTAAGGAAGTGGTCTCTTGCTTAAATGAAGAAATGTGGCAACTTGGACCTGTGGAAGAAGTAAAAAACCTCATCAGCCCAGGAGAGGTGAGCGCCTGTCCCGACGCCCTCCGCCAGCCACCCCTCTGAACGCCGCCTTGGGCACCGAGCGTCCTCGCGGGCCGACCCCAAAATCCACTTCCAAGGGGGGGGGCTGGCACGTTCTCCCCCCGGGGACGGTGCGCCCCGGTCCGGGGGGTACCCCCCTGGGCGCGGGGCAGGGGGTTCCCGGGCCACGGCCCCAAATAAACTTGCCTTTTTTTTTTTTTCTTTTCTTTCTTTTTTTGTTTTTTTTTTACATCTGTCCCATGTGGTTGGAGGCGTCGCCCATCCCGGGGTGGGGGCCCGCCAGGGAAAGCGGAGGAGGATCTGAAGATACTTTCTCTTCTTCCCTTCTTTTCAGACACGCCGCTTTAGGGTTCAGATTTCTTTCTGTGGAGTTGAAGCAAAAAGGCGACTTCAAATACTCACGTTTTCACACCAGATCGTTCTGTTCATCGCACGGGCATTTAAAACGATCGCCCGTTACCCGTCCCGCTCCCGCTACGGGAACTTAGCGGGCTGAAGCGGAGGATGCGGCTCGGTC
Organism: Pluvialis apricaria; assembly: GCA_017639485.1. Lineage (NCBI taxonomy): Eukaryota > Metazoa > Chordata > Aves > Charadriiformes > Charadriidae > Pluvialis > Pluvialis apricaria. Next base: position 1,404,317 of record CM030044.1, on the reverse strand, counting down.
AGGCCGAGCGCCGCGATGCAGCGCAACTCCACGCGCAAGCGCTGCCGCCGCCCCCGCGCTGGAGCGTTGCGAAGGGGCAGCCGAGCTTAATATAATAATTTGGATCTCGCTAGAGACCGTAAAACGCGCCGAGGCCATCGAGGACCTACGGCAGCACGCCCGGTGCCGGAGCCGCAGGGGAACAGGAGCACCGCCAGTGCTCGGAGGGGCTGGGCCGGCTCCGGGTGCCGAGGTCTCGCCTCTCTCCCCGCCACCCACTGCCCCCGGCCAGGCTTTCCCAGTCCCGAAAGGGGTGTTTGGCACGGCCAAAGCCCAGGAGGGACGTGAGGGGACACAAGAGGTGACACACTGACCTCTGACTTGCTGCTCTAAGCTGAGGATGACGGCCACAGCCTGGTGTAAGATCAGGAGCTTGGTTTGGGGCTTGTCGCTCTTCAGATGGAGCTGCACCATCCGGCCCAACTCCTTGAAAGCCTCGTTGATGTCGCGGACGCGCAGGCGCTCCCGAGCGTTGTTGGCCATTCTCCTTTCCTTTTCCCTCTCGGCCTTCTGCTCCGGGGTCAGGTCTTCGTCATCGTTATTGCTGGGAGACAAAAGGAACGCAGCATTTTCTAATGATGCGGAGAATAAGTCGCGCCAAGATTCTCAACACACTTTGCCCAAACCCAGAGCCGCAAGGCACGAACAGACACCTGCTGAGCCGTTCTTATTTGCCGCTCCTCTTCCACCAAACCTACGCAAAATCCAGGCTCCTTACATTTTACACGGAGTAAAGCCTTGGCTTCTCATGAAGCTTTACAATCTGCAAGGCGGCACCTTCTGATAGTTAAAAGCAGTGAATGTATAGCTTTTTTTTTTTCACTACCGCGTTTTATCCCAGCCGACACTGCAACTTTTTAAATCGTGGCAAATCCCCACTCAGCAGTAGCTTCCAAGCCCGAAAGGCACCCATGCGTTTACACGTTTGCCTTTCAGCAGACCGTCATTTGGGTTTTTGGAAGGAACTTTCTCGACTGTTGAAGGTGAGGATCTGCCGCCCTCCTGAGCAGCGGCGGTGGGGAGCTGTGGGCAGCACCCCCGTCCCTGCACGGAGCATGGGGTGCCCAAACGCCCGCGGGCACAGAGCCACGGAAGTCATTTATGGCTGTGAAGGGCCCTACGGTGAACTTTGGCCGCCTTTCTGCAACAAAACGGCTTTCTATGCGGATAAAATGAGGATTTTAAATGGAAAACACATCCACTGGTGAGTCACTGGCACTATATAATTTGAATTGGTTATGCAAATGGAGTGATAAATTTTCAGCAGCCCCAACGACACGGATTTAGACATCCAACTAAATATCAGGAGTAACCTTTTAAAGCTGCAAGCATGTTAAAAGCAAAAATGTTAGCCTACAAAAGCTTCAAAGCACATATAAATATGCATAAGCAACGGCATATTTGTTGAATTAACAAGAACCACGATCACCTCCCATCAGCGTAAAGGTGCTTTCTTCTTACCATATCATAAACGCACACGAAAGCCTCACTTCTACATATGGTTACTTCAACACGTTTACTCAGAGAAAATCGCGAGTGTCATATATTTTCTCCACTCGTAAGAGACGTGAAGGTAATTAACGGTTTAAACACCGGCGAGCGCCGGCCTGAGAGGTCCGAGTCTCGGCGCGCGCTCGGGGGCAGCGCGGCGGCTCCGACGCTTCCCACCTCGGCTGGGATTTTAGGCAGAGCTCCAGGCGTGGAAGGAGAAAAGGCAGAAGGCCGCTGCCATCCGGCTTTAAACAAAGCCCCTGCGCAAAGCAGGGCCGCGCCTGGATTTCCGCTTCACTGGGATCTTTTTCGCTACGCTGTCGCGTATCTGTGCTGCGCCGACCCAGGTGACAATCGAGGGGCAGAAGGAAAGGCCGTCCCTCGCGCAGGTTCACCGCTGCAGCACCCACAGACGCGGGTCGCGTTCGCCATGGGCACGAGCTCCCGGCTGTGAAAATCCAGCTGCCGCTTCAGTAACACTCCCAAAATTGACAAAGAATATGCCAAAACAAGTCAAGTAAAGACCTCTCAACCCAGGCAGCCCTTACAGATTTACAGGAATTGAGGAGGGGGAATGAAATTCGTTTGGGAGGTCAAAGAAAAGCACACGGTTTGTTCTTTCGGGTGCAGGTGTGCGATCAGCTCTTTGGCACGTTTGTAAAGGGACGAAAATCCACCCTGTATTCTAATTTGCAAGCGTAGGCAGAGAGGAATAACAGCCCAATTCATAGATTGTAGCGTTAACGCAATTTCGTTATAGATTGGGGAGAACTTGCTCAGTGTCCGAATTTGCCAATTGTTGGAATTTGAGGCCGTCCTGGAGTACGGGGACCAGAAAGGCGCTCGGTACTGCCAGAACAGCCAGGCCGTTTCACTTAGGCTGTGGTTTTACCTGCCAGGAAAAAACCTCATAGTTTCCTCCTGTTCTGTTCACTTCATCGAAATCCAGTAAAGGAATTAAATGAAGCGACACTATTATATACTGTTACCTAGATCTTGACCTAGTAATTGATTTGATATCCTTCTTGTCATCCTCTAGTTTCTTGTCCTCAGAAGACTTTGTGTCCTGGAGGTTTTCGTCTCCCTCGTCGTCAGATTTGATTTCGGAGCTCCCCGAAGAGACGCTCTGCCCTTGCAGTCCGGTCGGCATGCCTGCGAGAAAACACACGGGACGAGCCGTCACGCAGCGCCGAAGCCAACGATCCGCGTCGGTGTCCTCTGTCCCCCGTGAAGGGGGACACGTGGCGCAGCCCCGATGGCTCAAACCGGGTCTCAGCCGCGGCTTTGAGGTCCATCCCCGCTCCTCTGCCTTTAGGGACAGAAGAGGGCTCAGCGTCTGCGCTACATCAGCTACGCAGCGCGGGAGACCGTCACCGCGGCACCATGCGCCTCGCTCGGAGCCGGGGGCCGGAGCTGCTCCCGCGAGCGAGGATTTGGGAAGAAAGGGAGACTCGGAACTCCCCGAGCAAATTTGATTCCTACATCTGAAGTGCCGCACACTGCCTGCCTGTCGGTAGACGACAAGATGTGCGTTTTACAAAGCGGACAGAGGGCTCGTGGCCTTGCCCAGACCCGCAATTCCAGGTGTCAGGCACCCGCGGAAGGGGGCACGGGACACCTAACTGCTACTCCTGTTCTTCAGTCACGATATAACTTTTCCTTCCCCTTAAAAAAGAAATCTTTTCATACGCCATTCTCAAAATAATTAAAATCCCTCGGCTGCCACGAACGAGCAGGACCCTGTAAGGCATCGTAACAGTTCGGGCTCTTTCTCCCGCGCTTTAAGGGGAAGATCAGCTGCCCCGAGGAATAACGAGAACCCCCGGCGGCCTCTGGGTTCCGCTACTCCAGGGCTGCTTCGCACCAGCGGGGGGGTGGGAAATCTGCCAGTCTGAGTCTCACCCTAAACTCCTTCTGATGCGTCTCCTGCACTGTTTTCTTCAACTTAAAGCCATGCCCTGCGCTGCGTTAGTCCCCGCCATCCCTGTGACCAGAAGCGCGAACCCCTCATCCCCCCCAGCGCGGGTCACCGCCGTCCCGGCCGTGTGTCTGGGGACGCTCCGTCCCCGGACGGGCACCTCCGGCAGGCGGTACTCACCCCTGTACGGGTCCTGGGGCGGGTTCAAATCCGGGGACGTGGCGGACTGGACGGGCAGCTGAGGGACGGGGACCTGGTTTGGCACGAGTGAGTGGCTCCCGCGGAGGCTGACCCCGTCCTCACGGTGCGGTCCGACCTGCCGGGGAGGAGAGAGGCAGCGGTGAGGCCGCGCGGTGCCGCAGAGCCCCACGTCCCGGGGACCCCAAGGAGAGGGATGGGGACGGTGAGCCGTGGCACCGGGCTGCGTTTCACTAGAGGGCGCAGACAGCCCGTACAGCCGCGCTGTACACACCGCGCACACCGCGCACACCGCGCAGGCTGCCCGGGAGGACGCTGCGCCGCGCGCCTCGTGACAAACACGGCAGAGCAGCTCAGGCAGGTAAAACGTCAAATTGTCTCCCAGGGTGCTGCAGCCGAGCGCACCGATTCCTACCCATCTGTCTTCTATCATGTCCGCCAACAGATCTGACAATTATCTTAATGCCCATATGCTTAATTGTGGGCTTCTCAATTCCCCCATTGCTAGCGGAAATCCTGCAGGAATTTCAATTTGGCATTCCACTTTCATTTCGGGGGATCAGATTCGCAGGCCTGCCATTTTTTTCCCCCCCTGCAATGCCAGCTCAGCCGCTGACAGCGGGAGCCGCGGCAGCGAGCGGCGCGGCCCCCGCTCCCCCCAACCGTCACACCGTGTCACCTGCCTTTCCGAAACGAGGAGCCCCGTCCAAATTAGCGCTCGCTGTCTTTCATTAACCACCGAGTCCCAAACCCGAAGGGGCACCATCCCTGCCAACGCCGTGACTCCGGGTAATATACCAATAAAGGTTTTATTAAACACTCCGGTAATGCCATCATCGGAGCTGACGGCGCGGGCGCGATGGAAACACACCCCTCCCTCCCCGCTACGCCGCTCACAGACGCACTCAGCGGAGCGGGGTTGCTCCTTCGTTAAATAAAGGAGACCGCCGAGAAGAGTTAAGCGTCTGAAGAGCAAAACTGTCAGGAGCTGCGAGAGACTTTGATATAAAAGCACCCGGAGCGGTACCACCGGTGCCGCCTCCCCAATCCCGCATGGCAGCTCCAAGCCGGAGAGGTACGGACAGACGTCTGTAGGGACAGACAGACAGCCTGTCCGCGCGGAAAACTCAGCGCTCCACCGCCTCCGGTGCCCGCATCCCCTCAGGCTCGAGCGAAAGGGGCGATAAACCCGGCAGAGAACTGTAAATCGCTCTTTATTCTCCAAAAAAGTAAGTACTCGGGCAGATAAAAAGACGGAGGGATGTTTCTAATCAGACTTACAAGATAATATAGGATAATTGTTAACAGCAAGTCGAGACCGCAGTAAGAAAGATAAAAGGGAATCCTGCCAAGGGGAACTTGAGAAAATCTTTTACTACTAGACGAAATGCAAATAACCGAAAGCAAGTGTAAAAGAGCAGAGACAAAAACTCTCTCCTCGTTGAGACGCTTTAATTTTTAAAACATGAGACACTGAGAAAAGACGGAACCCGCCGTTATTTGGCTTTTAAGAGAGAATGAGCTGTTACGGGGCGCTTGGAGCTCGGCAGTCCCGCTCCCGGAAACCCCAATGGAGAAAACGCAGAGGAAAATCCCACCGACATCCTTCGGAGCAGAAAAAGTATTGTTTCCCCACAGCTAGGAAAAAGAACGCCTGGTGAACCAGGCTGTCCTTCTCCACCCTCAGCGATAGCCAGCTCAGCTGGACGTGACCCTGGACAACCCGCCCTGGCCCGGGAGCTGGACCTGACGCCAAAGCTGGCCCCACCGTGAGCCAGGCTTTCACCCCGGCCACCTCCACAAGGCCCCTCCCATCTACATTTTTCTACGGAAGACAAAAAACCAGTTAGTTTTGAGGTGGATGAAGAACAAAGAAACACGTCACACCGCTTCTGGTTGGCAACCAACCACCAGCCTTGGAGCAGAGCTCCCGAGAGCGGCTGGAAGCTGTGAAGGCGCTGAGATGGACGCCACGGCTCACGCTACGTCCCTCCCTTTTTCCACCAGCCTCCCCGGGCTCCGTCCACGACCTGGACAGACAGACAGACACACCGACCCAGCGACAGCGAGCATCCCCTCCCGCTCTGGAGCAGCCCACCTCCTCCCCTGGACCACCTCCGTTACGGGTCTACAGGAGATGCCTCCAGTTGGGCGGTCCAGCTTGAAGAGGGACAACCTGGCTATCTTGATTACTTGGCCTGACTTCTTGAAGACTACCTCTCGTTGTACCATGTCAAGAAGTGGACGTGGTAATAATCGAAAGCTCATGATTTGGAGGATTTTTAAACTGAAGCGTTGAGTTCAGGTGCAAAAAAAAAAAAAGATGCCGTAACGTCACCACCACTTTACCGCTGACATACCCATACAAAGTTCTATTTATATTTTTAAAACTGGTTCCAATAAAAATAAGATTTCCTCACATCTCTTCTCCTTTAGGTTCTCGAGAGACCTGGAAGGTAACCACCTACGTTACGTCTCACAATCGAATGCTAAAACCCATCAATTCTCTTCTTCTCTTTTACAACCCCGCTATGTGCTCAATCGCGCTCGTTGGGATCGGCCGCTTCTTCTCCTGCCAACTGGCAAATTCCAGGCGTGCTTCGTGAGCAAGCCCAACCTAGGGCCAGCCCTACACCAAAGAAAAACCATTTCTTATCCACTGTGATTGACTCCAAGCCCATTTTCCCCTCTCTCCGTGCGGGAGGCAGGCATGCCGAGACGGGATGGAGCTCAGGCCGCAGCCCCCTCCATCCTCCCCGTGCCACAGCGCGGGGGATTCTCCGAAACACTGCCGCGTCCCACCTCTACGGCTACGCAAACCACCGCCTTGCAACGGCCGTTCCACAGCGCGTTTCCCTGGGTGATTGATTTCTCCGCTTTCAGTCGCTCGCAAGAAGATTCAGGCAGCCCCAGCACTGCGTTACCCACGCAGAGCGCGCTGAGACACGGAAAGACTTCAGCTCCAACTCTACCAGGCTAACAACCGCCTTTGTGCGTGCGTGTGTGCGCGCACACACGTATCCGCAGTGAACGATCAAAACTAACCCACACCAAATTGCCCCAACAAGCAGAGGACTGGTTTGCACCACGCCACCGCATCTCCCGGCCCGCGGGATGCTCTGTGCCACGCCGGTACCCGAACGACCGCTTTTACAGCAAACCCCAGACCTCACATGTCCCCTAAAACACATTGACCGTTTCCTTTTCTCCTTTAAACACCATCAGCTGCTTTCACCCGGAGCCCCGGCCCTTCAAGAGCACCACCGCGCCGCCGAACGCGGCTGAAACCCACCGCCTGCCAGGGGACGCAGGGCTGCCACGTACGGAAATAAAGCCCGTGGCACACCAGGCGGTAGGGACTGAAAGCTGCAACGCCTGCCAGGGATGCTGCGGCTTCTGCCTCCCCCTCTCTCCGCAGCCAGCAGTGCCGCCGGTTTGTCTCTTAGACAAACAACAGCTCTGCCCTGAGGTGGAACAAAGATACGAATCGTTCCCCCCAGCCCAGGAGTGGAGATTATAAATAATACTTATCTTCAGAGAATCAAACTCACTTTGAAGTTCTATTAATATTTTATTTATTTCCATCTCTTTTAAACAGCCCCTTACTGCGGCACTCAGCAGACTGGAGTGGAACAAAAAAACCCCAACACCCAAAAAAGAACAAATCCTAAAATGCGCATGGGAGGTACACGCAGGTTCTGCTGCTGACGGGCAAATCTCTGCCGTAACTTCCCCTTCGGGATCACCATCGCAGGCGCGCACGGGTGCCCAAGCACACGTGTGCATTCTCACATGTGAAGTGATGGAATCACAGAATGGTTTGGGTTGGAAGAGACCTTGAAGATCATTCTGTTCCACCCCCATACCATGTGCAGGGACACCTCCCACCAGCCCAGGTTGCTCCAAGCCCCGTCCAACCTGGCCTTGGACACCTCCACGGAAAAATTTCTTCCTAATATCGCATCTAAATCCCCCCTCTTCCAGTTCGAAGCCATTCCCCCTCATCCTATCACTCCATGCCCTTGGAAAAAGTCCCTCCCCAGCTCTCCTGGAGCCCCTTTAGGCACTGGAAGGGGCTCTGAGGTCTCTGCGGAGCCTTCTCCTCTCCAGGCTGAACCCCCCCTCTCCCCGCCTGTCCTCCCCGCAGAGGGGCTCAGCCCTCGCAGCGTCTCCGGGCCCTCCTCTGGCCCCGCTCCAACAGCTCCGTGTCCTTCTGCTGTTGGGCCCCCCCGTGCTGGAGGCAGTCCACTCCGCTTGAGATAATTCAGCAAAGGGAAAAACCATGAGAAGCCCCAGTCCTGTGGGCTTTTTTGGCTACTAAGGTGAAAAAGGCTTCTGGAAGAGAAATAAATACTGGTGCAGCAAAAGCTGATCAAAATCAGAACAGGGATCAATATCGTTCTGCGGACCCGGCAGCGCAGGTCTCTCTGGAGGCACACGCGTACCAGGCTGATGGAGACAGCACGAAAACCTGGATAGACGACGTCTGATTTTACACGTTAGTCTTTTGTGGCACTTTAAAAACTTCCGTAGCTGGAAGGAGGCTAGACCTTGTCTTCTCTTACCTTCGCGTTTTCATTTTTACATACGCTAAGAGGTATTCAGCACAACCATCAGGTTTTTCTGGTTGCGCTAGGCTGTACGTACTCCGGATCGTCTGCGCTATCTATACATCCATCGTGAATGGGAAACCCTTTTAAAAAAACACATGGAAATTAATTCTTGAGCACTCAGCATTTCACGATGGAGATGTACACCTGCGGTTAACCCAGACAAAGAACACGATGCCGGGATGCTGGAAAAGAACTCCCAGTTTTGCCTTTGCTCCACAAAGTGCATTTTTCCTTCTTTTTTTAAAAAAAAGTAACCCTTCTGCTGTCTAAGATGCTTGTTTCATCAATGGCAAGAGGTACTGCATTGAATTTGGCAGTTTTTCAGTCCCTATGATTGGGATTGAATGGGATGATTGGGATCCATATGAAGGATTGGGATCCTTCAATCCCTATGAAGATCATCCCCCCCCCAGAGCAGGTTGGTGGCCTCAGCCACCCCTCCACCGGTCCAGGGGTGGGTGCACGGTGCAGCTGGGAGCTGGGAGACAGTGGGAGGCCAGGGACACGCTCACGCCTTCATCCAGAGCAACCCAGGACTTTTCTCCAGGAGGAGAGTTTCCCCAGCTCCCTGTTGAGGATGTATAAATCACCCCTCCCCAGAAGCGAAACCCGGCTCTCCAAATGTGCCTTCCCAGCCGCTGCCACGGGGGCCAGGAGGAACGGGGTCCAGGAGGAACAGGCTCCAGGAGGAATGGGGCTCCAGGAGGAACAGGCTCCAGGAGGAACAGGGTCCAGGAGGAAAGGGGTTCCAGGAGGAGCGGGATCCAGGAGGAATGGTGGTCCAGGAGGACCAGAGAGCCAGGAGGAACGGGGCTCCAGGAAGAAAGGGGCTCCAGGAGGAATGGGACTCCAGGAGGAATGGGGTCCAGAAGGAACAGGGCTCCAGGAGGAACAGGGCTCCAGGAGGAATGGGGTCCAGAAGGAATGGGGCTGCAGGAGGAACGGGGTCCAAGAGGAACAGGGCTCCAGGAGGAACGGGGCTCCAGGAGGAACAGGGCTCCAGGAAGAATGGGGTCCAAGAGGAACAGGGCTCCAGGAGGAACGGGGCTCCAGGAGGAACACAGCTCCAGGAGGAACAGAGGCCCAGGAGGAACAGGGCGCCATGAGGAGTGGGATCCAGGAGGAATGGTGGTCCAGGAGGAACAGAAGGCCAGGAGGAACAGGGCACCATGAGGAATGGGATCCAGGAGGAAAGGGGATCCATGAGGAATGGGATCCAGGAGGAAAGGGGATCCAGGAGGAATGGTGGTCCAGGAGGAACAGAGGGCCAGGAGGAACGGGGCTGCAGGGCACCAGCTACCCACCCTGCATCACCCACCTCTGCGTGCAGCAGCACACGGGGGGCCACCTGCCACCACGGACAGACGAGGAAGATGCTCAGTTTTCAGTAACCATAAAGAGAAACCGTGCCTGCGCGGTGACCAGACCCCCGCTGACACGGAAACCCGTTCTGGTGCCTCGGACTTGTACCCTCCCCACGAAAGCCCAGCCGTACCGGCCAGCGTGAAGCACTGCTATTGAATCACCTCGGATTCTCCCTCTCTCTCTCTGTGTCATGCGTACAACGACGGCAACTTCATCCCCCAGAGCAAGGAAACCCCTGAGCTGGCCCAGAAGTGAATCCTGAGCGGTGGCAAGGAACGGCCACACCAGCGCTCCTTATATCGCTCCCAGCCGGGGCGTTTGAAGCTGGGGCATGGTACGGAGCAGCCGTGAGCTGCCAAACACGGGGAAAGGTTTCCCACGAAGCGATGAGTGTGGCACTCCTTTCCCTACAGTCAACCCCTCTCGTGCGGAGAGGTGGCCCTCGCGCACACCGTTAACTTGCGAAATACAAAGGAAAAACCGTCACCTATAGCCTGGATCGCGGCTTCGGGCTACGGATAGGAAGAGATTCCTCCTGGCTTGCCAATATGATGAAGGAAGGCAACAAGCAACACGCTTTGTCCTTTTAAAAATGATGACCTTGTGTTATCCAATTAGATAAATAAAAACATGCGGCAGGAAAAGTTGTAAGGTGATGCATGTTAACATGTGTTCAATATTGTCAAAATTTATAAGTCTGACAGAAAGCAGATTTGCGCAAAGCCCTTATAAACCCCTACCGCTATATTAAAAAGGGAACGGCACAGGGCACTCCGACACAACTGCTCTCTCACTGTATGTGTGTATTATTGGTCCAAATTATTCACTCTTATTTAACTGCACCGAACTCTTTCATCTCCATGCTATACAATAATAGTTTCCATATGACCAGTGGCTCAGCTATAAATAAGATCAAAAGCAAAAGAAAGGATTTAATAAAAAAAAAAAAAAAAAGAGAGAGAGAGAGAGACATTAAGAGTGGCATTAAATCAGGAAAAAAGCAAAGTTCACATTTTTTTTCCTGCAGGAAAAAAAAAAAAAAAAAAGTAGCGCGGAGTCCTAAGCAGCTCGCCAAATATCTTCTGGAAGGGCCGTTTGCGAGCCAGTTGTGTGCAAAAGCCATCTAAAGGGAGCTGGAAGTGGCAGAGGCCGACTCCGCCGTTCAAAGGAAGGGGAAGAAGACGACGAAGGAAAATAAGCGCGAGTGCCACGTCTCCCCGCGAGGCCGGCGGAGCGGCTCGGGGCCAGGGGAGCGCGCGGTGTGGCGTGGCAGCACCCGCGGGTGGCCGGGGCTGCCCGTGCCCGCCAGGACGGGGGGTTTGCCGCACTCCCGGCGTCGGGGGGGTGGGAAGGGGCGACCGCCGGCCGTCTCCCTCCCGCTCCGCTCCCCGCCGCCCTCCCTCAGCCTCCTGCCCCTGCGCAGAGCGCAGCCCACCGCCACGTCCCCCCCCAGCGGCGATAATTCCACACGAGGTCCCCCACGCTTCACCGGCTTTGCTTTTCCCACCACGGGAGATAATTGGAGTATTTTAAGGGAAACCAAGCGGTGGCGACCTATTATGGAGAGAAGTGGGTTGCCATGGCCGTCGGAGGGAAGTCACTCAAATAATCCCCGCGATTCCTTTCCAACAGAGATGATTATTCATTTAAGTATTGGCTAAATCCGCAGATATAAAGGGTCCTAAAGTACAGGATTAAGAATATTAACTCTTCTTCACTGAACAGCCGCGGAGGGAGGGAAGGGAACCATGCCACAAGCCAGTCCGCACGCCTCCTTTCGGTCCCCGGCTCCCGCTGGTGGGCGTCCCGTCCCCAGCGTCAGGTGGCCGAGCATCCTCGCTGCCGCCCTCCTCCCCGCTCCGCACCTCCGATTCCCCTCCCTGCGCCAAGGAACCCGCCGGACCGCCGCCGCTCGGGCACGCCGGGCACAGCGAAACGAAAGCCGGGAACCCAAATACGAAGGGGTTTTAACCGTGTGCCTAATTAGCTGGTTGGAAATGAATGGCGCCATTGTCGGGAGGACAACGCTTCCCAGAAAAGGTGTCATTTAAAGATCGGTCAGCGGTTTCTCTCCTGGTCAAAATGAAGTTTATAGCCCCAAAATCATTTAAAAATATGATGATAAAGGCTGTAATTGCGCTGCATGAGGAATGTCAACCAATTAGGCAGAAAATGGGGCTATACACAAACCCCACACCGGTGCCTGTTACGTCAGACTTCATTCCAGTAAGGTCATTCTGTCCAGGGTTTGTTGTTTTTTGGGGTTTTTTTTAAATTTATATTATACCTGCTAACTAAAAAACACAGTCAGGCAAAACAAACCCCAGACGCGGCAGCTACAACCGTGCTAAAAATTAAGAAGAGAAAAAGGCAGCAAGACAAAACGGCAAAAAGCCCAATTTTGCCTTTCAAATACCGCCAAGTCGCTTGACTCTCCGTGTTTATGTACGGATGACATAACTGAATTACTTCATGAGCTGCTACTTTAATTCCTAGGGGTGGAAAATTCCATACGTTAATTTAATGGGGATGTTTAAAAAAAAAAAACCCAACACACACACACACACGAACACGCTCTCTTCCTGTGGGCCCTCGCGAGAAGCGCGCAGGCGGGCTGATGGGCTTCGCAGCGCTACCTTAAAAATAACGGACACCCGTTTCTGGTTTATAATGATTTTCATCGATACCTTTGCGCACGGCGACAGAAGAAACGCGTGTCTTCTAAGATTCCCGCGCAAAAGGTGGCGTTTTGCTGTTTTCTACAATTCCATTGGAAATGTCACGATAAAATCCCCGCAATCCGCACGACCTCTGAAATAACAGGAACTGCGGAAAGCCAGGAAATTCACAGCGAAAGCTGAAAATATACGCTTAGCTCATGCCCTCGAGAGATGGAGACGGGCAGATTACATCAACCCAAACTCCGCGTTTTTATATCTTGACATGCGACTTCTAAAATTTCAGCCTTGAAGACCCTTATGGAGACAGAAACGTTATGAGCAGCCTTTCTCTACTTAAGAAATGACTTTTTCCAAGGGCACGTAGTGATAGGATGAGGGGGAGCGGCTTCAAACTGGAAGAAGGGAGATTTAGATGAGATATTAGGAAGAAATTCTTGACTCTGGGGGTGGTGAGGCAGTGGCCCAGGTTGCCCTGAGAAGCTGTGGCTGCCCCATCCCTGGAGGTGTCCAAGGCCGGGTTGGACGGGGCTTGGAGCACCCTGGGCTGGTGGGAGGTGTCCCCAGGGCAGGGGGTGGAACTGGATGGTCTTCAGGGTTCCTTCCAACCTAAACCATGCCATGATTCTATGAAATATCCCTAATTTGAGACTTTCCTGACGCCCTTCTCCTGGCTGCACGTGCTGCAACGCAGCGGAGAAGGCAGCTCCTCCGCGCTTTGGCCGCTAAACCAGTTTGTAGCTAAACTGGTATCAAACGCACTGTATTTGTAAATGGTGGGAAGCAATGTGCGCCCGTTCGCTCAGGGGAAATCAGGAACAGGGACACCGGCAAATCCCGGGGGCCTGCTAAAAATTAGGAAATGCTCAAACGCGCTCCTGACCGGGCCGCTAATAAAAAACAAAGAAAGCGAGGGAAAGTAAAATAAGAAATCCCTTCTAAGCCGGCCCGCTGCAGCAGCCCGTTGGCGCAGGGAGCAGCGGCGCGGCTGTAGAGCTGGTCCCGCTCCACGCAGAGCGGAGCGCTCCATCCCCAGCGCCGGCAGCCCCCGACCCGGCTCTGCCCGAGCGCCGGCGGGGAGAAGGGTCGCACCGCTGCTGCTGCGCGAGGGAGAGCGGGCAGGGAGCGGGCAGGGGGCAGGGAGAGCGGGTAGGGAGTGAGGAGGGAGCAGGCAGGGAATGGGCAGGGAGCGGGCAGGGAGCGGGCAGGGAGCGGGCAGAGGGCAGGGAGCGCGGGCAGCGCGCGGAGGTGCGCGGTGGGCACAGCGGCTTCCACCAGCGCTCCCTACAAGTTTCCGGTCCATACCTCCCACTGCTACTTTATTTACTGCAGCTGGCCGGCCTTTTATAGCCTGTTTCATGTATTAAAATTCAAATGTGGAAAACATTACCAGTATCCTCCTTGATTTTTTTTTTCTTTCTTTCTTTTTTTTTTTTTTTCTGGGGAAATTTTTTCCCCCCTTCAACTTCCTTTTCAGCGTGGAATGTATCAAATGGTCAAAGGCGAACTTCAGACTGACTCCACTCAAAAACTATTTCCTTTGTTCTTATGTTTTCACTTCAAAATTCATCCCAGTTTTCCAAAAGAAACGATCGGGCCCGACTCCTTCGCCCAAGTTACGGTTTCAGACAGTGAGTAATGCTGCCGGGGAACGCGGCAGACTCCGGCTTTTCGCAGAAATGCCCCCGTCTTCTTCGCAGCAGCATCCCGCCGCTCCCGCTCCGTCACCATCCCCTCACCGCGCGCTTAGTTAGCAAAGTCCAAACAAAACCGGTCAGACCCCACCACTCGCCGTTTCCCCTTCAAAAAAAAAAAAAACCCACCCAAACAAACAACCCCCAAGCGCCTACACATTCCTAAAAATACAAAGGCGTTTTTTTTCGAGGTGCGATACCGGCGCTTCCATTCCTCATTGCTGCTTTTCTTTTTTTTTTTTTGTTGTCGTTTCAATCTTAACTTCACCTACATCTGGTATTGAAGTGCAGAGCACATATTTATGGAACAAACTGTCTCTGAAGTGATGCCCTGGGTGCATGTTGCATCGGTTTAACATATGCAAAGCGAACAAAGCTACAAAAATTAAACTCTTTTTCTCTTGATTGAGAGCAGATATGCAGAAAACAGTTGTAAGTCACAGATCTGGCTTTTAATAAAGCCAGATTTCTTCATTAAAAGCAGTATTGTTTAAACACTGGAGGAAAAAAAAAAAAAAAAAGCTTTGTACGAACTAAAATCTTAGATTATACGTATCCCAAGTGTATTTAACATATTACCTGAGGCCAAGCTAAATTACAATCTAGAATTTCCTTTTGTGAATTCTCAGCAACTGCCACGGAGAGCAGAACGATGTCTGGTTCATGCTAATTTTATTGGGGAAGGGGAGAGGAGATGGATTTCACCGAGCTGCTGAAAAAGCATCTTTTTACCTCTCGGAGCCTTTCGCCAGCCCATTTTCAGTTAACACTTCACATTTTTTTTTGGAATCTGCAAATGGCGCAGGCTCAGTTGTGGCTTTTAATGCTATTTTACCCGCGCCGGAGTCGCTTTTAGCAACATTTCATTTAACGAGGAGCAGAGCCTGTCACAAAGCTGCCCCGATAAGAAAAATAAACAACACCCCCCCACCTTATTTTCCTTTCTCAGGTGCTTCATTTCAACAGCTGATGTTACATATTTTACTAACCCAAAGCAACAGAAGCTATGGGCAAATTATTGAGCTTATATTGTATGGGGAGAAGTGCCAAGGGGAGATAGGTTTGGTCAAGGCTAGTTGGGTCAAGGCTACCTGAAAAGCCGACTTTTTCTCGCTGGAGGGAAGCGGGAGGCGGTTGGGATATTTCAATTTCCCTAGGAGAAGGCAGAGCTCCTGCCGGAAGGCTCTGGAGGATGCTCAGCGCTCACGCTTAGCCAAAACCCCTCGCCCACGGCTGGAGACGGAGCGTGCCGAGGGCTGCGGAGGATGGAGGACGGTGCCGAGGCGGGATGGAGAGCGGCCGAAAGCCCTCGGCCGGGCTCGGCCCCCGCCAGGCTCGGGAAGGGCCCCGCGGAATGAAGCCCTGCGCTCAGCACTGCCGGAGGCTCATTATTTCATAATCACCTACGCGACCATCGCGCCAGCGCCGAGCACGGGGGCATTCCCCGCGCACAGCAGAGCGGGGGACGCGGTAATTATCAAATAATTGGCCACCAGAAGAAGCTCCTTCCTTCCCCTTGCAGTCGCCTCACACTCGGGCATCAAAGTTTTTCTTTCTTTTCTTTCTTTCCCTTTTTCTTCCCTCCACGAAAAAAAAAAAAAGGAGGAATCCTGTCTGAATCCTGTCAAATAAACCTCTAAATGTTTGCATTTTCCATATGATGTCTAATCCTATTTGGAATGCTTCTGAACATTTGGCCTTGATTACATCTTGGAGCAATGAATTTCACAGGTCATTGTGCCTTGAATAAAAAGTATTTCTTTTTGTCAGGTTCACTGAAGGTCCCCTTGTTCTTTAATTATAAGGCGGGATGAATAGGAGAGCTAGATTTACCTTCTCTATGCTGGCCATTCTTCTGCGTACCTCTATTATGTCTCCTCTTATTCATCCCCTTTCTAAACAAAATCACCGCAATCTGTTCAACCTCCCTTCGCAGGAAAATCCTCCCATGCCCGCAATCATCCCCGCTGTTTGGCCCCGAACTCCTCCTAACTCCGCTACGCGTTTTCGAGATGGGGAAACCAAAACACAACCCAGCTCCGGGGAAGGCAGACGCACACACGTACGTATACGTTAAATACAGACCCAACGCACGTACTGCCGCCCCGTCGGTTCCGGGGTCCTTTCTCGTGGGCTTTTTCAATTCAACGGGGTTTTGGTCTTGGTTTGAGGGATTCTTGCGCGCCGAGGAGAAACTCCCATGCGCCTCCAGCAGGGGTATACGCTCTCCTCCCTATATCTATATGGTTAATTGAAATTCTTTCTTCTCAGCTGGCCTGCCTTGCCCTTAGCGCGTGGGACGAGCCAGGGCTCCAGGCCGGTCCTCCACCGCGCCGCGCAGCAGCCAACAGGCCGCGGATCTGTCAGGTCCCTTTCTCTTTCCACGTATTTTCCCCTCGGCTTAATTAACCTAAATAGCTTGAACCATCCAAAAATACTGCCAGATAACTCCCTGTTCCCTTCCTCCGTTCCACGTGCGAGGAAGCAACTCTAGTTCAGGAATGAGATGTTCAATCCCGACGCCTTTCGATGCTGTCGAAGACTGCGCTGATCTGGTTCAGCTCTGCACGTGCGCAACTTCGCCGCTTCCTACCCCAGAACCGCTGTTTCGCAGCTCCGCAGGACCGCTATTTTATCATTAACTTCTGCTGAGGGACTGGAAGACTTCCCCTATCGTTTTTCTGACGTATTAAAAAACGAAAAGATTGAAGGGAGGCGCTTTTTCCTTCGCAAGAGAAAAAGCAACTGCAAAATGTGTCCTTTGCAAAGTGTAAAGCGGCCGTCCTGGAGACCCCAGCGGTGCGTGTAAGGCACAGGACAGACCTGATCCCGCAGGCTTTTGTGTCACACCGCTTACCCAGGCAGCAGGGACAGACCGGGCACGCAGTGACGCGAGCCCGAGGAGGATCCGCAGAGCACCGGCACCTTTGCGGTGGAGAAGGGTCACGTAATCCAGTGGGAAACTCACGCCGCGGTGAGCACACGCAGCTCGAACTCCGAACTGCCTTCTCCCCTCAAAACTAAGCGCGCTTTTAAAACAGGGAGAGGATTACCTCCCGTTCCTTCACTCTTCTCCAGCCCCGCACGCCAAAACCACGCCTGACGCTAAAAACTGCACCCAGCTCTCCATACACCACCGCGGCGCCTGCCGGTGCTTCTTGGTGCGCCCGCGCGCTCAGCCAGCCCAGGCTACGCCAGCAGGGATGGTTAAGGACGGCGGAGGCAGAGCCGAGCACGTCGGTACTGGTGCTGAGCGCCGTGCCAGCGGCGCCGCGGGACACGGGCAGGGACAAGCAGAGACGGTGCACTCCGCCGTCATGGGAGCGGAACACGCGCGCGCACGCGCGTTTGCAGCTGTACAACAGCTCACACCCGCACCCTGCGCCGAGGCAAGCACTCCCCCCACGAAAACGCACGCTTGCATCGGTGCCCAACACCTCCGAGAAGCCGCAACCCCTTGCGGACCCCCTACACCCATCCATCCCATCTTTCCCCCTCCCCGAGCCCGCGGAGGCAGTTCGTTTTTCACCCCGGCGAGTCCCGCAGCTTACCATGAGCGAGTGCCGGTTGGCGGAGAGCAGCCCGGTGCCGTAGCCGGACCCCAGCCCGGCCATGGCTCCGTTGTGCGACGGCCCTATCAAGCCGTGCATGTCGGCGTGGCCCCCCGGCATGGCGGTGGCGGGCCCCACCGCGTGGTTGCGCAGGACGTGGATGGCGTCGTCCAGTCTCTCCAGGCGGTCCTCGATCCGGCTTTGCTGTTTTGTGTGCGAGAAACAAAGCGGGAAGAGCATCAGCAGGCGCGCGGGGCCGCCCAGCGCCGGGCACGAGGCGCTGCCGCCGGTGGGCATGGGGCACGCGGGGGCACGGTCACTGACAGCCAAGTCCTTCCTTCTCAACCCCTTGGTGGTTTTATTTTTGGTTGGTTTTGGCTTATTTTTTTTTTTGTCTTTCTTTCTTTTTTTTTTTTTTTTTTTTTTTTTTGGAAAGGAGCGGTTTTGTTTCCCTAGGGCAATGTTTAGAGTAGCGTTGCGGGGAAGGAGAGAGCATGGTTAACACGAGTACAGCTTTGATTTTCATGGGCAAAACAGGTTCAATGATTCCTCATGAACATAATCATTACAGTACATATGTTGCCCTCTAGGTCTTTGAAAAGTTTTAGTGATACTTAAAAAAAATAATAATAATAATAATAAAAAAATAATAATAATAAAAAAAAAGAAGTAGAAGCAAAGAAACAAATATACCTCTAATTGTAATCAATCTCTGACCGGGATTTTCCTCCCCCCATCTGATCCCAGGATCACACACAAAGAGAGAAAAGAGAATCTACCGGGTCCTGCAGTCCCTCGCTGCTAGTTGGATTGTTTTCCCTACAGACACGCATCCCGAAATCACTTTTTATCGCTGGGAAAAGCAGCGATAAATACTTCTCCCTCACCGAGCAGCTTACGGCCGGTGAGCCATGCGGCAACCATTAGCAGGGGGTCCCGAGAGCCACGCGCCCGGGCAGGACGGACCCTCACCCCCTCTTCTCCCACCATCCCGCCCCCCCCCCAGCCCTGGGGAGAGCCTCCGGGAACCCCGACCGCTGCTTCCCCGAGCTCCTGTCCCCCAACCCCGCGCTCCCGCTCAGCCAAAACCCAGCCCGCGAGGCGCGCTGCCGGCAGGCCAGCGGGAGGAGAAGCCACGGCCTGCAGGGAGTAACGACCCCGCGGCCTCACGCCGCCCGTGCCACAGGCTGCTCCGCCAACCGAGGGACCCGTGGCTGCGTGTCACGCTCTGGGGACGAGCCCCCGCCGGAGCCGCTGCCCGCGCAGCCCCGGCTCTGCTTCCCCCGAGCGCCGGCGGCGGCCTCGGCCATCCCCGGCGCGCCGCGCGCGGAGCTGCGCACCTGAGGCCTTCGCTCTTTCATAAAATACGAAAGGGGGAGCTCAACAGGACAGCCCCCGACCACCGGGGAACCTCAGCTGCAAAAATAGTTAGGGAGAGCTCACGGATCTCTCCAGCAAATCTCTTAACTGACCCCAGGGCTCTCCACAACCCAAAATAACTAAAAAACCTCCAGAAGAGAGAGCCTAGAAAATATCGCAGTCAATCGTGAGAGGGATTTCTGTATCGGGGCGGGGATAAAACAGTCCGTGCTAATTCCTGACTCTGGCAAACTTCTAACGAAGCCAAGAGGACGGCTGCATCGCCCCAAACTAAGCGGGGCTGCGCACTGCGCCCTCGGGAGTCACCCGACTGCTTCTTTTTTAAGGGAACTTTTAAGTTCTCGCCCTATTTCTTTTCCACCCCACAATCCGCCAGGCGTTTCACACCCGTTAGTGAACACCAATTCCCCCCCAGCGCTTCAGGACGAGATCAGCGACCCCCCAGAAGAGCGAGACAGAGGACGCTGGATCCTCTACGCTTCTCCTCTGTCTCCCCGCGCTTTTGGCCAGCTCCACCTCTTACTGAATCTTTCCGTTAGGAAAGGCACCAAACCTCACCGACGTCCCTTTCACCCTCTCTGCCACGCCAGCGTTTAGGACCAGTTTGCCCCAGTGAGCTCAGCCCCGCCGGCTTTTCCCGGGGAGAGGAGCCCTGACCGCCACCGCCGCCCCGGCCGCGCTCCCTCCCTCGCTCCCCGGGGCCGCCGGCTGCCGCGCCGTCCGGCGCCACGGCCACCGCGCCTTTCTACTCCCGTTTGCTCTTCAATCTATTCCGCCTGTCTCCTCATCCTCCCCTCTTATCGTGCTCCTCGCTCCCCTTTCCAGTAGATTCCAACACCGCATCCCCCGCCAAACAGGAGCCCCCGGCCAGCAGCGTCTCCAACCGCACCACCGATCTCGCGCACGGGGCACCCACGAGAGGAATTTAGGGGTGGTAAAATCAAGTCCGAGGGCATAGCGGTCACTAACGAAATGAAAACCTGTGTGAGAAGAATGGATGAGAAATGGAAAGAACAGCAAGTAAAATACTGAGGCAGAGGAGGTCACTAATCAAAACATACCAAAGAGTGTAAGGGACCTTCATAATTGGGAGATGATGACGCTTGACCTCCATTTCTAGACCAAACAGCTGTGCCTGCTAACAGTAAAATTGGAATTACCATTAGAACTATGCAAACAAAAATGTCTTTCAAACTTTTTGGACAGTTTCGTAGACATGTAAATGCCGTATTCCAGATAGACTATAGAGCAGACATATGGAGAACTTCCAAAATACACACGGATGGAAAAAAAAAAGAAAAAAAAAAAAGGAAAAAAAAAAAGGTATTTTGTAGCAAAGCACGTAGATGCAGGCCACAAAGTTCCCCCAGGCTGCTCCTCGGCATAGAGGGCTGCATTCATTCCTCCGGCAGCTGGAGCTGCCAGAGGCTCCGGGAGAAGGGGACGTCTCGGTGGTGGAAGGAGCAGCAGCGGTGCCGCAGGGCGCTGCGGGGCGGCTGGAGCCCGGCACAGACGAGCCCATTCTCCTAACCTGCCTTCCAGACACACGCCGTGCCACCGGTTACGTCATTTCCCCCCCCCATCAAATTTACGAAATCTTTAAAAAAAAAAAAAAAAAAGAAGTCAGTAAAAGCACTGCACACAACATTCACGTATACGCTCGATAAGGTTTGCGCTCTCTTTGGGCAGATTATTTGGTTTGGCCCGCTAAGACCGCCAAAGGTCTGACCGAAAAACCTTCTGGTTTGTATCCGCCGCTCTAAATCTGTTCCTGCTGCTGCGGGAAGAAAAGGGCTCCTGCTCTCCGGCAGCAATTTCTAAGGAAAAATTTGCCCTTGTGAAAGAGGCAAACATGGGGAAAAGAAGGTTTTTTTTCAAGTAGTTTCCCCGACAGCTTTTATATATGTATAGCACAACGCTTCAGACAATTTTTAACGTTCTTTTGACGGAGTGATCTTCCGCATGATCTCACAAAACGGGGTTAAGAATTTGAGATGGAAATATTAGGATTTCAATCGCACCGTCTACGCTGCGTGGCATTTGCTTGGACCGAGATAGGCCAGGGTGGAACTCATGGCAGGTTTTTTTTTAAAGCTCTCACAGTTAAGACTTTCTTTTTTTTTTTTTTTTAATTTTTTCCTCATAAAAGTCAAAATTATGTCAGTTCTAATTAAAACTTAAATCTTCCCCTTTCTGGTCCCCGTGGAGCTTTTAGTTGAGGTTTCGCTCCAGCAATGAGCAGCAATCTTTACTTCCCAAATAATTTTTAACTAGCCCTCGATATCCTTGAGGGGAAGTGTTTTGCATGCTAAACGCTTTCAGCTCTTATTTAAATGCGTTTATACTCCTTATTTTTATTTATTTTGACACTCGGTTCTCCCTGTTTACCCGGGGGAGCCTGCGGGAAGCAACGCAGCCCAGACGAGGATGGGATTTTCCCCTCGGGCTCGACCCCTTCCATGGGGAAGGAGGGCAGCGCCTCGCTAGGAGACGCGCGGCCCCAGTGCCGGAGGTGCTACACCGAATCCGGGCAAAATAAGGGCAGAAAGTCCTTTTCTGAGGTGTGGGACCCCCCCAAAAGCTGCGCCAGGCTCATCTCTCTGTCCCCCATCCCCTGCTAGGGGTGGCTTTGCGGGGACGTGTGTAGACTGGGTGTCACCCCGATGTTACGTGCTCCTTCACAGCAGGCGACTGTGATGGAGGTGGCCGTGGTGTCCTCCTGGACCTCATCTTGCGGAGGCCACCAGCTACCCCAAGCGTCTCTCCACCCCTCCTTCCGAAAGGGTCTGGGCACTGCCGAGGTGTCCCCGGGCCTGGGTCCCTGGGGCCGGGGCACCGCTTTAAAGGACCAGGAGCCCAGGAGCTCCCTCCACCTCTGTCGTGCTACTCACGCCCCACGGAGAACGAGGGATGGATGGAGCACACCTGGCCAGCGCCGCCCTACGGAAACGCGGCAGCCTCCCCTGCCCCGGGGCTCCCCGGGGAGGCTGACGGGACCCCCGCACAAAGCAGAGGGGTCTTTGGTTCCTCGTGATATAGAGCTCCTCTCAAAGAGGGGACGGGAAGCCAAGAGGCCTTCTCCAAGGCGTTGGCGCGTGCTGCCTGGGAGGAGAAGCCTAACGCTCGAGCTGGAAAGTCTCAAGGTTTAAGAGATCGGAACGATATTCAGGTAAGCGTTTAAAACACCCGATGCTCATGAGAACTACCCTGGGCCTCTGGACCTTTTTAGTTTAGGCTTTTATTAGTAAAGTGGGTCTCGTTAAAATATGCAGTTATGGTAAACAAAGTATCAAATGGATTCAACGGGATTGGCGGGGGCTCCGTTTGTCCAGAGACACGCTTTATGGATCAAACAGGCTTTTTGCTTCAGCCCCGCGAGGGGATGGGGGGAACATCCAAGGAGATGGACCTGGCACAGCCGCCCTGGAGCGAGGCTGCCGCGAGGGCTTGGGTGTCCCTGCGCGGGGACGCGGCCGGGGCACGGGGACACGCTCCGCACCGGGCACAAACCGTCTGCCGCGAGACCCCGCGGGCGCTGCGGGAAGCCGCAAGAAGGCTGCGTAAACCCACTGCTTTCCTGCCAACGCATCCGCCCGAGAGCTGCAACGACCTTCTCTCTGCACTGGAAAAGCAGCGTGTGGGACACCTCTCTGCCGGCCTCTGCGGGACCACCAGCCGCCTGCGCGTGCCGTACGGCAACGCGGGAGCCGCCTGGATGCACATCTCACACCCAGTACCGCCGGAGCTCATTTAGGCATCTCCTACCAAAAATATGTTGCAACGTTCAGTAAAATAGAATTGTAACAACAATACCTGAGAGAGAAGGGGGAGAACCAACAGGAGTTGAAGGATTTGATGAAAAGCTGTTGTTGGTGTGATCTGGAGAATAGATCTTTAAAAGATGATACAGAATTAATCTAAAGCCATCACAAACTGATGCAGAAAGAAATATGGAATTCTTATGCATTCAGTTCATTTAAATGAAAGCAGGACAGGTTAAAAAGCCTCTTATTCAAATATTAATATTTTTATCAAGGCAAAACTGTATTAGATGCAGGAAGCTAGACAACAGACCCCTTTTGATGGGAACAGACACTAGCCAGTTAAGCGATGGTTTCTGCTTGTCACACGGACCTGCTACGGTAGATAGACACATTTCCATTGCATAGACGACCTTACGAATGAGTGTCATTGAACGAGGCCTTAAAGCACGCCTGAAAATTGCTTTTCTTGTTACGCTGAAATCCCTTAAACGGCCAAAAATAAAGCAAAGGGAGCAGAGCACGTCAAACCCTGGCACAGCGGGTAACCCGCAGCGGCAAACTCCAACTACTCCTCCGCTGCTGCGGCGAGAGAGCCCCCGCGTGCCCCGTGCCCGGGCGAGGGTGCCACCGCCCGGCGGCGTCCCCGCTCGCCACCCGTGCCATTTGTCAGGGCACCACTTCAAAAGTGGATTCTGTACTGTATCGGTTCTTTCAGGCAAACTAGAGTCTGACTTTGCGTCTTTGTCAATGAGGCATGGAAGAATATGCAAAAAAAAAAAAAATTAACTCTCATGAGAACTCAATGGAACCCACTCTGCCCAGAAAATTAACTATAGTGGTCCTTGTTAAAAGTCAGCCCGTGCCAACCGGTACCGCAGCGGTCGCGGGGGCACGGCAGGGTTTCTGCCCGCTTGGAGCTGGAAAACTGCCGTACCCCAGCTACCCAGGTAAGAGCTGGTAACCGCTGACTTTAACAGCAACCACAGTAACTGAATAGGTGGAAACTGCCATGAAAAATAGAAAATCTAAAGGCAAATTCAAAAGGAATCCTGTTTGCGGATGGCTCGCTAGCGCAGAAGTCACCCTGCCGCTGGGTGCTGTTCGGACCCCCCCCTCGCCCTCGGAAATGCGGCGTGTGATAGACTAAGAGACACAGCTCCTCGGCACCCAGTCAGCGTGACCAGGCCAAGCCTTCCCCTCTTTCCGTTTCTATTCTACCGTAAAATGAAGGCTAAAACTTTTTAAACACCATTTTGCACCGATTGTTCAATATTTCAGATGGCAGTAACTCCACGCGGGTGACCTCTGAGACCACATCTCTCCCGTTTGCTGTTCGTCTTCATAAACTCCAGGCGTCCAATTCTCATTAAAGTTCACACTTTCAAAACGGTAAACGTGTATTCCAAAGTAAATATTTCCTTACAGAGGCAAGTGCTTTCCCCAGCGCATCACCAGTCTGCGAGCTGCCTGCTGCCCCACTTCCTCTGTTTGCTGAAAAACAAAAGACTCGGTGTAAAAACAGACAGTAAGACATCATAGACTTCTATCCCTGGTCCCCCTACTCATAATTTAATTGCGTTTTAATGCTAATTACATAAAACTAATCTTTCATCGCCATTAATTTGTTTGCTAAGGTAGATATCAAACACATTCATGCTCCATTTTTGCAGATAAAAGATAAACTTGACGTGTTGCTTTTTAAAAAAATATATCGCGTATTTGAGAGCACTTGGCCAGATGGCTTTACTTTTCCTAAACGAAAGGCTTCTCCTAGCGGAAGATGCTCAAAGACATGGAAAATAAGCAAGCACACAGCCAGGCAAGCCCGCGGCGAGCTGAAGCCCAGACCTGGTGCCCATCCGAGGGTGCTGAGTTTGTGCTCTAGGATGGGCAAATCCATTCTAACGAAGGTCTTCTCCTTCCAAAACTCCAAGTGAGAAGGCAGCAGCCAGTAACCACCCCAGAGAGCACGGATTAACGCCTGCAACGCGAGGGCTCAGGCAGGAGAGGATCCCGTATGCCAGAGGGTGTGAAGGGCTTCAGTGCCCCCGTGTCCCTCCCACAGCCCCTCGGGAGGCGCAGCACCACGAGGCCACGGGATCCTGCGCCCAGAGGACTTCAGCCCCTGCTCTGAGCCGGGGACGTCTGCTGTCAGAGGTACCAGTTATTGATCGCCCATCCTGCCCAAGCCCAAAATATCCAGCAGCTTCAGCAGGGTCCAGTGAGGAAAACTTAAGGAATGGCACAGAGCAGCCTTCCCCTTCTATTTCTCACAGCCAACACGCGTGTTATCAAATTTAAGGAAATGCGGCACCTTTACATTTAAGCTGAAATAGTGGTCCGCGTTTCTCCTACTGGAGAAGGCCTCGAGGACTACGTGTGGCCCAGACGCCGTCAGACCAACTTGTAGAGCGCGGTTGGCAAGTACATCTTTGCTTACTCCTTTTTTCCCCCCTCCTTTTCTTAGTTAAAACTTTTATTATTGTATACTCACAAATGCGCTCATCTGCCAATGGCAGCTCATTTGCGATCTCGGCTCAGTTCGAAATTAGGCAGCAAGATGTACAAAGATAGATATATATCTGAAGAAACGTGAAGACAGCTAGAACAGGCAGTGTCAGCCAGAGATACAACTTATCAGGGTAATTTAATGTTCTAAATCACAACCTAAAGGTTTGCGACTTAAATAATACCAGGCAGATGTCCAGAAATTCAGTTACTTCGCTCTAAAGTGAACTG
This sequence comes from Pluvialis apricaria, assembly GCA_017639485.1. Taxonomy (NCBI): domain Eukaryota; kingdom Metazoa; phylum Chordata; class Aves; order Charadriiformes; family Charadriidae; genus Pluvialis; species Pluvialis apricaria. Next base: position 1,378,887 of record CM030044.1, on the reverse strand, counting down.
TGAATCTAAATGTAAATCACGCATTGTTTTTTTTCCTTTTTCTAAGTGACTCTAACTGCATTATTCTAAAATTAAGCCCTCCATTTGTCTGTCTGAAGGCTGGTTTCTCCTAATGAGATGAGCTATACCGGTCCTGCGGGAGAAGCGAACGCAGGGACCACGGTCTCGCTTCCCGTGCTCTTTGAAACCTGAATGCTCTGAGCTGGGCCACGTCTTCTATTAGTTACCGCGAAGAACAAAGGAATTCTTCAGCTATACCGAATATTAAACTTTTCCTGGAAGACTTTGAAGAAGAAATTAATGCGGCAGGCCTGGAAAACATACAGGCAGAGCCTCAAGGACGGGCAGCAGCGCGCAAAGTTCCCTTTTGCAGAGAAGGGGGAGTTTCACTGGGAAAGGAACGCTTGAAGAGCAGCACAGGGGAGGTTTTTAGCGTGGGGAAGGCGAGCTCTGCACCGTTAGTTGTTGCTCGCCCTGTATAAAAACTGAAAGCCACCCATCAAAATGAACCAAAAAAAGGGGTTTTTTTTCAGTGGTGTCCAGTCAGATGGGGAAACTCGTTGCTTGAAGGTATGCGAAGACCAAACATATAAATAGATTTAAAAAGAACTGGACAAATTCATGGAGAAGAACAGCCGCCGGTGGCTACCGAGCAGCAGCCCGGGATGGCTCCGAGCTGCAGACTGCAAAACCCCACGGGAAAGCCAGCGCAGGCGGGAGCGCACACACGGGCGCCTCGGGCTGAGGCTCCTTCGCAGCCGCCGGCCAGCGCCCCTGGGCTGGGGTTCTCAGGGACAGAGGAGAAAACGGGCCAAGGAAGGTAACTACAGCACCCTCTGCGCGGAAAACCGACATAAAAATAGGTAGACAGAGATCTTCTGAAAGCGTTCATGTCACAAAAATAGCTGGGATTGCTTAAACACAGCAAACTTTTTAAATGTATCTTTTTCTTTCTTACATCATTAACCATTTTACACGGGAACTGTTATTTGCTTTCACTGTCATTTTGGTAGTGTAAGGGACACAACTGCAATCTGTAGGTGACTAAGAAAACGTTGTATTTGAAGGAAGAACAGAAAAACAGTCTTAAGAAGAAACACGGCGAGGAGCATCTGCTGCAGGAGCCCAAAGATTTTGGGAGCAATGTGAAAAAACTGACACCATGCTGCGACCGGGCACTACAGAAATAAGAACCAGACCTCAAACGTATGAAAAGATAACCCAGGGTACCACTACAGAGAAAGGCAATGTACAGTGCTGCTTTACACAGGGAAGGGCTACGGAGCACAAGCAACTGTGGCTATTTATATGGCACAGTTGTTGGTCCATCCCTTTACCGCCGGCTTCAATGAAACGCTATTTCAATGCAGCCACTGACGCCCCAAAGGCTGGGCAGGGACAGGCTTAGCTGACAGCCTCCGCGTGCCCTACAACTGCCAGGCTGAAACCATCGGGGTATTCACCCGAGCTCTGAAAAGCACCGCTGCTGTCCAGAACAGCACCCAGAATTGCAGAAAATTCATATGAAATGCAAGAACTATTTGGACGAGGCTGGGAAGGGCATCGTGAGGACCGAGGCGAATACTCGGAGCACGTCCGTGCACACCCCGCTCCTCCTGCGCGAGCGGCCGGCGGGGAAGAAGGATTGCAGCCCAGCCCAGCTGGCATCAGATTTGTCATCCCGCACTGAAGAGCGATCTGATGAAAGCCGCCGACGGTGCTCCCGCGGCAGCCCCATCCATCTTCCCGGCAGCGGCACTCGCAAGGCAACCTGCGAGGTGCGCCAAACCCCGGCGGAAGGAACGCGGGAGTAACTCCAGGGTCACCGCGGTGGGGGCTCAGACGGTCTATCGCCTCGCTATATATATATAAAAATACTATGAAAGAGCAATTTTTAATGGCTCAAAAGTTAGTATTAAAAGCTTTTTCAAGCCCCTCAGAAAGAAGGACCATGATGGAGGGTTGGTAGGACCTGCAGACAACCAAGATGCAACAGCAGAATTCAAGGAAAAAAAGGGTAAGAGAAGAAATGCTCAACAGATTATTTTCATCTGCCTTGCCATGGGACAGATGATATTTTGCAAGGGATTAGTCAGAGAAATTGGCTCCAACTGAAGTGTCAATGTAAAGGCTTTAAAATAAATCAATAACAAGAAAAATAACAAAGAGCCAAATGAAGTTTCTAAGAGTTCTCAAGGAACTCAAACACAAAACTGTCTAACTCCTAACTGCAGAGGAAAACCAACTGCTTAGACCAACCTCCTGCTGCAGTAAAGAAGGGAGAAAATATTAAAAACCAATACTGAAAACAAAGTTCTGTGAACTCAAGGAGCCACCAGATTTTAAATCTGACTTCTCTACCAGGAAAGGTAACAGAGCAACACGCGGCTGGATAAATACACCGTATTCCACAACCAACACTGCTTTTCTGGAGGAACGCACATCTTGCAAATCTAAATCCTTTCAAAAACACGATGAGCGCATCAACGCAGGAGATCCAGTAAATATAATGGATTTGTACTCTCAGCTTTTAACAAAGCCACCTCCTGAAGGCTCTTGAAGAAAGTAAACTGTCTGCAGATAACGGAAGCGAGGATATTCTTGCAGATTAAGAAATGATGAAGAGAGGGACTACAAGAGCGGGAACTGATAGTTTTATAAGGGAGGAGTATCCCCAGCAAAACCCCAGTTGTGCAGATCTGTACCGTTCAACATACTCATACATGGCCTGGAAAAAGACGTGGCGTACGCCGAGGCTGTAACGCTTGGCAAGATCCCGATTCAGGATAATAAAATACACTGTTATGTGTAAAGAGCAGCTCTTGTAACACTAACTCGCTGGGCAATAAATGCCATACATACATAAAACACACCAGGCACAAAACATGGGGCGTGGGGGGAAAAGCCTTATGCCATAAATACACACAAGCGGGCTCTCACTAACAACCAGACCAGAAAGAGGAGAAAACCCAGAGTAATTAGCTGATGAGCTGAGCCGATGGTTAAGCAGCAGAACCAGCCCCTCGCTGCCCCCAAGAAAACCCCAACCACGAGCAAGGACTGGGCAAAGAGCGGAGACAGCCCCGAAGCCCGTTACGCCCCTCTATGAACTCACGATACACGTGTGTTTCGGATATGGAGCAAAGACCTGGTAAGTCCATCGAGAAAGAGCATCAAGGTCCACAGAACAGAAGAAGAGAAGAAAAGTCAGAAAAAGCAGAGGGTGGTTCCTTTAGAAGACAAACTCAATAAATGCGGCTTCTCCAGCTTGGAAAAGGGACCGCTACAGCGGGGTATGACACAGGTTACAAAAACTCAAACAACAGGACGGAAAGGCTTTCATCTGGGGCATAGGGGAACATGAGAAGGAGGGAGCACCACATTGGGTCTTGAGGGAGAAGAGTCAAAATGAACGAGAAGGAGCACCGTTTCAGAGATGTGTAACATCACTGGGCCGGGCTGGGCCTCCGGGAAAGGCTGGGTCACTTCAGGGAGAAGAATGAACTCAAGCTTCCTAAATACTCAGCGCTGCATCCAGCAGCGGAACGACTGGGAAAATACCAGGTATGTTTTTATATTCCTCCCAAGGAAATCCCGAGTCTTTGCCGGCTGCTGGAGACAGGACTGTTGCATAGATGAGCGTTTGGTCTGACCAAGGACAGATGTTTTTAAGTTCTTATGCAAAACACTGAACAGCTTTGTGCAAGGAACACTATGGAACTCCTGCAAACATCGAAGGGCACCGTTTATCCAAGGCTTTTCTGCACTGCGCTTTCATCGAACGAAGCAGCCAAATCCAGACTTCAAGAAAGGTTTCAATTAACTAATCAATGATGGACTAGGGTTTGAGGCAAGAGAAAAGGAACACCCAACGAAACTTCCAGGAACAGAAAGTAAAACCAGGTAAGTGAAGTCCATCTCCACGGAGCAGGGAGCGAGCGAGCAGCCAGGGGAAGCCCCGCAAGCACACAGCTTCAGCAGCTTCAAAGGGGATTAGATGACTGCGTGGACAAGCGTTTCAGAAATAGGTGCTCGAAGAACCAGGGAGGGATGTCCCCTCCGACCTCCCTAACACGACAGTCCCGGCTGCTGGGGCAGTGCGAAGGGCAGGAGCTGCAGAAATGGCCAAGGTCACAATTTGTTACTCAGTGCTGAGCCAGACGGACCACCCGTCTGATGCGGTAAGGCGTTCCTCATCTACCTGTGCCAGTCTTTATTTCCTCAAACTGGTCTAGAGGTACTTCTTATTAGAGAATACAACCGCGCACACGTCAGCCCGAACACTGGCTTCCCCGCTCGAGCAGGCACCCCTCCGCTCCCGCGAAGCACCAGCGCGTTTCGGCGTGAGGCAGAAGACAAAGAGAACCTGGGACCGGGGTTGTAAAACAGGTCTTGAAAATGCCCCGCCAAAGCCGTCGTGAGCTATTCCCCCACTCACAAGAGACTATTAATGTACTGAAGCCATCGTGAAAGACTGCAACCTTTTGATGGATTGATTCTAACTCTGTTGAAGAGCGTGTTTATTGTTACAGTTAATCTCCTAAAACTTTCTCAGCATGTTTCTGCGAAGAACAATTCCGCGCTGGAAGGCACAGGGACAGAATGATGAAGTACAGCCTTTTCACATCCTTCTGGTGGGATTCTGATTGTAAATCTTAGATTATCGAATAAACTTCCAGGGATCGGTATCTCAGCGAGTATAATTATATCTCGCAAGGCATCTAGTGTAACCGATAGGCTGGAGCCTTCTATTAGAGAATTCCAGCCAGACTTTTTATAGTTTAAATTCTAGTACAAACTCACGCTGTTCTGATGGAATAGGGCTTTCTGAAACAGCAGACTGGAAATTATGTTTCTATGTTAAGAAGAGTGGAAAAACTTGCACCGTCTCGGTATTCACAGCTGATGATCTTCCCAAATTGTGAGGAAGTGACATCGCTGGATAAAAGGCATATTCTTCTTACACTGCGCGACAGTTCACCACCCTCCTGTAACTGGAAGCTTACCATTCTTGTAAAATATACAGTGCAGTATTATGTGACTGCGCTGGTAATAAAATTACTGCGAAACCAGTGCCTCAAGGGGAAATGCACATAATGTTTCTCCTGGAAAAGCTGCATGTCACAGTGCATAATGTCATACAAACAGCACGTCATTACAAGTGAAAGCAGCAAGCGGGATTAATACGCGCATCAGATGGATGCGATAGACTCGCAGAGCGTACGCTGAAGGCGCTCTGTCTCAAGAGCTGCTTGCTTAAACGTCGCACCGCTTCAGACCTTCGAAAATAAAAAGCCAATGCGTAGCATCAAATTAACCACTGCCAATGCCACCCTACAGTCCCCGGGCAAGGATTTTCTCCCTGCTGCCTGTCAGAGCCGCACGACCACACGGGAACGCAGCTCATCTGCCCCAGCCCGGCTCACTGTGCCCTGTGTCCCCACGCGGGGACGGCACGGCGCGGCTACGCCGACGCGCTGCCCGGCATCCCGCCCGGGCACCGGGATGGAGCTGCATCAGCTCCCGGCTGCGCCAGCTCAGTCGGCTTCCTCGGGAGAATCAGGGATGAGACGGTGCGTGCCCAGGCTCCAGGGGAGGCTCCCCGGCTGCGGAGGAGAACAGGATTTGCATCGAGATCCAAGAAATACTTTTGCAGCCCTCGGTGCAGACACGGCTCAGCAGCACTACTTGTTGAATATTTACAGCTGCTAAAAAAAATCCCCCTCTTTGTATTGTCGCTCTTCTGATTCACACACACACTGTGTTTTTTAGGAGATGGATCCAGCTGACAACGCGGAGGCATTTTTTACATGGGAAATTTGGGCACTTTTCTAGTTGGCTCCCAAAGGCACCAGGGCAGGAGACTGCGTTCGCGCTCCTGCCTCCTTACAACCCTCCGCAAGACTTTGTGTCCCTAAACGTGAGCTGTAAGGCTTCTGCCTAACTGGTGTAAAGATGGCTGAATTCAATTTGACTCTACCAGGCTTCTTTTGAGGGAGAAAGAGAGAGTGATTTTCCTACGTCACACGCGCAGAAGCAGCAGTACACTGTAAAGGAAGAACTCTCAATGGAACGGCAGGATTGAGCACAGAAATGCTATCCTGAAATGGGATATGTTTTTCTCAGACAGTGACAAATTAAGAAGAGACCGTATTTAGTTTCTTCTTTGTTCAGAGATCTTGAAAAATATGATGCCCATGTGTTAATGCTTGAACCCACCCTCCATTCTTACTGCATTAGTCCTGCTCGCAGTCATTCAATACAGAATCATGTGTGTAATCCGAAACATGTGTCCAGCGATGTGTTCCCTATTTACCAATTATTTAATTAGCTTTATTTGCTCTTTGAGATACAGGCAAAGCAATATTTTTTTATTTCCTGTATTTAAGTATGAACCAGTATTTGCCAAATATTTAAGCACAGAGAGGTATGCTCTTAATTTACAGAGTCACTCTCAGCAACGTCACTCAGAGGTGGCTCTCTGCCTTTACAGGGACACGCTGCCATCGCCACTGCCCCCACACCACGTGGAAAGCCAGCGAAGAACTGGAGGGGACGAATGTCGTGATACAGAAGTATCACCTCACACGGCACCGCAGGTGATTAAATCACTAAAGACAATAAAATCAGCCTTCAAAACCGGTGGGATCAGGCACTTAGCTGTGCAATGCCTTCCATGCAAACTCTGAAGCAAAGGGCTTTGCTGCGATTGTACTTCATTCACAAAAAAGAAGTAGCAGCAGTAAAACGCATGAGTGAAGGAGGTGAAGGTCAACTACGATGTATTTGTTTCCATGAAATTCTCACTATCTCCCTGCACCGACTGAACTGAGAAGCTGGTCCTTCCACACATACCCTCCAACAGCCCTCCCCCGGGATTTCAGCTCTTTGATTTCAGGTCTTTGGCGTGGGCACAGGGCGCTGAGGCAGCCGCGAGGGGAGCAGGAGGGAAAGGGAGAGCCTCGGGCGGCAGCCGCGGCGCCTGACCTCAACTCACCCATGATACTGTCCGTCCCGTTGGCAGGGGGTGTGCAAGAAGACGCGCTGTAATGATTTGTGCCACTGCGGTGGAAGGTGGACATCGGAGGAAGACTGGAATTGATGTCTGCTGAGGAGTGTGATGGGTAGCTCTGCGGCAGAAAGGATAAGAAAAGGAAATAGTTTAACTATTGTGACCACGGAAGGCAGCAGGCGGCTCGTACTGCCCCAGTCCCAAGCGCTGTCGTACTTCACCCAACCGAGAGACGCGGCATACTGCCCTAAGACTAAGGGCGGAGCATATTTTTCTAAGCAAATTCGACATCTTCTGGAGGAGACGCAGCATGCACCTATCCGATAGGGATACACATCCACAGTGGAAGGTTCGTAACCGATGATGGTACCATAGAGGTGTACTAAGAAGAACTGAAGAGAGAAAAGTGAGGTGACGTATCAAGCAAACCTTTCTGACGGGGACAGCCGTTGGCTGGAGGCGAAGCCTTCCAAAGGAAGTGGTAGAAAGCCCACAGTGCTTTTGACATTAAAAACAACATCTGACTACAAGCCGTGTGTGGCTGGTATTACAAAACGGGCCATAAGGAAACACCCCAGCGCCCCGGGTAATCAACTGGGTCGATTTTCCCTCCCATCGCGGTGCCTGTGCGACAGGCGATCAAAAACGCGATGGCTCAAGTTCTCCAAACAAGCGTGGGACAAGCGCCTGGGCAGCACGCCCCAGACTTTGGGAGCTATACGGCCGGATCAACACAAACCGTCCTCACTGTGACACAACATCGCTGCGGTCAAATGTTTTGCTGAAGCTGCGTTACTATAAACCTGGCTTACATTAGCGCTGTTTGTCACTGTTGAATAGTTCTTTTCTTAGTTGGTGTAAGACACTGTGTGCAGACAGGTCCTAGAACATACCCCAGCTTTTATCTCTGTCACAGCGTTGCCCCCAGCAGAGAGAGGTCCCGCAGAAGAGCTCTGGGTTTTGGAGACGCTGATACAAAGCCTCCTCAGAAACACGGGCAGCTGGAGCCACATGGCAGTCCCTGGCCATCAAGGCATGGAAGCGTTAGAGCGAGATCATCCCTGTGCCCTCTGCCTCCGTACGGGGTTCAGAGGAAGCCGGCTGAAAACATCCTTCCCTTCATTAGCACCATTTAATTACTTTTTCAGCATTTTGTGTCATTAAGTGCCAAGTAACTGAATACTTGAAAGTTATCTCAAAGAATGTAAACAACATAGCCCAAACCTATTTTTTTTACCCATGGAAAAACGACCATCAACTCTGACTGAGGTCTGAAAAACATTTTTGGGCTTTGACTCGTGATAAACCACGCCAGGACTTCAACCCCAAACCCAAGTGGCTGAAACGGCACAGCCGACGAGCGTTTCTCACGGGATGGCGAACGGGGTGGCCGCGGGGCGCTTAGGCCAGTGGTCCGAACACGAGTGGCTGCATCTCCTCTGCCGAACGGCTGTCGCACGACACGCGGCGAAGTGCTGCTTTGGGATTTTCTCCTTTCTCAGGGGGAGACATCAAACCACTACGCCCAAATATTTTAGGGAAAACACGGCATCTGAATATCGCTTATCAGAGAACCGTTCTCTCTAGTCAATGCATCTATTTGATGATGTCGATGCATCTATATGATACGCCTGAGAAAGTAAAAATAACAAACAACAGCTTTTCTTTCTTTCTTTCGCTGTATGCATTTTCTCTACAGATCACTGAGAAGTTAAGGGCATTTGCAGGGACCCAAAGTGAAATCACTCGAACTTTCCTCGAGAAGCTGACGGCTCGCGGATGCTCCAGCAGAGCACAAGCTGCTGACCTCTCATCGATGCTCCAGCAGAAATTATGCAGAGGGTATTTAAAGTACCACTGCCTCCCTTCTGTCCCATTGTTACCTAAAATACAGAAGGCTCTGCCAGTCCAGACGTACATAATAAATGACCGACATGAGCATCGTCAGCACTGGGCACTGACAATTTGGACTGGTATCAGTGGTCCTCACTACCTCTGAAAGTTAGCATAGATATACTACTACCTACACACAAAAATTTTGGGGGGTTTAGGTGGAACATCCCTACCCATTTTACATCGCAGAAATATTTTAGGGCTTCACAAGAATCCCTACATGTTACGAACCCAAGAAATTCAGAATCGAGGTAAACTTCCATGCAAAAAATGCTGGCAGACTTGCCCCACGAAGACACGCTGCTGTCCTACCTCTACCCTGAGCTGACACCATGAAAAGCCACCTAATTCTGATGAATGAGTACCAGCGTAGATAACAAATTAGATTAAATTGGGTTTTAAGAGTTATGCTCCATTTTTATTATATATGCTTGTCACTTCAGAGCAACGTTAAGTTTGCTCAGTGCCTTAATTATGCCTTATATAAAGACATGATTAAGCAGTTTTTGAGGCAATTTCTTTTGCTTTTGACTTCCTATTAATTTTACATAGCAGTGCGCTAACCTCGTTAAATGCGAGACTTTAAAGATTTGTTTTGCAAATTAATTTTCAGTTTGCAAGAGTGACTTTCATTCTTCTTATTCCCCGAAAGATGGCTCTGCAAGCAACGGACTCCTTCTGCCCTTACTCCTCATTACTCTTCCCCTTTTAACGGTCTTCAAGAATGAAAAGTAGAGGTACAGAACAGGAAACCATTACTTGGAATGTTTAACACATTTTGAGAAAAATTACTTCAGCTCTCTGTTCATTTCTTTACCTCTCACTTAAAACCAAAAGAAAACCAAAAAACTCAATGGAGATGGAACCCAGTGTTATTTCTACATAATCAATTCAGCCGTGATATTAGGAGAATATCCCCTAAGCTGTACTCAGCTCAGATTTAATCCCGATTTTATTCCATTCCAATACAATAGATGGAATCGGTCCCAGCAACTTCCTCCTGCTAGGGATCAGGATGTACCAGAGAAAATAAAAACCCCTGCCTTGTTTTAAAGCAGAAAATCGATGCTAGATAGTCATCTATAAACTCAGACCAGCGAAGGACGCTGCCTGCCAGAAATTACGCACACCAAAAGGCAGGGGCGCGTGCGACGCGTCGGCAGGCTGGCGGCCACCGCACAAGCAGGGGGTACTGACACGGATGGGCTCAACCCTCTTCTTGCAACCTCGGCTGGAGGAACAGTCTGCGGGACCACGTTTTCCTCCTCTTTTCCCTTCCCAGTCGCAGTAGGAGGAGTTATGACACGTGCAGAGGTGGCGATCATGGGATCATAGGGTGGTTTGGGTTGGAAGGGACCTTAAAGACCATCCAGTGCCACCCCCTGCCCTGGGCAGGGACACCTCCCACCAGCCCAGGGTGCTCCAAGCCCCGTCCAACCCGGCCTTGGACACCTCCAGGGATGGGGCAGCCACAGCTGCTCTGTGATCCCCAGCGGAAACGGGTACTGCACCCGGGAAAAGCCGTGCCGGGACCTCACCACCACCCTGCCAAGGGCAGAATCAGCCTCCTCCGCTCCCGGGGCTCCCCAGCCTGGGCTCCCCTTCAGCTTACAACTCTCCTTCTCTCCGAGGACCCCGATTAAAATGTCTACGGCAAAGTTTTTGGAGATTTCCCAAACTCATTTTGGCAGAGCTGGGAGCATGCAAGGGCGCGCGGAGAACGTTTCAATGGCCCAACTGGAAGCCGTGACGGTGCCGTGAGTGGGTGCGCGCAACGTGCCCCCCGCCACGAGCCGTGTCCCCCCGCCACGAGCCGTGTCCGCCCCCGCGAGCCGTGTCCCCCGTGCCTTACCAAGCGGTCGTGCGGGTGCAGGCTGCAGTAGCTGCTGGACTGGGGGATGTGAGAAGAGTTGCCCAGCATGCCCCCGTAGCCGGGCTGGTTCATCCCGCTGGAGGAGCTCCACGGGTCGCTGCTGTGATGGCCATCTGTAACACAGGAGGGAAACACCGCTGGCCACCGGTTGCGTGCAAACTTTGTCCTAACGAGGCTACAGGGCTACGCCGCGTCAGCATAAGACCGTGTACTTTAACAAAAATGAAGCTGAACTGAGCAACGGCGAATACTGGTGTCATCCTACAATGCTCTGGTATCGTAAACTCAAGTGCGCAAACTCCATTTTAACAACTTTAATGGGAGACAAAAGTCTGAACATTGAAACAAAAGACACTGAAGCCTACAGAATGAGGACGGGCTAACGAGCTCGGGAGAAGCCTCAGCTTGATAAATGATCTGATAATTCCTGAACTTTTGAGCGTTTCCACATCCTGAAAGTTTTATGAATTGTTTCGCTGTTGCTTTTTCCTTGTTTGTTTAAAAAGAGAGTAGCACCACTTGGATGGTTTCTCCTTTCAGGGATTTCACAGCTTGTGCCTCTGCGCCTCCTAAGCCCAGCGTTCGCCCTTCAGGCCAGGTCACCGCCAAGGCACGACGCGCACCGAAGGGTTATAGAAAGGGCTCCCCAAATTTTATCAAGTGCAAAAGTCGGTTGCATATTTTGCACTTAACTAGGCACGCTGGAATAGAATTATAATAATGCAGTGGAATGTACTTCCTACTGGAAGAATGCCAATGTGTTAACAAAAAAAGAGGGGAAAAAAAAAAAAAGTAATTTTTCCATAATGATCAGCAGACCCGAAAGACGGGCACGTGGGCTGGAAAAGTCGGAGTTTTTTTTCCAAACTACAGCAGTTGGTCTAATAAAAAATTATTGTGTCTCACCTACAGCCCTGCCTTATTTATACACTTCAAACACCCTGGCAGCAGCGGCACTTCCAGCATCACCTTCCCAGGGCTGTTTGAACAGTCATTTAACTCAGATTTATGTCTTCAATACAAATCTGCGAGAAGATAACATTGAAAACCGCAGAATGGCTGAGCACTACAAAGGGTAAATATTTGATATAATTAGAACCCTATTAATCCCCAGCTTTGTAACTCCACAGGAGTTTCAGAGCAGGTTGCTCTTTGGGAGGCATTTATTCATGCGTTAAGCCAAGAGCACCGTTTTCCTTTCAGTCACGGTCCATACTTCCCACCACCGCTCAGGAAATGGTCCAGATGCAGATCCCCCACCCGGGAGGTGACCGAAGGGGTCGGTGCTTGGAACGATGTCCTCTTCCCTCCCATGAGGACCCACCAGAGCCGGTGGAGGACCAGCAGAACCCCTCCTCGCAGCGCTCCAGCCCCGGACCTGCGGCAGGAGGGTCCGCTGCCCAGACACGAGCACCCTCGAATGAAGAGGTGGAGACATGGCAAAGCTCCGCAGGAGATGGTCACCCTGAGACAGGGAGCTGAACCATCCCCGGGGACGCCGAGCAGCGCCCGTGACCTTCAGGTGGTGGGGACACAAAATGGGTTGGTGGGGATTTTTTCTTCCTAAGGGTGGGAATTGGAAAGTGTATATATACCTATCTAGAATAAAATCCAATCCCTTGCCCTGCAAATACTTTAGCCTAGCAGTTCTGCTGAATCAAACAGATTTACTCGCCCTTTACTTAGCCTAAAGCAGAGTATGTGTAGAAGTGTTTAAAAGCTAATTATTTTGCCCCAAATGTGGCAAAAGATGAGTACCCTAATTGCACGGGGATCTTTCCAAACTCTAGGAATTTTATTTACTAAGTTATATCAAATTTCACCATACTGGCACGTAACCATTGCGAGAAACGTGGCAGCAGCGAATACGTGAAAACTATTAACCCATCCTCAAACGAGAGAAACGGCTTCATTAGAAAAAGGTTGCTCTGATTCTGGGTGCAGGCAAATAGACATACTTGTAGCACCGCACACTTTACATAGGCCGAAATCTTTCTCGTTAGCGTAAAACAACAATGCACAAAGGACACGCACAAATTTACGTGCATTGAGTACATGCATAATATATGTGCACACGCTGGAAAAGAAAAAAATGCTTCGAGAAGCTCAGATGATAAGAGGTTGGCAAGTTATTCACGATGCTGCTTCCCCGCAGGATCAAACCACGACGTCCAGAGGCACAATGGTCAAACGAAGACGTCCAGGTCTTCATTTTAATGGTAATGTTACAGACCACAAGATGATATTCCAGCGTGTCTCGACTACACATAAACCAAAATACAACCGCAGAAAATGTATGCAAAATAGATTTCCTTTTGAAAGCGGCTCCTTACCTTGCATGAAGAAGGAGCTAGGAAAAGTGCTGGCTGCTGGTTTTGAGGATGGATAACCTGGTGAATCCCTATTGTAGTCGGCAGTGCTTGCTGACGGGGCATAAACCTAAGGAAAAAAAGACTAATTTAGTACGCCTTTAGCAGGAAGCAGGAAAGAAATATCGAGTTTTTACCTTGCTCAGTATAAATCAGTTCACAACACCACATAATTCTTCTCTCAGAACACAAAAACCTCAGTATACGTGTGACTGGAAAATAAATTTGAAGCTTCAAAAGAAACTCCAGCCTGACATTTTCCAGCTTTAAACAAGGGTATTTGCAAGGTATTTGTCAAACTATGTATTTCTGTAAATAAAATGAACAAACAGATGTACATATGTTCTTCCTAGAGCATTACGGAGCTTAAAATAAACAGGAACTTGAAACGATGCTGATTTTCTCATATGAAAGCATACAGACGTTACCCACTCAAGAACAAAACTGAAAGCACTGCAAGGCAGTCAAAAACTTTATTTCCCAAACTAAAATAAAAATAAAAAAAATACAAATTTAGAAAAACAGCATTATCAAGAACACCGAAAATTACAAACATATCTTGGGATATTAAATTCCCATGGATCGAGCTCTTTCCAGAGCAGCTTGAAAGGACTATTAAAAACCTGGATCTACACAAGACCACCAACACAGCGTGTGTACACATCAGGGGAAAAACTCCTCCTTTCTAAGGACTTATTATATTTGTCTCTGCAATAAACTTAGTACGTGTGCCAAAACACTAATTTACTTACATTTGTTTACTAATACACCAGAGCTTTCTGCAACGTGCCTTTTAGAAAACAGCGCTTGGATTCCTTGCTGTAGGTTAGTTCAACCAGGACAGCATTTAAAACCAAACCAAAACCCCCCAAAATTCACCCCCCCCCCCTCCAAAAAAGAAAAGAAAAACCACAACAGGGTGATAAGGTAATTTATTATTTACAGCGCAGTTTATTCCCTCTGCCTCTACGCTCTCCCGCTCTGTTCCTCGGCGCTTTGTTTCCGCGCTGGAGGTGCCTCTCTCCAGATGGTCAGGAAGACTGAAGCACTGTCATCTCCTTGATGAAAATGGATACCTTCCTGCCTCCATTTTGAAGCAGGCAGCGGATCACAAAATTGGCAGAGCGCCTGCTCCGACGTTCGCGGGTCACGGCGAACGGGAAGAGAAATCCCCCGGCCAAGCCCGGCCGCCGGCGGGGCTGAGGAGAGCCTGGCCCTCCTGCCCGGCCATGGCCGGGGCAGCAAAGGGCTCGGGGGGGAAAAAAAACCCCAAACCCACCCAAACCCCAACCCCAGGCGGCAAAAGGCGGAGGGGCTGCAGCATGCTGAGGACCTTCGGGGCTGTGGGACGGGGACGGGCAGCGGCACAGCATCTCCCGGGCTTCCCGCCGCTCGCCCAGGCAGGGCCAACGGCAGCTCCGGGACGAGCCCGACATTACAAATCAAAGCAAAAGTCCGTTTTTTTAATACAGCGCCGTACACCTCAGGTGAAGCCGAGGAGGGTTTGGGGTGCTCAGGAGAAACGCCCCACTGCCTGGGTGCCGCGGCAGCCCTGGGGCAGCCTGGAGACTAATTCGGATGGGTAACACCAGAGGCAACGCAGCTCTGCACCCAACCGGCCAAAGCAACCAGCGCGCAGCCGCCGGCCGAGCGGAGGCACCGGGCGGGATGCCGTCGCTGCCATCGCGCTGGTACCACGGCAGGGAACCCTCTGCTCCCGTGTCAGCCTGTGACCGCATCACAGGTACAAAGGGCAAGCGTAGGGTCCTGCGTCCAGGCAGGAATAAGCCCTGCACCGGTACGGGTTAGGGGTTGACCTGCTGGAGGGCAGCTCTACGGAGAAGGACCTGGGAGTCCTGGGGGCCAACAGGGTGACCATGAGCCAGTAATGTGCCCTGGTGGCCAAGAAGGCCAATGGCACCCTGGGGTGCACCCAGCAGAGTGTGGCCAGCAGGGCGAGGGAGGGCATCCTCCCCCTCTGCTCTGCCCTGGGGAGGCCGCAGCCGGAGCACTGTGTGCAGTTCTGGGCTCCCCGGGTCAGGAAGGACAGGGAACTGCTGGAGAGAGTCCAGCAAAGGGCTACGGAGATGATGAGGGGATTGGAGCATCTTTCGTACGAGGAGAGGCTGAGGGCCTTGGGGCTTTTTAGTCTGGAGAAGAGAAGACTGAGGGGGGATCTTATCAATGCTTATCAATACTCAAAGGGAGGGTGCCAGGGGGATGGGAACAGTCTTTTTTCAGTGGTGCCCAGTGACAGGACAAGAGGGAACGGGCACAAACTTGACCATAGGAAGTTCCATCTCAACATGAGGAGGAACTTCTTCCCTGTGCGGGTGGCAGAGCAGTGGCACAGCTGCCCAGAGAGGTGGGGGAGTCTCCCACTCTGGAGCCATCCCAAACCCGCCTGGACGCCGTCCTGTGCCACTGCTGGAGGTGACCCTGCTGTGGCAGGGGGTGGGACTGGGGGAGCTCCAGAGGGCCCTTCCAACCCCTGTCAGTCTGTGATTCCGTAGTATCTATAAGTATTTAGAAGCATTGATAAGATCCTTCCTCAGTCTTCCCTTCTCCAGGTTAAGAATCCCCAAGTCCCTCAGCCTTTCCTCATAAGAAAGATGCTCCAATCCCCTCATCATCTTCGCAGCCCTTTGCAGGTTGAAGGTGGGCAGGTAGGGAGAGAAAAGCTGCAGGAACATACGCCGTGCCCAGACAGGGAGGAAAGGAGCACACAGCTCGGAAAGCAACGCGGTTACCAGGCTCGCAGAGAAGTTTGACGCAAATTTCCGAGGAAAACCAGCTCAAATTGGCGCAGTGAGAAGGTCGGACGCAGTCACAGCTCACGGCACAGGTATCCTACAAAGCGCCCTGACGGCCGGGGAGGTTTCCCAAGGGATAGGTGAACACCTACCAGATGACCTCATGGGTGAGGCAATGATTCCAGCGCATCCCAACCACCCGCGCGGTAAGAGCAGCTACCTGGGAAAAATTAATGCGTTTCCCCGGCCTGGGAAGAGATGAAGAACCCCTCTCCCGTGTCCCCTGTGATCACCCCTGCTATTTCAGAGGTGACCAGCATCTCCCACCCCATGGTCCCCTCTGGTCCACCTCCAGCCCAGCCCTCCCGCTCACGGTATACATTCATCTCAACATAAGGCCTGTTTTTTCCAACATTCCTGCAGCAATCCAGCCCAACCGCTTTCAGATGTGACTCCACCTCAACCAAAACGACACCCGGAAAGGGTCCTCTCTTGCCAGTGGAAATTTGGGTTTGCACCTCAGCATTCTGCAGTACCTGCAGCGCGCGGGTTATAAAGGTCTAACAGCTCCCCATACGCGCAGTAAAGAAAATGAGTATGGATTTTATGCCTCTTGCTGACTTATTCCCTAATTTATGAGTTTGCTTCGCTTCATTGCCTGTTGTCAAACCGAACCGCTAAGCTGCGGGGTCAGAGTCCCCGAGGAGGGTGCCTGAGCTGACGTTGTCCCCATGCCAACGCTGCCCGCCACGCCGACGGGGCTCGATGGGAACGCACTGGGGGAATAACCAAAACCGGGACAGCCAGCACTTTAGCGAATTTAGAGAACCACCCCCGGCGGCGGACGGAGCCACGGCGCTGGCTGGGGATGCCCACGCGGAGGCAGAGCGCTGCCTTCGCACCCCGCCTGCCCGCAGCAACGGGGGACGCGCCAGGACAAGGCGGCAACGCCACCCGGGTCACGCGCCTCCGGGGCTTTTTCTTGACATTTCTTCGCAGTTGGGCGAAGACGCCGAACGAAGGGTTGGGCCCGCGGCAGCGTGGCTCTCCCGGGCGCCAGCGCAGCCGGGAGGTGGAGCGGGGAAGGAAAGCGCTGGGAGGAGCAGGGGAGGGCGGACGGAGGCCGGCGGGCACGAAGGGACGGGAAAAATCGCCAAAATAAATGCCAGCTTACAAAGTGGCATGTAACTGGGCGTAACTCTTCCTCGCTCAAGACAGACACTTGATTTATTCTTCTGTTGGTTTTACAGCTGAATTTTCGCACAGCGAAAGCCACTGGGCTGAAGCAAATTAACTCATTTTGCTGTGACAGGCTCAGTCACAGGGAGAATTTGAGGAGATCTAAGGTAGCTTTTTAAAAAAATTGCCATATTTCCTGAAGAGCTGTCACCTTTTCAACATAAATATTCATTATTTTCAGATTTTCATCACAGTGGGGTTCTCATGCTATCACGACATCAGCCAAGAGCACCGACGGAAATTCCTCTCATCTTAAAATGTGCAAAAGTCTCCAGATTTGTCTCCCTCTGTATTATCGGGACCACAGTAGTTTCAAGAGGCAATAAAGAGAGCGCAGGAGACTATTAACCGGATGAGCAGTATTCTGACTGGCCCCCGTCTTCCCATCGTTCTTCCACACAGAAATGTTTAAAAAAGCAAGAAGCGCATTATTTAATCACACTAATAATCTGTTCGTAAATGTTTGCCAGATAATTTTACAAAGAAGGAACTGCACCGATAACCCCACTTAAACAGAGACATAAATTATCATGAGTAAGTGCTGATAAAGAAAACAACCCCATAACTTGATCCAGAATAGTGAAAGTAAAACGGGTTAAATTTATGGCACTGGTAAAAACGGTAATATGCTGTCTACAAAAAGGCAAAAGAGAGTAAACCGCAGATGCATACAAGTGACTTTCTGATTTGACAGAAAGTATATGATAGATTTAAGGATGTTAATATTCTTAAAAGAGAGCCTGAATTTAGAAAATCACTCTGACTCATGCTGGGAGGTTTGAAGAGATGATGAATAACGATCTGGGAAAAAAACACGCCATTCTGTAATATGACATGATGAAAAAATTATCACATTGTTGCCATTTTTGGGAGCCTGCCTGCAAGTTCCAAACACCTTTTCTTCTCCAATTCTTCCGGAAAGCTCGCTGTCCTGGGAACACATTTCCAACATCTTTCATTTTTCAGTATCGAAGTGACTGGGTTAGCAGAGCTGCCGATGCGGCAGCCGAGCCGAACCCAGCATCCCTGGATGCTCGTGGCCTGGATGGACCATGGTACGGTGTTCAAGCCTTGGGGACGCAGAGCCCACCGAATAAAGGCTTAACGGCCTCGAAAACATCTGTTACTAAGTCATATTGGCTACTGGGTGAACTGGAAGTGTGCTGGTTGGTGCTGGCAGGGGTTGGGAGAGACCCACCGCGGTGTCTCCGTGGGGCTGGCCGGGGGCAGCTGGCTGCCGGCGCTGGGACGCCCAGCCCCGAGCAAGGAGGTACGAGACATCGCCTTCTCCCCGGCCGCCTTGGCTCTTCCCCTCAGCTCCCTCCGCCTCTCGGGCAGTGGCTATGCCGTTGCCAGAAGACTTCGTATCTCCCCTCAAATCGACAGCCTTCTCCCTTTCCCTGCTCGCGAGATGCTCGGCGCGAGGCAGCCTGGGCGGGAGGGCATCCCTCCGGTGCGGCGGCGCCACGGGGCTCAGCCAGCCCGGCCTTCCCGCGCAAGGTGAAATTCGGAAAAAATCTATTAACTTGCCTCGCACGGCACAAACGTAAAGCACAGGCTGTAAACACAGTCGGGATTGAGAAGAGTGTATTTCCCTATACAGAGCAACCCGCTTAAATAGGTACCTGCTACGAGGAAGCATTTGCGAAGAGAATAAACCCATCAATCAGCAGCCCAGAGACTTTAAAACACACGGTGAAACTCCTTTAAAATTAAGATCTCAAAGAGAACATTTATTAAATTATAAGTGCATTACCAAACGGCGAAGCGCACCGGCTATCGGAGCTGTCAGGAGGAATAAACCTCCTCGCTGGAAACAAGCTGCTCTGCATTAGCAGATGTCGGCTTCGCACAGAGGGGGAAACTCTTTTAAGCGAGTACCTGAGCCCGCCGCAGCCGCCGGCGCTCGCTGCAGGCGTCCCCGAGCTGCCCTCGCCACGCCGCCCCTGCCCACCCACCTGCGCCGCGCTGGCACCCGGCGGCTTCCATGGCCCGCAGTGCACACGGGGAGCCGCCGCCGCCATTTGCGCTCTCGGCGTTACGACGTCTCCTCGGTCACAACCTGGCTCGCAACAAGCCAGGCCGCCCGGTGCCTCCGCAGCCCGGGAATGCCCGGCCGCAGCGGGCTGGACGCGAGACCCCGGCGCACGGGCGCGTGGCGAGGACGGCACAGCCGCGGGCAAGCAGCGGGGACCCCAGCCAGGGCACGCAGAGGGAGACTCCCTCAGCAGCAGCGCAGAAAAACTTACATATAAAAAAAAAATAATTAAATGAAATCACTATTCCTTCCTTTACAACTACTGGAGGAACGCACTCAGCTGCTGTCCTCACTCCTCCCGGCTCCGCCGTCGCACCGGCGACTGCTCTGCCAGGTTAGGGATGAACCTTCTCCCCCCCACAGCTTTTAGCTTAAAAAAGAAAGAAAGAAAAACTTTGTGCCCTTTCCTATGCGCGAGGAGCAGCTTCCCCCTTTCCGCGGGCTGACCTGCTCCAGGTTTCCAGCAGAAGGGCACTTTGCAAACCGCAGGTCCCTAATTTCGGCCACATGTTGGTGCGGGCGCGCGCGGAGGGGGGCGAGGCGGGGGGGAGAGGAAGGGGAGCGGGCGCGGGGGCTGATGAAAAGCGCAGCCCCGGCAGTGAAGCGCATTACCAGCCCGGCCTGGAAGGGGCCGGAAGGAAAACCCACCCACCTCACCCCGCGTTTATTCTATCAACCTGCAATTGCGGCAATCAAAACCAGATGTCGGCTCTTCCAGATCTTTCTCACAGGACAAACACGCGAAGGGCCTCGGGCCTGGCGTTGCCATCAAATGGTAATTGAGACCATATGAGCCCCGACGCAGAAAAGCACATGCAAACCCCCCCCCTCGCCCCCCGGCCCCGGGAGAGGTATGAAATTGCAGGTCCCGCTGAGCCGTTAAGTGCACGGTGCACCGTGAAAAACAAGTGTACGTCGCCGGGGTAAGCACCTGCACGGCAGGGCCCGCGGGGGTCACGGCAAAGGGGGGTTAGTGCCGCGGAAGGAACGCCAGCGCAGGTGTGAGACCGCTCACACACACACACACCCCTCCATCACCTTCCCATCGCATCTTGTGCCACGTCCTTTAATTGGCGCCGGTTCTCCAGCACGCACCGAAAACACAATCGCAGACTGGTAGGGGTTGGAAGGGACCTCTGGAGACCATCCAAGTCCAACCCCCTGCCAGAGCAGGGTCACCCAGAGCAGGCTGGACAGGAACGTGTCCAGGCGGGTTTGGAATATCTCCAAAGGAGACTCCACAACCTCTGGGCACCACTGAAAAGAATCTGGCCCCCTCCTCTTGCCACCCGCCCTGCAGATATTGATCAGCGTTGATGAGATGCCCGGGGCTCTCAGCCTGTCCTCAGCAGAGAGATGCTCCAGTCCCTTCATCATCTTCATGGCCCTCCACTGGACCCTCTCCAGCAGTTCCCTGTCCTTCCTGACCCGGGGAGCCCAGAACTGCACACAGTGCTCCGGCTGCGGCCTCCCCAGGGCAGAGCAGAGGGGGAGGATGACCTCCCTCCACCTGCTGGCCACGCTCTTGATGCACCCCAGGGTGCCATTGGCCTTCTTGGCCACCAGGGCACATTGCCCAACCCCGGGCACCGCCGGGCCCTGGCTTTCCTCTCGCTTGCACAAACACCACCAAATGGGAACTTGCAAAGACTGACATCGACCCCAAAGCCACTACAAAGTGCCAGCTTTACAAACCACAGCTCGTTTGGAGGTGAAACGCTGAAATCTGGACCAAACCACCTATTTGCTGCGCACTGGTGGTTCCGCTCCCACCAGGAACTGCTGCTCGCACAATGAGCTGCCCCACGCTCAGCACACCCTAAACATTAGCTGCCTGACTTTTTCCTCCTTATCCCACCCTATATGATCCTCTAAGCCCGCAGATCCTGTTCGGTTAAAATGTCTTCCAGATGGGACTGCTGAATACTGCATCTCGTGAACGCCCAAAGTTAAAAAGGGGTCAACTAAATTAGAGGAAAAAAAATAAAATTACAACATTATGTCATCCCTGCGCGCTAATACACACTCTGAAAATGCAACAATAACATAAATAGAGCTGGAGATTTTCTATTCAGACTCTGATTTCTTTCTGCCATTTGTCTCTATCCCGGATCGCTGCCAAAGCAGTGCAAGAGCAAACACCACCGCCCCCAAGCCCGGTCGGGACCCGCAGGTGAATTCTGCTCTAAGATGACATCGTTCTTCTGGCATCCAGAACCAGGAGGCAGAGCTCACCAAATGGTCCTGCCAAAACCCAACTGCTTCCCATAGGCACGAGGGAAAGAGAGAAGGAAGAGCGAGAGGAGCAAGAAAAGGAGAACACCAAAGAGAGAGATTGAGCGATGGCCACCTACGGCAAGGGGGACAAGGGACAAAAGGATAAGAAAGCAAAGCAGAAAGAAGAGTAAGAGAAAAATCCGGAGAGATAATAATACCTTAATAAATAAGTAGAAATGGGCCATGGCGATGGGCACAGCAGAAAGACCTCAATGTTTTAAAGAGTATATTACAGAAGGAGGATGCCTGGGACCCCAGGCACCACCAGCCAAGATGGGCAGAATCAGAGAGCAGTGTCAGACCCAAAACCTTCGGCACAGCCGAGAGACATGAGCTGGGCATGGCTTTGCCATCTGGGATTTTTTCTTTCTTTCTTTTTTTAAGGCCACCAGGTCGCAGGGATGCGAGCACAGGGGTGAACAGCCTCCGCCGGGGCGTGGGGACGGGAGCAGGGGAGGCTTTGGGAACCGGAGACCTGTCCTTCGGGCTTGAGCACAACTCTGGTCATGCTTCTCCAAGACACGAGCCTGCCCGTCACCAGCCCTGCTGGCGTTCGGAGAACGCACGGGTGAAGGGACAGAAAGACACGCCAGCACAGAAGATGCAACAGAGGATGTGGAAAAATGAGAAAATTGTAGATTTTGGAGATGCTGACACCATGAAAGCTGATGAGTTGGCAACACAAGAGTGGGGAGAAAGAGTTGGCTAACTTACCCATTGAGGTGAGACCAACACACAACCCTCCCGGTGACAGTGGCTCGATCGGTCTCGCTGCGGCGGGGCTCGGGGAAGGACCCCGAGGATGGAGAGGAGCAGGAGACACGTCCAGGAGGAGAAGCAAGAGAGCAAAATCGAGAGGGAGTGGGCAGGAAGAAAGGACAAAGAACCAGGGGTGTGACCAGAGAGATGGGACAAAATTAAAAAATTAAGCCGACATCCTGCAGTTACCAGGATTTCAGTGGTTGCAGACGCTCAGCAAGGCAGAACCAGACCTCCGAACGGCAATAAAGAGGGAGCAGAGGGAAAAGAGGGGGAAAACACAAATAAAAGTGATGGTGAAAAGAACAAAGGTGCCATTTGGCCGAGTTCCAGGGGCAGTTTCCATACGGGAATTCTCCTTCCCGTTTCATGTAAGGTAGCATGTTTTTAAGCATTTTTGGCTTTTCTTTTAGTAAAGGAGTTCCCAGAAGAGACAGAGAAAAGGGAAAGGACCATTTCATGCATTTTCCTTCTTTCGCGATCTGCTTTCTAACTTCCTTTTCTCCACTGCGTTTCTTGAGAACCATTTTGTGTTGGTTTTCTTTCTTTTTAATTTTCTATGCTCTGTTTACAAATACATGCAGAGACAGTGAATGTATCAGACATCTGCCCATATTTTCCTCTCAAATCTCTCCGCGAGAAAAGAGCCTTAATTTTGCAATCTTCCAGTGTTTATGGTCATTATCTACCTAGCACAGTGGGATCAAATATTTTAAAGCGTATACAACCATTAATTAGACCTTATCTGTTTGCCTAAAGCCCTGACACAAGCTCCCGCCGGCGGTGGGTTGTAGACCCAGCGATGAACCCTCATGGTGGGTATCAATCGGCAGAGCTGATGGCGGGGAAAGAGGGGACCGAAGTGGGCACGGGCTGAGCTGGGCACACTGGGAGGGACTGGGACAACCCAAAGGAAACCATTCGTCACCCGGCAGTACCAGGGATGGAAATACCCCCGTTTAGGACCCAGGCTGATGGAACGTCCCCGGGAAATGAGCTATGAACTCCGCTACGCTGGCCAGGACACCAAGCCTGCCGCCTGCGCCCTTCAGCCCATGCCTGCACCGGCAGAGAATCGTAGAATGGAATCATTTAGGTTGGAAAAGACCTTTAGGATCATCGAGTCCAACGGCAAACCCAGCACTGCCAAGTCCACCAGCGAACCATGTCCCTCAGCGCTACGTCTACGCTCTCCCTACAGAGAGGTGGGTGCACCCCAGAAGCCGGGATTTCGCCCAGTGCGCGGCGTGAACTGGGGAACCCCGGGATAACTGGATGCTCAACCAACTCCAGCGGAAACGAAGGTTTTGGCGAGGAGCAGAAAGGAGCCCAGACTAGATTAAGCGTTCCAGTGGTTTGGTTTTTCGGAAGAGGCGGGTCCTGATCCGAACCCGGCGCCGCAGACCCGTCTGGGCAATGACGGACGAGCTGTGCCCTCCGCGGAAACGGCTCCATCCCCGGGAGCGGCGCGAAGCGGGGGGACAGGCGTTTCAGGTGCCGAGCCACAATAAAAACAATGAGGAAAGAAAATGTTTGCTTTTTATGTCAGCAGAGATGTCAGTACCCATTAATAAATCTATCTGCTAAATCTACTCTTATTCATGTGGGACATCACCAAGTTAAAGTAAAATAAATTATCTTTAATTAAATGGAATTGTCGTCTTCCTCCTGCTATCATCCCCAATTATTACATCCTAATCAGCCCTTTTGGGAGAAGGCATGAGGGAAGGCTGAAAGGCACATTTACTATAAACAATTTCTCTCTCTGTCAAGAGATGGAAATTTTATTTTAATTATTGTTTAGGACTCTGATTTTCACCCAGTTTCTGATGAAAGGGATTAAAAGTTGAAAATGCCATCATTCAAAGAAAGAAAGAAATCTGTGCATGTCATCGCCGCAGAGCAATTTCCTCCTCGTCCCTCCTACAATTAAAGCCCAGAGCAAGGCAGAAGCAGTTAGGAAATATGCAAGTCATTTGCTGAAACTTCTTTATTATGATTTCCAGCGGCAGATTTACGTTATAAAATATTTTGACCGAAAAAGAGGAGGTAAATGCCTTAAGTCGAATGGGAAGGGGACATTTGGCTTTGCTGCTCTGCCCGAGTCCCTGCGGCAGTCCCGGGCTGGAATAAACCCACCGGAGGTCCCAACCCCTCGAACCTCATTTCTTGGGGACGGATCGCCCTGGGAAAGCATCCCGCAAGCGGTTCGCCGCCCGGGCAGCGCTCGCCTACGCCGCGCACCTCGTGCTGGGGCCGGGGAGAGGCTTCGAGTAAATGTGATCAATATCGAGAGTATCAGGACTGTGCGAACCTGCCCGGTTTTAAACGCGAACATGGGAAATTCAGAAGGCTGACGTGCAGATTTGGGCTCGGCCGAGGCTGACTCAAACTCAAACTCTGTCATGCGAAGATGGGCGGGTTCACATCGGAAAGAAGAAAAAAAGAACCAAAAAAAAAAACCCCAAAAAAACCCACCAAAACCCAAACCAAAATGAATACTGCTGTAAAGCTCCAGCGGTTCCCAGCCCGCGCCGCACACAGCTGTACTGGCGGAGTTGAGTTTGGTGGTGTTTAAAAAGCACTTTGAATGAAGGGTACTCTCGGGGTCTGATTTTCAAACACGCTCCGAGTTGTGTTTTCCCCATTACCATGACTGCATGTAAATGAAGCACTTGTGCCCGCGACTCCGCCGCGCCGCGGCTCCGCAACCCTTTGTAGGCAGCCGGGCTGTGCAATCACCGCTAATTGTGCGCACAAATTAGGCACACGAACCAGCCCAGGCAGAGCCCGCAGAATCCAGTCTCACGAGCGTGAAGAGTGGTCACATACTCCCAACGCCCCAAAAACGGGGGGGCTGCGACTCAGAGCCGGGGCACGCGGACGGACCCAGCGAGGCCACCGATAGGGAAATCCTACCCAGCAACTGAAAAACTTCAAAAAGAAAAGAAAACAAACAAAAACACACAAAAAAAAACCCCAAACAAAACCCCAAAACATTGTTTCCTTTCAGAGTTTAGCTGCTAAGTAATATTAATAAGGTATTATAAAAAAACATCAATAGTGTTGTTTAAATAACTGCATTTAAAGGCAAGCTAATGAGAAATACAAAAATTTTGAAAATCTCAGCCTGCTTCATCCATGTTAGAAAGAGAACTCTGCGGCTCAAAACCTCAACATTGTTTTAAAACGTACTTTCATTCCCTGTCAGCACCGATAGCCGTGTTGTAGCGGGACTCAGCTTTACACGGCGCTGGGCACTTGACGGCGACTTCTCACAAAGCTTTCAGCAATGACTGAGCATTTTCATCTTTGTGTCGCCTCACGCTTCCTGCTGAAATGACCGAACTCTTAGGCAAACCATGACCACGTAACCCAAAATGTTTTCAGGGGACGCTTTATGACCATCACCTGAACCGTGCCCTTCCTGCGCCTCACGTTCACTTACCAGAAACCTCTTAAGATGTCATTTTTAAAATAACACCTCAAGGAAAATTTACCAATGATGCACCCAGGCTTTTCCTAAGTTATCGCTGTTCAGCGGCGCCAGAAGTTAAAGCTGCAACGTCTCTAATTAAAGCCAAGGCCCTGTATGGGTTTTAAAACACAGTCCTCTCTCTGCCAATTCTGTTTGCGCTCACTTGTCGACTGCGGAGTCCCCGAACACCCTCGGAACAACTGCTGCCCAATTATGAAACAAGATATAGTTCAGATAACAATGAAATTATTCACCAGAGAGAAAAATACAGATTATGACAAGAAATGGAACAAGGAGGAACCGCTGAATCCTGATTAATTAACGCAACTTTTTTTTTTTTTTTTTCCTTTTTAAACGCACTTTTCAGGGTGTAGCACTGTTTTCATTTAACGCTGCTTTGAATTGCCGCCTACAGAAGTTAAAAAAAAAAAAAAAGAGAAAAAAAAAAAGGAAAAGAAAGAAACCACAGCTATACAAGCCTGCTGACTTCTTATAAAAGAACCAGTTTTAAACTTGTTTACACTACTGATTCCAAATGAATTCAAGATGGTGGCTAGTTAAAGAAAGGGAGACCATGCCAAGGATTTTGATCAAAGAACTTCAATTCAACAATGTTCAGTTTTAATTGACCACTAATTAAGCTACATTAGTCAAAGAAAAGTCTATATCACTTCTGAGTAATGAAGAAAAGAATTCATTTAACCCTGTCCTCGCCCTCCTCCAGCCAGCCTGCAGAGCAGCAGCTTCTCGAGTATCAGCCTTGGAACCGTTTCCAGTATTAATATGCCAAAAAAATTTTTGAAAGAGGAGGGAAAAGAGAAAAAAAAAAAAAAAAAAAAAAGAAAAAATAAGTGTCGGAGGAGGGCGAGCTTTCCCGGCTTGCATTCCTTCTTCGGCGGGGTGAAGCCGGCTGCCGGGCAGAGGAGAGGAACAAGAACAAAAATGCCGAGAGGTGCCGGGGCTCAGCCCGCTGCGATGGGGAGAGGAGAGCTGCGCCCGCGCGGGGCGGCAGCAGGGCCGTACCTATAGCCGCACGCGTACACGCTCAACTGGGACTAAGGCCAGAAAACTCTAGGGAAAGGTCCCCCGCGACCAGAAGAGCGTCCCGAGGTGCCCAGCTGACCTGCGGGGACGCTGCGGTCCTCCCTCGCCGTGACAAAGCCGTTGATTCACGCTGGCTGGAGGATGCCAAAGCAAACCTACGCCTAATGAAAAGGCGGCTGCAAAATTAGGCTCCGCAATGCATTAGGGAATGAAATATTGTTTTTCAATTTAGCGTTTATGTCTTTTAAAAGTCTGCAGGATCAGATAAATTAAAGGAACCCAAACAGACGCCAACAG
The DNA here is from genome assembly GCA_017639485.1 of Pluvialis apricaria. Taxonomy (NCBI): domain Eukaryota; kingdom Metazoa; phylum Chordata; class Aves; order Charadriiformes; family Charadriidae; genus Pluvialis; species Pluvialis apricaria. The sequence continues at coordinate 1,351,855 of CM030044.1, read as the reverse complement.
GAGCTTGCCTAGAGCAGGCAGGTCAGCCGCGGGCGCGCGGAGCGGTGGCCCAGGGACGGGCAAGCAGGCTCCAGGCAAGGCGGGAAGCTCGCCGCGCTCCTGCCCCGCGGTCAGGGAGAGAAGTTTGCCCCACGCAGCGAACACGGCCACGGCTTCGCAGCTCCGCAGTGCCGCGGCGCTCTTTGATGAGGGCTACGCTTGTGGCCTTAACGCGCATTATATTTTATCCTAATGATTTTTGGCAACAAACTACTGCATTTCATAGAATAGAATTTAATGAGTACCATATCTTTTTTTAACATTCTGCCAAACGCTCATTAAAATGCACTTGTTTTTGCAATGCAATAGCTAGCTATATGAAACCAAAATATTAATGCAAATTGGCATTTCTAAGTTTAAAGCGGTATTTGCATAACAGGAACCAAACATGGTGCAAGCTGAAAGAGAGCACACAACACAAACGCCTCTTAACACCGTAATTATTGCACGGGGAAAAAAATGATGGTTTGCGCACACCATCACCAGCTCCAGGATCAAGCATCTGCCGGTTTGCGACACCGTTATCTCCCGATGCCCAGTCTCACCGAGAAAAGAGTGCCTGAAAAGACTCGGCGCTCGCTGGAGCTGATAGACGAGATAGGGATAAGACGCAATTTTAAAAAATACAAACGCGGTTATGCAAATAACGACTACCCTAACTAAAAATTACAAGAGGCATTTGAAGGCACCGGCTGCCAGTAGCACTGAAAGATGAGCTTGTTAGTCGAGAGCCACAGGCCAAGCCAAAGGTATTCCTGCTCTAATAAAGCAGTCATTAGCTGTAGTAATCAGTAGCTCAAAGTAAATACGGTTATGAACCAGACTTCGTGCTCTGACACAGCGATATTTCACAGAACGGGTCTCTGCCACAAAGTGGAAAGGAGCTCCTCAGAAAACCAATTACTCCCTACCTATTAGCAAATGGGCGTCATCAGACCGAAGGACATCTCCGTTGTGGCGTGGGCGCTGGAATCAATCTTTGGAGCTTCCCTTGGGGTGTCGGCTGCTGCGCTTAAGCACACAGAGGAGCGGGCACGGCCCGGGAGCCGCAGCTGTCGCAGGGGCACAACTCTTAGCTCGGCTTTAAAGCCAAAGCCCCTCCGGCTCTTCTTCCCGGGACCCGCTGGTCCCAGCACCCACAGGTAGGGCTTTCCCAGGACGGCGTCCCGGGACGGAGCCGGGGTCGCCCGCGCCCGCTGGGATGGAGTTTATGGGTTGAACCCCCACCGACCGTGGCCATGGGGACACCGCACTCGGAGGTACCCCCAGAACGCCTCCGGCCATTCGTCCCTCTCCACTGCGGGCTTCCACGCACCGCCCAGGGCAGCGCTGCGCACCGTCGCCAGCGTTTTCCGACAGTTAACGGTTACTTCTGTGGCCAACGTGGAAGGGGACCAAACCACTAAAACCTTCCAACCCTTCTGAAGGAAGCGCTAAAGGTAGAGATTTTCAACACTTCCGACCTGAAAGCGCTCCCACCCGTGCGCTGGTAACTGCAAACACACCGAGGCGCACGCAAAATCCTCTATTTACAGTTCCCATTTCTTTTTTTTTTTGCAAGTAAGAGTCCTGGGATTGCCTCCAGCTGGGAGGTTTAGTACGCGCAGATTTAAGCACGTGAATATTTCCAGTGAAGCCACCACATGTGTGCACGTGCTTATGGGAATCCGCTCTAAGTCGCGCTGGAGACTAGAAAAATAACAACAAAAATTTTAAGAAAATCCCTTCTTTCTGCACAGAAGTCCCCAATACCTTATAAAATTGCACTGGGTGACCAGGACAGCAGGCTGGACATCACGGAGAGACACCACGGTGTTACAAACAGGGCAAGTCCCCCGCCACATACACAATATTTAAGCACCCGTTAAAGGCGGCGCAGAAACGCAGGTGACTGACTCAGCGGCCCAGTTCCCACCGTCCACTCTTTCTGCACTGAACTTTCTGAACTTCCCCAAAATGGGGTTTTCACCCCAGTTGTGCTTTGAAAGCATTTATCGTCTGCTTTTGAACAAAAAAAAAAGAATGTAAATGCTGTGGGTGTTGTCGTGCATGCCCGCATCCCGGCCAGCTACCTGGGGCAGGCACAGGCTGCTCCCCCCGGGTTGAGGGCTTTATCCCATGGAACGGAAAATGCTGTGATTTCCTCTCAGATCAAATACGGAGAGCTCCAGGACGCAAAAAGGATGGTTTAGCCTGACGTGGGTTTATTTGCTGGATCGTTCTTCCCTTTCTCCCCCCCGCCCCCTTCCAGCACAGTAAAAGTTGCTATGAGAAATAGTTGAGGCTATAAATAAGACGCTGAGACACTGAAAGCAAATTACCATCCTATGAGTTAATAGCATACCAAATTAAAGACCTCAGCCTAGATCTTTTGAAGATCTACAACTGCAACCTCAAAACCGTGGCAGATCTCTGCATGCAATGGGAGCAGCAGAACTTATTTTGTATTCCGGCTTCCACAGATCTGTGTGTGTGGTTCAGGCAGCGAGGGGGATTATCAGAAACAGGCTTCTGCCAGGAGTGATCAGTGCAGAGCTGTCTATACATGTGTAATTTTATTTTCCCCTACAAGGTGCCCTCTCTTGGCTTTGGCAGAATCAACAGCCCTTCTTCACGAGACAGATGTGCGCTGGCACGGCGCTCGCAGATTCGTTAACCGGGGAGACGCTGCATCCCGGGAATAGCGGGGGATATTTATTTCTTCTCGGCGCTGAAGCAGACAATCATCCCACGGTTCCTACGACCGTACTGGGTAGCAGTTCTCCATAGTCACAGAGATGCGGCACAGTGGCCCTTCTGATCAGGAGTGACACACACACACACACCCCCCCCAACACGTGTGCCACTGGCGTGAGAAAGGGCAGACTGGGCAGAAGAAAAAGGAGAGGGAAAAAAAAAAAAAGAAAGAAAAAAAAATATATCCCACCAGATGGTGGCTGTCGGCCACCGGGATCTGGGGCTGAACTGGGACCAGTCACCTTGCAACCCAACTCTGCCTAAAGTAGATCAGCGCGAAAGCATTGTATTCTAATGAACCACCCAAAACAACACGTGTTTAACTTCTGAAACGGTGAACAGTTTGTAAAATACTAATTTAGGAAGCCAAACAAAAAAACATCCACGCCAGTTGTTGCTGCTGTTGTTGTTTTCCTGATAAAAATAGCGGCCGCTAAGTTTTATCCCGGAGATGGTTTTTATTTACGAGTCAGAAGTCGCAAACGGTGGGAAAGAAAAAGCCGTGTTATATTTGGCGAGCAAACTTGCCCGGGAGCATCCAGCCCCCGAAACGCCCCGGCACCTTCTGCCAGCGGCGCTGGGACCGTGCCTGGGCTCCTCACCGGCCCCGGCAGCCCACGGTCGTGTTTCATTAGGCGACCGCGGGGAAGCGGGATTACTCTCCCGAAGCGCTGCCTATCAGCTTACGTTACCCCGTGTAAGTTTTCGGCGCTACCCCGTCTCTTTTTTCAGGTGTTAATAGGAAAATCAGTTTTGCGTCCCGGCGGCTGCCGTCCCCGCGTCTGGCAGCTGTCCCCATTCCAAAACCCCGCGCAGGGACGTGCCGCGGTGACGGCGAGGGAAGATGGCTGACTCTGTGCGCGGCCCTCCCTTTGCCAACACAAATTCCCACAGGACCGGCACCGGGAGCACGCCGACATCTCGGAACGGGCTCCGGCGCCCAGCCGCGCCGCGCCGGCCGCGGGTGCCAGGGCTTTACCTGCTGCAGTAGGCACCGGCAAGGCTTCTAACGGCAAGAAATGCAGTTGGGTTTCTGGTTACAGCCCCCTCCCTCCCCTCTGCCGCAGCTGAAGAGTATTTTTTAATTCTGGAAATAGTGTTAATTTGGAAAAATCTGGAGCCCGACGGCCACCGAGGATGCATTTACGCAGGCGTTCTGCTGCGGATCCAGCGGGGCCGGGGGAGAGACGCAATACGCATCAGGTGTTCCGAAATCGCAGGAATTCAAACCCTTCTGTAACTCAACGTCTGTAATTGTCTAAGCACCTCAAGCAACCACCACTTAAAAGACATCGATAGCTTAATCATTTCTTCTTCAACTCTCCTATTCTGCCTATTTTACACGGGGGCAGAGCGACATTTAAGAGCAGCTGAAGTGGGATACGTCTTTATTCCCATTCCCAACAATCCAATTAAAGACGGTAAGCAGCTGAGAGCGCAGGAACGCATATTTAGCGAAAACGTGGCGAAGAGGAGGAAAACCAGGGGAGCGCTGGGAGGCACTGGGCTCCCCGGGCCAGCACCCCAGCACCCCTCGGCGGGGCGCGGGGGACCCCAACCGGCGCAGGGGGGGAACACAGCGGCGTGCTTCCAACCGCGTAAACGCAGCGCTTGACGGCGACCGTGTTAAAGCAGTTTTAACCTCACCGCGCTGGGTGATCCTCGCCTGGATTCACGCTATCGTAACACAAATCCGCGTTACGGATACGCGGACCCGCTGGCCGGGTCGCATTCGCGCGCGAGGACCGCAGGCATCGCAGCGCGCTACCTCTCCCTCTCTTCGCACACCATCTGCTGAGCTGCGTAAGGATTCCCACCGAGCGGCCGCAAAAAGCACACCGAGGCTTGGGAGACCCTCCCGGTGCCCGCCGCCCCCGTCATCCCCGGGACGCAGCCCTGGCCGCGCGCCGCCGCGCGCTCGCCTGCGACGGCAGGTGCAGCAATGATAACGCGCCGGGCAATCGACTTCCCCCCCCCCCCTCCTCCTCTTGATTTGTCAGTTTAGCTTCATAATGCCATTAGGAACGTAAACATTTCTGCAATTTATAGTTAAAAGTCAATAAAATAATGGGGTGCAGAACTTAGCCTTTTTAATTTTTTAAGTAAGACATTTGATTATTTTAATCACGTCAGTACTTAGGCTGAATGGGGTTTAAATATGCACGTTACATCAATTTGGTTTGTTTTATTCATTAGAAAGCCATTGAGTAATTCAGCATTATTATTTTAAAAAAAAAAAAAGGGGGGGGGGGGGTCGGCAGATAGGCTGCACAAGAGCTTTTTCATGCGGTTGTCCTTGAGGGACGAGTTATTTGTGCAGTGTGTCTTCCAGGAGGCACGACTGCTGCTGCCGTGGATTTTTTGGGGGGGGGGGGGGGGGGAAGAAAGAAATGTAACGTATAGGGCTAATAGCAGAATTTAATGACGACGATTCGCCAGCTGCTGGATAAACTCCTCTATCTGCCATTCCCAAAGGCCGCTTTGGGAGCAAAGAGCTGGTTTTGGAGGGGGCAGGTTCGTTTCTGGCGGCGGCCGCCCCCTTTGTCAGGGCTGTACCCACCGACCGCCGCCGCCGCTCTGCCGTTCTCGCCCTCGCCGCCGCAGAGGTGAAAAAGCCAAGTCAGATGTTGGCCCGGATTGTCCCCGGTGCCTTTTCACGCGCCGGTCGGTGACAATGGCAGCAGCTGCCCAACAACCTTCCCCGGGCGGCCCCTCCAATTACCGGCGCCGCGGCCCCGTGCCGGCACGGCACCGCTCGGCATCCCGCGGGGCCACGGCGCCCTCGGAGCCCGCCGGCACCCAGCTCGCTCCCTCCCGCTCCGGGGGCTGCGGACCCTCTCCTGCGTCTCTTCAGCTGCTTTTCATTACAGAAAGAGCAGCACAGGGGCTTAGAGAACAATTTCATCTCGTGCACGCGGGCTCTCCCAGCGGCCCCACTCCTGTGCAGACACCTCATAAACCTCTGCAGGTGTACGAAATTTCCTCCGCTCAAACTTCGGGGAGTGCTGCGTTTGGGTTTTGGGGTGGGGTTTTTGGTTTTTGGTTTTTTTTTTTTTTTTTAAGTATTATTAATTTCCTAGGCAAAACTAAAGTCCTCACAGGGGAAAGACCTCGAAGCTCGAGTAGCACAGCGTACACGACCGACCGCGGCGTGTCATGCGTATCTGTAGGCGCGCGAGTTTAAAAGGGGGCTGGAAGGTGCGCGCTCTGCGTGCCGCGTCTCCCGCGGACACCTCCGCTCGGGAAGAGGCCAAGAGCGGCGTGAGCTGAAGCGGTGCCTGGGGAAACCACCCGGCCCACACAGCACAAAAGGATGAATAGAGTAAAGGGCTCCTTCTGCTCCTCCTGTAGCCAACCTCCAACTTTCAAAGTCCCTTGGACTTAAAGGAGATTAACGGTGTAATCATACTTCCCTGGGAAAAAAAAAAAAAACAAACAAAAAAATCCAACCAAGAATGAGGAAAAAGGCAAATAAATGCCACCCCCCAAAAAAAAAAAAACCAAAACCAAACAAAATACCCCTTACAAACGAAGATACACGCTGAGAAAAGCAAGACCTGCCCTGAATTTGGGGGGAGGAACATATTTTGGTGGAGTCCGTGTTTTCGGATGCTCAGGGGACGCTGAGCGGCGAGGCCGGACCGCAGGTAGAGGTGGCACAGTGCGGTACCTGCCGAGGTCTGGGAACGCCGCCTCCCCGCCCGGCCCCGGAGACCCCCGGGGAACCGCGGGGTGAGCCCGAAAATTCCCTCCACCGCCCCAAGGAAGGCGAGGGAGCGAGAGACCACCTCTGCCGTAACGCTGCCAGCCGGCCCCCGCAGCCCATCCTTTGACTCGCCGAACAATAAGGACGCCTCCAAACACTTTTGCTGCGGCAACGCCGGGTGCGCGCTGGCCAACGTTACTCAAAACCCCCTTCCTCCTGCACGGAAGATGATTTTCATATTAAAAGCCAGTTACGTGGCACTGGGATTTCGAAAGGCCGATTTTCAGCAGTGTGTGTGAGAAACTACCTGAAGAGTTAACAGATGCCCTCCCAGAGGAGCACGCTGCCTGCTGGAGACAGACTTCCTTTGCTTTTTTTTTTCCCCTTTTTTTCTTTAAAAAAAAAAAGAATAATAAAGGCAAAGCAATGGGAAGGAAGGGCGGGCAGTTCAGCGCAGGTATGGTGTGCCTGGAGCAGCTGCCCCGGGGCTGCGCTAACCCTGCCCAGCTGCAGGCGCCTTTCCCACCACCCCGTCAGGCCGCACGGCGTCACAGGCCGGTTACAAAAATAATTATATATAAAATAATGAAATAAAAATAAAAAAAAAAAAAGTTCCACTAACAACCCAACATCACAAAACCAGAAAGCAACTGGCCGACGCAAGCGAAAAAAAATATTCCCTTTTCAACATAAATTCCCTCCGCGAAATAACCAAATTCCCCCGTCTCCAAAGTGCCACGGCAATTTTACAGTAAACCAAGTCTAATGCAAACCAGATTTACGCTGAAACAGGAAACAAACAATTCTTCTGCACAATTTCCTGTCGATCAATTGGAAAGGTATTTAAAGACTGCACCAGCCATTAGATCTTTTGTTAACCCCCCCAGCCCTTGCCCACAAAAAAGCAGCTCGTAATATACGCTATTAGAAGATGTCAACACCCCGACATCATTTTTCCGTGGCTCCCATCAATCTAGAACCAAACAAAACCAAATTCTATTTATAATTTCTTCTGGAGAAGAAGGAAAAAGAAAAAAAAAACCACCAAACAAAAAAGCACCCGAATAATTTCCAAGCTGGCACAGGCCAAGAGGTGAAGTTCCCTCTGCTCAGCATATGCAAAGCATATTTAAAACTAAGAGTCAACGTAACGTCCTGCCAGAATACGGAGCTTTAGTGATTCCTAAAATACTTCAGCAAAACCCAGCTTTGCAAAACGCGACGGCCGCCTCTATCTTCCCCTCCCGTACAGCGGGGAAGCGAGCGATCAGACCTGCCAAGTGTAAATTTGAATCGAACGGTGAGGTACCCCGGCCCTCAGAAACCGCGCGACAGTCGTCGCTGCTCACTCAAGGAGTCACAAGAAATTTGTTCCTTCTCCTTTCCCTCCCGAACGTGCAACACAAACCCCCCTGATTGTGTCAAAAATGCGTGTGCGTATACACGTACCTATAGCATTATGTATACAGTTATAATTTCCCAAATTCTGGTTTGTTGCTATCGCTCGGGAGCCCGCGAGATTATCTTAATTCACGACACAAACACACAGCCCTTCCGCAAACCCCACAAATATTGAAGACTCTTCCAGATAGTCTGGCGGCACTCCCGACGGCGGAGAGGCCGCGTTCCCGTGCCCGTAGGTACACACACACACACACATGGATTTCACATCAGGAGCCTGAGCCACCCTCAGGTGGGTGCAATTTGATGACGGAGTTGTAAATTCAGCGTTAACTTTCTTACAAAATCTATCCCTACGCTTTGGAAATCGTTTAAAGTATCTCGTAACTTTTGCTAATAAATAATTTTATGTTGGTTTGGTTTCCCCCCCCCCCCCCCAGTCTGCGTGCCGGTACTCCCAATATTCCCGGCAAGTGAAACGCTGAGGTTTCTCTAAACAAAGCCGAAGCCGGGGCTCAGCCCGCAGGATGCCAAGCACCGGGGTCTCGCCTCTCCGTTTCCACGTTTCTTCCTCCTCGTGCCGAAAAAGCCCAACTTTCCCCGCGCCTCCGCCACCCCCCCCCCAGCGCCGCCAGCCTCGTGCCATTCACAACTCCTCACTTGTCATTATTAAGCGTGGTACATGGAATTATTGCACTCCCTGGCCCAGCCTATTAGCGGCAACGATACCACGGAGCATTCATCTTCATCTAGGAACTTTATGGAGTTGAAAAGCTTTATAATAAGAATAGCAGACAGCATGTAAACAGGAAAAACTCATTAGCATTTACTTTTTTTGTGATTTGATGACTTGACAAATAACTATTGCAAAACAACTAGTTTGAGAGATGGGTTGAAGCTTGTTAGGATAAAGCAAAAAGAGCAATTACAATAATTATAGGTTTCCCTATATGATTTAACACATGCGCAGGGTGGGAGCGGATGATGGGATCTTCAGATACCATTAAAAGAAAATTTTGCCACTTTTGTTTGTCATTGCCACGTGCAATAATTTCTTCTTTATCCTTCCACGCATTGCAATATACCGTCTATGACCAAATACTTTATTAAAACCCCAGCGAGACGCAACGGAAAACAAGCGATTCCCAAAAGCGAATTTAGGCGGCGACCCTGCATCCATCCATCCATCCGTCTGTCTGTCTGTCCGTCCATCTTTCAGGTAACGGGCAGGCCCTAAAATATCCCCCCACGTCTCGGGGAACAAGAAGCGAGGCTTAGGGGGGGGAAAACCCCGGCTCTTGTCCTTTCGCTGCTTCCAACGTAATCAAAGTGTTAATCTACTTAATCACGGGTACGGGCGCACGTTTCCAACTCCTGCGCTAAAAATGTCTTTTTTTGTAGTGTTTTAGGAGAAGAAAAAAAAAAAAAAAGTGACTCGAGAGCCCGACACACATATCTCACACATCAGTGTGCCCTCCAAGCACCACCTCACCTCGACGCTGTATTATTTGACGCCGGCCGTTTGGCTATTGCTTTAAAAGATTTTCTACAGCGAACACCCTCTCCCGCGAGAGCCGCCGAGGAAAAGCGCTCCCACCCGCGAACACCCGCCAGCAGTTAGAGGCGAAAAAGCGCTCTCCACAGATACGCTCCCCTAAACCGCCCCGCGAGCCCGCAAGAAGAGGGGGGAAAAAAAAAAAGCAAGTTGCAGAGAATGCGGTTGCATTTTTGGTTTGCCCCCCCCCCAGCCATTTTTGTGACTCCCGCACCCGACGGCGCTCCTCTTCCCACAGCAACTTCTCCTCGCAGGGCTTTGGAATGATGCTGCCTTTTTTTTTTCCCCCTCTCCTTTTGTTTATTCCCAGGGAAGACCTGCTTCCGCCGCCTGCTCGCAGTTCAGCGAGTTCAAACTGCATTTAAACAAGTAATTGACTTGTCACTGGGAAAGGAAAGGGGAAAAAAAGGGGGGGGGGGAGAAGAAAAAAAAGGGAAAAAAAAAAAAAAAAAAAGGAATTCAGAACTCTGTCTTGCCAGCCCAAGGAAAGTTGTGCGGGGAGAGAGCAGCCCCGCTCCGCTCTGGCGAGCGGGCGCAAGGCGGTGCGGCCCCCCGAGCGGCGGCGGGTCCCTTCCGAGGCGGCGTTGGGGACAATTAATGCATGGCATCCCCGATCTCCGCACGCCGCCTGGCACCGCATCAAGAGCTGCACAATGCGGACCCCGAGCCAGAACAATGCCGGCTCTATAAAACACAAAAATCTGTTTGTCAAGTGGACGCGGGGATACTTCCCCCCCCCCCCCAACCCCCCCAGTTCCCCGAAGGGTGGGGGGGTCTTCACCCCCGGCCCCCGCGGCCCTCCCCGGGGCTGGCACGGCTCCGTCCCCCCGGCGGCCCTCGCCTTTGTGCGCGGCCTTCGCGCCAACACCTTCGCAATCCATCTGCCCGGACGGAGCGAGGCCGGGGCGCCCCTGGGCCCCAATTCTGCGGGATTTGTCCCCAAGGGCTGGCAGCCCAGCGGGGGGACGGGGACAGTGGCCCTGCGATGTCATGTTCGGCGGTTCGCTGGAAGTCGGGCAGGACGACGCGACGGGCTCACCGGTCCCAGCCCCAGCGGCGCACAGCGCTTTGGCTTTCTGTGTTTCCTTACTTCAAAAACAAGAAGGAAAATAAAAAAAAATAAAAAAAAAAAACAAACCCCAAATAGAAAACAAACCCCAAACAAACAAAAAAAAAAACCCCAAACAGAAAAACAAACAAAAAACCCAAAAAAAACAAACCAAAAAGAAAAACCCAAACCAAAAGGAACCAAACAAAAAAGCCCAAACCAAAAAAAACCACCCCAAACCAACCAAAAAAACACCCAAACAAACAAAAAAAACACCAAACAAACAAAAAAAACCACCCAAACAAACAAAAAAAACCAAACAAACCAAAAAAACACCCAAACAAAAAACCCCACCAAACCAAAAAAACACCAAACAAACCAAAAAACCCACCCAAACAAACAAAAAAAACCCCAAACCGACCCCAAAAATATACAAATAGAATGGGGGGGATGGGGGGAACTGCCCCAAGACAAATGCCCCCCCCCCCCCCCCCCCGATCTCCACGCCGCCCCCCGCCAGAGACATCCAGGGGGAGAATGAAGTTGGTGGGAGTGTTGGAAATCGCGGGCCGCGGCCCCGGCGGCGTGCGAGCGCCGTGCATCGCTGCCTCCCGCTCGCAGCCGGCTGTCGCCGGGATTTTATTACTTACTGAGGATGAATAGCAGCGTTTAGGAACTTTTTTTTTTTTTTTTTTTTTTTTTTCTTTCAAAGCTACCGAGGCTGCCCGGCCATGCCATGCATGGGAATGTCAGGTAGGCTTTAGGTGGAGCCTGGACAGCTCTGCAATAGCCGTAACTGATTTTGAAATAACATCAAATAACATAAATAAAATGAAATCAAAAATAAAATGAAAAAGAGAATAAAATCAAATGAAATAAAAAATAGAATTAAAAAGTAAAATGTAAAAGAAAATGAAATAAAAAATAAAGTAATATAGAAAAGAAAGTAAAATAGAAAAGAAAATATAAAGTAAAATAAAAAATAAAATAAAGTAAAAAATAAAATAAAAAATAAAATAAAAAATAAAATGAAATAAAATAAAAAGAAAAGAAAAGAAAAGAAAAATAAAGCAAAGCCCTGCAGTAAATTCACACCTCTCCATTTTTTGCATTTTTAAACTTTAAAATCTCAATCGCTTTTTCTTTTTTTTTTTTTGCCCCCCCCTTCCCCCAGTGCAGTTTCCACCCACGGACCGAGCGCCCCGCGTTAGTCGCAAAATATTCAAAACAAAAGCCGAGGCCCCCGCAACTCCGGCCAATGCGCCTATTTTATTTTAATTTTTTTTTTTTTTTTTTTTTTTAAGAACGAAAAAAAGAAAGTCAGTTATTCAACCAGATGTTCCTGGAGGAGAGCGCCTTTCCCTCCGCGCCGCCGCGGGCCGGCTCGCCTGACGAGCACCCCAACTCCCGCGCGCCCCGGCTCCCCTCGGCCCACCGCCGCCGCCCTGCCTGGGAGCGCCCGAAAGTGCCCCAAACTGCAGGGAAGCCGAGCGGGGAGGGGGGGTTCGCACAGCCCCCCCCCCCCTCCAATTTTATTTTCCTCTCCCTTCAGCAACAGTTCCTCCTTACCTCACCCTTCCCCCTCCTTTCTCCCCCCCCCCCCCCCAAATATTTTAAAATATACCAAAATACTTTTCTTTCTCAAGACCCAGCCAGGGGGGGGAAAAAAAAAAATAAATTAAAAAAAAAAAATAAACCTCCAGATGGCGAGTATAAACCTTCTGCTGGGGTTATGCGCAAAATACCAGACACTTTTTTTTTTTCTTTTTTTTTCCCCCTTCTGAAATAAAGCGTTTCTGTTGGAAATGGGGGGGAGGGAGAAAAAAAAAAAAAAGAAAAAAAAAAAGAAAAAAAAAAAAAAAAAGGCCTGAAGTCAGCCGGCCCAGGCAAGTCCCTGCGACGGGGGCTTTGGGGGGGCATTTTCTGGGCTTTTAGGACTACTTTTGCCCCGCTCCGCGCCTGCCCACCTCCCCCCCACCTCTCCCCCTTTTATTATTTTTGTCGCTTTGCGCTCTTTGGACTGAACCCCAAACTTTTAAGCCCGGCCGGAAAAGAAATTAAAAAAAAATAAAGAAGTGAAATACATAAAATAAAGAAAATAAAATCAATAAGATAAAGAAAATCAAATAAATCAAATAAATAAATAAATACATCAAATAAATAAATAAATAAATCAAATAAATAAAACAAAATTAAAATAAATAAAATAACTAAAACAAACTAACACACACACACCCCCCCCCCCCGCCCGAAGAAAAAGAGCAAAAAAGCCCAAACCCCCCAGCCCCAACCGCCTCCGCACCCGCCCTCGGGCGGCCCGGGCGGCTCCGCGCAGCGCTGCGCGGGGCGGAGGGGGCCGGTGCCCGCCGCCCGCCGCGCTCCGCGGGTCGCCGCGCCCGCTTACCGCTTTGCCGTTATAGTAGTACATGAGGGAGTTGCCGCCCATGCCGGGGATGGTGTATGCGCAGTACATGGTCCCGCCGCCGCCGTCCCCCTCCGCGCCCGCGCTCCCAACTTTTTATTTCAAACTCGGCTCTCCCTTTTTTCACAACAATTCCTCCACTCGCATCTTCCCATCTGGCCGGCCCGGCCGCGCTCGATATGCAAAGCAGGGCGAGACCATTCGCCGCGCGGGGGCGGAGGCTGCCCCCCCCCCCCCCCCCCCCCCCCCCCCCCCCCCCCCTTCCACGCCGTCCCCTCCACCCGCCCCGCGCCCGCGCACCGCCCCGCGCGCCGCCCGCGGAGCCGGGCCCAGCACCCGGCGGCCAACCGCGCCGCCCCGCGCGCCTCTCCCTTATTTTTCCCCCTTTTTTCCCTTCTTTTTCTTCTTTTTTTCTCCCCTTCTTTTTTTTCCATCTTTTTTTCCCTTCTTTTTTTCTCTTTTCCCTTCTTTTTTCCTTTCTTTTATGCCTTTCTTCCTTTTTTTCCCCTTGTTTCTTCTCTCCTTTTTTTCCCCCTTGTTTCTTTTTTCCCTTCTTTTTCCCTTCTTTTTCCTTTTTCCCTTCTTTTTCCCTTCTTTTTCCTTTTTCCCTTCTTTTTCCCTTCTTTTTCCTTTTTCCCTTCTTTCTTCCCTTCTTTTTCCTTTTTCCCTTCTTTTTTTCCCCCTTCTTTTCCCCCTTTCCTTTTTTCCTTTCTCCCTTTTTTCCCTTTTTCCCTTCTTTTTCCTTTTCCCCTTCTTCTTCCTTTTTTCCTTCTTCTTTTTTCCCTTCTTCTTTTTTCCTTCTTCTTTTTTCCTTCTTCTTTTTTCCCTTCTTTTTTCCCTTCTTTTTTCCCTTCTTCCTTTTTCCCTCCTTCTTCCTTTTTTCCCTTTTCTTTTTTCCCCTCTCCCCCCCCCCCCTTTTTTTTCTTTTTTTTTTTTTTTTTTTTTTTTTTTTTTTTTTTTTTTTTTTTTTTGTTTTAATTTGATTAAAAAGCGAGTGGCAGGAAGGGAATCGTATGATGCACATCTAATAACTCCGCCATCTGTCCGTGCTGCTGGCGCGCTCCCAGCATTGTGCGCAGCTGCCGCGGCCCGCCCGCGCAGCCCCGCGCAACCTTCCTCCCCCCACCCCACCCCCTTTTTTTTTCAATAATAATAATAATTATTATTATCATTTTGTAGGTTTTAACTACTAAATCCCGCGTCCCGTCAGCGCTGCTGACAGCCATCGCCCCGCACACAGCCGTAGGGGGGGTGTAAGGGAAAGGGGGGATAGAGCCCCCCCACCCCCCCGTCGGGACTGACTCCAGCCTGCCAAATTCAGAGCATCACAGGAAAGGAGGGCCCCTGGGAATTGATCCCAAATGAAACTAAATCATTTGCATATGCCGAAGCAAATGCCATGCGAGCGTACAGCCAGTCTCCGGGCTCAACTTTAATAATTCAAAGCACCTATTTCCTCCCTCCCCGGCGTGGCAGCGCACCGCATACACTATTCATCACCCACAAAGGCACGGGGACGGCAATTCCGAGCTGTCGGCTTGGGCGACGACGGCAAAGTTGCCGTTCCTCCTTTCCACCCAAGTCTACGGGGCCGCCGCCGCCGCGGGAGCCGAGGGAAGAACGAGCGGAGGTTTCTCTAACTCACTTGTTCTGCATTTATTCCGGAGGTCCCCAGAGGTTCGGGTAAACAGTACTTGAATTATAATCACACATTTCATTCAAATTTCATGCTTTGAGGATTTTTTCCTCATTAGAACAGTTAGTTGTCAATCTGACAAGATCACATTTGTAACCTTTAAACCACCCTCGGCGTAGAATACATCAGGCCAAAAAATCCCAACTACTACAGGTCAACGGGCAACAAAACGCTCGCCAGAAAGGGAGAGAAAAGGCTCCTGCGACCCCGGACTTGGCGCGGACGGGCACCGCTCAACCTACGTTAGACAACTCGCTTTCCTACAAACGCGGATATTAACGCTCCAGAGGTGAAAATGAACAAAGTGCTTTGATCATTTATTAAAAAACAAAACACCAAAACCCCTTCTGGTGTTTTCAAGGCACACCTAGAAAATAAAGCGCGCTCTTCCCTCCCGCCTGTGCAAACTGCAAAAGCGGGTATTTTCTCTCCTAACAAAAGCTGTAGTTTCACAGCTCCACGCAAAGTTACGCAACCAGCATTACAGTTTAGTACAGGTTTTACCCCAAAATTCAATTGGACGGCCCTTTAACTCATCTAACTGAATCGCTTCCCTGCCGTGGAAACGATGCCCGAACTCCGGCCGGATAAGCTTTTTCCGACTGGCACGAGAGAACTCTCCAAAATTTCCCGTGTGGACGCGTACAGGTCGTGGAAACGGCGAGCGAGCCGCCACTCGGAAAAGCGATCCTTGAATCGGGACCAATGCGTCACCAAAGTGCCTGCAGATGATTTCAGTTTGGTTTTTTGCAACCTCGGGGCGGGGAACGGTCCAACTTAATTTGGATCCTGTCACATCGCTGCCTTTCAGTCTCCTGAATGGGAAATTTCAGTATAAATATATTGTACATAACACGATAAGAAGTTAATGCGGTTTGCAGGGAGTAAGCCCATGACTATAACATAATTCTCAACACATGACAATAAAAATTAATTACTTTAACATATCATATTTGCATTCGACACATACGTTGAGATAACTTTAATGTATTTTCCTGCCTCGCTCGGGAACTTGTGATTGTCCCGGATATCTTTCCATTTTTCTTTTGCAGAAATAGAAACGCGCGTCTCACATGAAATTCCTATTACTAATAACGGCCAGGAATACGATTGGAGAGACACCGACCACTTGTGGGGCTTTGAAATGATGGTAGGCGAAGCTATGCTCGTCCTTCCGCCGCCCACCCACCCCTTCCCACACCCCTCTGCCCCAGAAGCCCCCCAACGCAGCCCTGCTCAGGACACCCCCACGGCATCATCCAGCCCCACCATGGCATCATCCATCCCCGCCATGGCATCATCCAGCCCCTCACAGCATCATCCAGCCCTACCATGGCATTGTCCAGCCCCGTCACGGCATCATCCATCCCCGCCATGGCATTGTCCAGCCCCGTCACGGCATCATCCAGCCCCGCCATGGCATCATCCATCCCCGCCATGGCATCATCCAGCCCCTCACAGCATCATCCAGCCCTACCATGGCATTGTCCAGCCCCGTCACGGCATCATCCATCCCCGCCATGGCATTGTCCAGCCCCGCCATGGCATCATCCATCCCCGCCATGGCATTGTCCATCCCTGCCATGGCATCATCCATCCCCGCCATGGCATCGTCCAGCCCCCACCCTCCGGCTTTCGGGGGTGCGGGTCTGCCGCTGGCACCGCTGGGGCCACGTCGCCGAGGCCCGAGCTGGGCTCCCGGCTGATGGCTGCCCGTTGATTAAAAGAGCAAACCGCTAAAAATACAAGGGGAATTATCTGACGAGAAGCAGCCTTTTTAAAAAATTACATCTTTGTTGGTGTTTTAATCTCCAAATGCAGCGCTCTACGAATTTGCATCTGGCCGCGACATAGCCGCGGCGGGGATTTTCGCTGAACCAGGCTAAAGCGGTTGTTCTGCGCCGGGTTTTGTTGTTGACGCGGGCTGCTGGAGGGCCAAGCTCCCCGGTAGGACTCGGCACCGACAAAGGCGAGGATTTGCCGCTGGGATCGCGCTCCGGCAGTGCCGGTGCGAGGGTGTGGGGGGGGACGCTGCAGGTGCAGCTGTGCGGGACCCCCTGCAGCCCCCGCGCCTGCATCTGCGCTGCCGAGCGGCTCCCCCCGCACACCCGCCCGCCGGTGGGCGTCCGGCAGCGCCGGCATCTTCCAGCCCTCGCCGCAGAGTGGTGCCGGCAAGGCTGCAATTACGTCCTTCCTCTTAACGAGAGGTTGGCAGCGTGGAGACGCTGAGGCGCAGGTGGGGAAGAGTGACGTGGGGACAGCGCGTCCCACCGCCCCGCGCCGCGACCGGGCACTGCACCGACCTCCAGCGAGGAGCAGCGGCCTCCCCGTGACCCTGCCGAACCAGCGTGTTGTCTCCTTTGCCCACGAGGTACTTGTTTTCCACGTAAAGTGTCAAGGAGGAGTATTTAAACTTTTGTTGTGGTAAAAATGGCGTTATGCCGAACCCAGAGGGAATGCCACCAAAGGGAGGGGGACTTTAAAATACATACAGCCTAACAGATGCAAAAAATGCTGCGATAATGCCTTATTTCAGCACTTTCTATGTTAGGCATCATTCTTTCAGCATCTTCTGGGCCACCGATAACAGAACAAGGCTGATCAGGTGTAACTTATCCACGTGCTTACGGTATAAATATATTTCCCGAGCACAACAGAAGTAGGGACAAATTCAGGTCGATACGTCACCTATGTAGCATGACACAGCAAGGGTGGGACGCCATGGTACGTGGCCAAGTTGTCAGGATGCAGTCACTTGAGCGTTATCTAAATTAAGAATTTCTCCTACGTCCCTCCTGTTCCATTTTCCCCTGGCACCACTGGTCACCCCGGAGCAGCCACCCAGGCAAGGTATGGCCAAGCGGTGAACTGGCAGAGAAACCAGGTGAGGCTGCCTAGAAATAATCAGCGCTGTAACTTCTGTGATAGAATTTCAGCACTTTGGTACATATAAACTCGCTTTCATTCTCTCCTTGCTTCTCTCGTGTCAGATCCCAGCGGCAAATTCCAGAAGATGGTGAGGAAACATTCAAGAAATCCAAGAGGAAGAAGAAGAAGAAGAAGAAGGAGGAGGAGGAGAAGAAGAAGGAGAAGAAGAAGGAGAAGGAGAAGAAGAAGAAAGAGAAGAAGAGGAAGGAGAAGAGGAAGAAGGAAAAGAAGAAGAAGGAGGAGAAGAAGTAGAAGGAGAAGAAGGAGGTGGAGGAGGAGAACAGAAAGGTGGGTCCTGCAGCTCCCACAGGAGGCCATATCTCCTGGTCCAGGAAGGAGAGGACAGGTCCCTGCTTTTCCAGCAGGATCTTCAGGACAGAGAATTTAGAAAGGGCCTCATCCTGTGAGCTGCTGAGCACCCTCCTCGCTCGACGGAGGATGCTGCAATGGATGGCGCCCGGTCATCCCAACGGAGCTGCTCTACCACCGGCACTCTTTGTGTCTGGAATCAGCCCTTCCAGAAAGTCCCAGAAAAAGGATGCTGAAAGGAAGAGCGAGCAGTCACGTTCCTGACACTACTGTCACTGAGGTCCTCAGAAGAGGAGCAAAGAAAGGGAAGCTATCTGCTGGATGACAAGCTTGCAGCCACAAATTGAAACGGATTATGGTAAAATATCAAGTAAGATGACTAAAATAGCCAGGATTCCTCTAAGTCTGGGTCACTTGGATAATCTCATCCTTCTTACACAAATCCTTGAGTGTAGTTATTAAAACGTACCCGCCGTGGGTGGAGAAGTGGTTCTGAATGCCCAGCTGTGAAGAATTTTACCCAGCTGTGGCTTTTTACCCCAGCTGAGCGACCAGGACCTCCGCTCAGAGGTCCCATGAAGACAACCCCATCTCACGCCCCACCAGCCCTTTCCCCACAGCAAAATTTAAGCAAAACGAACCAAAGAGAAGCAAACCCCAGCTCCGTTCCCCAAAGCCAGGTCTGGTTTGGGAGATGCCGGAGCTGAGCTAAAGGTTTGCTAAAATCCCCGCTAAGTACCCGCGTAGGGCCGGCGCCGGTGGCCGGAGGGGACGCACACCGACCCGCAGGCGCCTCACTCAGACTCTGGGTACACACAAGCACAAGTTGCGCCACGTCTACCTTGTAGAGACGGGGCACGTTTTGGGCAGCACGTGCCGCGGCTGTTTGCTGGTCTTGGTTTTGGAGGATCCCAAACTGAGTTAGAGATTAACTCGCTGAACGCTACGTGACGAAATCTGCAATTGTCTCTTTTGTAACTATTGCCACTAAAGGTAACGCTTCTTTTCCGACGTTTTTGTACATTAATATTCTCGCCTCTCTCTCCGGGAAGAGGTTCGCATTCAGATACTTGTGCACCATAGACTGAATACAGTATAAATATCTAATTATACAGATGCTATATGAATAAATCAGATCCTAAAAGCCACAGCCTCTAAAAAGCTACTTTAAACCAGCCAAACGTGGATACATCTGCTTTAATATTATAGACTACCTATTGATGGCAATCCTCATCAACCCAATAATCCTACGCTTTCTTTCCAGGCATCTCTGCCAGGAGGAAGCGAGCCTTTTTCCCCGCACTGAACTAGCTCCTCTCTTTCTCGTTAAGGGGCCAAACTCTCCACCAGATGTTCGAACCGGGCGCAGCTCGTGGAGCAGCCCCGCCGGGTGCTTCTTCCAGCAGAGAGCCGGGAGCGAAGAGCGAGGACGGCCGGCAGCGCCGCCTCAGCCTGCTTCCGAGCCCGGAAAGCATCCACGGCCGTGCCGGTACGACGCTCCTTGTCCGTAGGACTTCTCTGTGCGTGAGTCGGGTCATCATGACAGCGCCTGCACCTCACTAAATTGCAAAATAATGTCAATAAAAGTACCTTCACAGGTTTTTTTCAACGTTGAAATGGTTGGCCAGCTATGACTCGGGGGTGGCATGCCCAGTGCTGACTCTACCGAATTCTTGTACGTTGTACGAATCGGACACGGTAGCGGGGCACATCTCCTATACCCAGAGCAGGTTTTAAGCAAACTGCCCTTTCAGCAGCCACTGATTCGGTGCCATTATCGCACGCGCTCCTGTTCTTGCACTGCCAAACACAAACTAAGTGGCCGAAGCGGGGGCTGCGACTGCGGTTGGAAACCAGTAACGCGGCGGAAGAGTTGCTCTGAGATCGCCAGAATAAACCGTAGGACATCTCTGCAAGCATCCGCCAAGTTTAATCCGTAAAACACCAAACTTCTCCTTTCACCTCAACTGCCATACAGGCTGTATTTACCAGCGAGCACGTGAAGTTACTAACGTGATAAAACCCTAGATGAAAACTAGCTATTGAAAACCAAAGCGGCATCCAACGTTTGCTGTGCAGATAAGCCAATTCTACCGCACGACGGGGCTGAGCACGTCCCCGCAGCCGCAGCGGGAGCTGGGCAGAGCACCGGGGGCAAGTAGGGAGGCACCACGCGCTCTGGCTTATCCGTCACCTTCCATAAAACTCATCTTACGGAATAAAAAAAAAAAAAAAAAGAGCAGAGAAACATGCTTCGCAGTTAATCTATTTTAAACAAAACTGTCTATCTAAAATACCCATTTGCCACTAGGTTTATTTTTGACTACGCTGCTTGCGAAAAGCCAGGGGAGAAACTTAAACCACATGGGCCAGGGTTTCTTCTCGCACAAAGGCGCTATTGCCAATTTTTACCACTTTATCTTGAGTATCGGAGCGTTTGGTGGGCTTTCTTTTCTGGAAAGTCAGAGCTGCTGTAGTCATCGATTACAGGATGATCTCAGATTTCGCATTTTGAAGACGGAGCTTCTAACTCCAGTACGTGCGGAGGAGAGCTGGGAAATGGGAACTCTGAGGCAGAAAACCCCAAAGGCTAATAAAACCAACCCCTTCTTGGCTATTTTTAAAATCTCAGGATTTCTTTTTTTTTTTATGGATGGGAGGGCGGCTGACTCATGATATTTGAACCTTTGAGGTCAGCAATACTACAACGGCTTCTCCACATTGCTCTGGCACCGTAGCCCTACGACGACTGTAAGGTGGCATCGGGCTTTCCAGCCCACAGTTAGGAATTCTGCTGGCCTAGACTATGGGCCACAACATCCCCTGGGCTCCGACTGGGGATGCACTGTGGAAACGGACAGGAAAGCGGGTTTAAGGTTCATTTCTAACATTTTCTCTACGTTCCCAAGGCACACGGGGTGAAACGATGGAAAATTTCAGCGCCTCTGGTCTCAGTATGAGGCTACGGACGTTGTCCCATAGTTTAGAGTCCACTGGAGAAGAGTTTACTAAAATAAATGAACTGAGAGAATTCTTAATATTTCACACAGGGCCGAGCAGTTCACCAAATGTACACACCACACAATAAACAAGTAATTTCAGATTATAAGGGATTATCCTTGCTTTTGCCACGTAGAGTGATCGGAGCTGCAGTTACTGCTCGTTTTGCGTTATTGAGAGATTTCTCCACATTCCCAGTCAACTGTTCCCCGTTAGCAGTAGCTGCCATTACAAAATAAATAAACTTTTTTGCAGCATTAGGCAGTCAAGGACGCGATCTTACGTTCAGTCTTTAGGAAAAAAAAAAATAAATCACACTGTAATATAATGATTTTCATTAACAACAATATATACTCTCCCAAGAGGGCTCAGTGTTTTGCAAAATGATAAATACCTACTTGCACCAGAACTTCAAAAAAAACCCACTTATATATGTTATGCCGTCGCACAATTATTTTTTAAAATGATACATGAAAAAAAAGCTCGGAAAAGGTAAGAAAAAGTTGTGGACACCATGTGAACGGACACATGGCTAATGTTAAGAACCGAAACGTGGCCTTTTTTTCAGTCACATGCAGCAATTTGTCTACATAGTAAACCGTTAGCAGAGCTGATCAAAGCGCTCAAAAGCGTTTCTCACTCCCCTCCTCTCTGCTAAATGATCTGCAGGACTGAACATAGATGTGGGATCCTGCAAACTCGGATTCGTTCCCACTCTGCCACAAGAATCTGGGGAGGGAGCGGGAGAGGAACGCTGCTCCTCATTTATTGCACATTGCCATATGGAAGACTTTTCAGCTGTTACATAGTTAGGCCTCGCAGCCCCTCTATCTAGCAGTTAAATATTATTCTGTCGCCGTTTCCCTTTGTATAGACGGAGAAACCGAAGCTCGGAGAGGCCACGGGTACCACATCGGGGCTGCGGTTCCATCGAGTCAGTGGTGCCGAGGGGAGTAGAGCCCGGGGTCCCCGAATACGCTCCTCCGGCACAGGGCCTGCCAGGGGAACGGCCGGGGCTCTCTGCCCCGACTGCAGGGGAAAATATGAAGTACGGTGTCCCCCTGGTCCTGGTAAGGGGTGACCCGGCCGCACAAGGCGTTTGGGAGGAGTACGCGCCTGCGGCAGAGGAGGCTGAGCTGCCACCGCGGCTCTGAGCTCCCGGGATGCTCAGGGTGAGGAGGGCATGTCTACACCCCTGTAACTTGCTCTGAAGGTGAGCTCCGTACTCAGGAATTACTCGTGCTTGAAAATAACCCCCAATCTCAGAGAGCCAGGCAAAAGCAGGGGCAGAGAAGGTGCGTTTTTTGGAAAAATTGCATTGCCCACCCACGGACGTGACCCTCGGTACCCAGCAATACGGTTTGGGTTCGCTGCTGGGTGCAAGGATGGGCACTACACGGAACGATGGGGGACTGGTCCTGAAGATCTCAAAGAATTGAGGAGGATGAAGGCGAATCTGACCCCTGCTCTGCTGTCAGGAGCAGCCTGCGCAGAAGGGGAGAGGGAAACGGCACGGTGCGAGGTCTGGTCAAGGTGGAGATCATCAAACTGAGATGGAGCCAGAAGAAGGGAGGGCCCTGTGTGAGGCTTTCTTTGAGGATACCGCTCAAAAAAAAAGATGAAAAGAATCCTAAATAATGGGTATTTAACACACAGAGAATACTGCTCGGTGATCCCAGACCCTACCCGGAGAGTCTCCCCAGGCCACAGGGAAATCAGAGCTTGGGCTGATTTTCACCCGCGCAGCCGAAGCACCGTTCCCTCGCAGCCCCGGCTGCTGCGCTGGTGTCCCTGCCTGGGGCGGTGCTCACGTTACCCGAAAAGTAAGGACGGAATGAAAAAGGGTTTTGTAAAAACCAAAAGATTTCTGCTGCCCTGGCTCTGGATGCGTGAGAGCAGCTGAGCCGCAGCACCGGAGGGCCTTGGACACATAGCGCGTGTCCTCGTGTTTTATCTCTACGTTAAGAAATACAGGAGGTTATCGCCAAGTCTAAAATCCGCATCCTGCCACAGAAAGCCTCACCTGACACTCTGCCACGGCTTTTTTGTTTTATTTGTGTCTCCTTCCTCACGGTTACATCTCCTCCCCTACTAAACCACTAAACCATTTCTCTCCCCTTTTGCTGCTTATGCCGCGGTGGCCTTCAAACCTTCAGCACATTGCGAAATTCCCGAAGTCCCGCTCCCTTTCCAAGAAACCGGCATCGCAACTTATCGCTGAAACCTCATCCCGGCACACGGGGAGGGGAGCTAAAGCCCGGCTGGGACCGGGACGCGGGCTGCGAGCTTTGCGGGAGGCGATAGAAGCACCAGCACGAAAAGCATCACATCGTCCCTAAATCCCAGCGCTCTGCCTGCCGTGCCGGACCGGGCCGTGCCAATGTTAGCGTTTTCCCTTCTTACAGTATTTCCCGCCTCCCCCTCCTTCTCTTTGCATAAAATCGTTTTGTCTCTGGTTCTCCAGGAATACCGCCCGGAGGAGGGAAGCTGCCGGGTATCTATCTTTCCTTGGAGATCTTCAAACAAAAGATGTTCTGTGCAACATTTGTCAATTTTCCCATTAAAGATGAAGAATTGAGCTTCCAGAGAGTGAATTTTAACCCTTTGGGTAGTAAAAACTGGATTAGATGCGAGAGGCGGGGTAAAAAAGCGGGAGATCGGGGCAGCCACGAGAGCACGGCACGCGGCGGACGCGTGCTCCCGCACCCACGGGTGCTGTGCGTGGCGGCCGCGGCCACGGCGGGGGTTCACAGGCAAACGGAGCGAAGATTCGGACGTCTCGCTGAATAAGGGTACAAATGGCGCTAATTAAGCGAGTCCTGAAACGGCGTGCTTGCGTTTGCCGTGCAGCGTGCGTGGTGCATCGCCCGCCTCGGGACTGAACCGGGGCCAGAGCCGTTATTGTGCGCGGCGGCGGTGGCGGTGGGTAACCGCAGGGTTGAGTTTACCGAATTTGGCCCGGCCTTACAATTTTCTTGCTTTTGTAGATTTGTCCCTTAATGGTATTTGAACATTCTTTTGTGGTTTAATACCGAATTGCGCAGTACGGGAGGATAATTAGTGGTAAGTATTAAGCAGTTTATGTTCTTCTGCGATTAGAGAATATGTCTGTGAGGTCTTTGGGCACTAGTTCCTTGATGTTTTATTTTCACTCCGTAAAATCCTTCAGGAGAAAAGGGCGTTTGTACCTTTGATTTCATTGGGCTTTTCAGAGGGAACAATGTGCTAAAACCTATCTTGCAACCTGCCCGGTTGGGCTAAAGATGTCAGGCTGCTGGCTCTTCTGAACCAACTGTACGGTTTGGGGAGTAATTAGGGCCACGCAGCGGTTTCACTGCGTATTTTACATTATATCAATTACGCGTATTTTTTATTTATATCCAAAATGCCCGCACTTAAAATACACAGCAAACCAACTTGTAAACACATACGTATTCCAGACCAAACCTCGCGCTGAAATGACACACTCACACTTTCCCCATGAACTTTCCCTCTCAGCGATCCTAATTAATCCTCCAAAAGCGCATTTTCAATTCTACGAATCCAGATGCTATATTAAAATACATATTTTATTTTTTTTTACACCCATGGCTCCTTCCTAGAAGCCTCCATCGCCTTGCGCTGCACGGGCACGGTGCTGAGCCGGCCCCAAAGGGGTTCCAGCCCGCTTCAACAACCGCAGCCGAAAAAAAAAAGGCGCCGGGGGGCGAAGGCAGTGGCCAGAAATCTCTGGGGCAGGTCGGCAGCGAGCTCGGGGAGCAAGGTCCGACTTCCCCGCTGCTGTTTCCCAACACCGTACCATATTCCCGTCGACTGCTCAAATTCACACTTTAATGCCTAACACATGTCAGCGCCAACTTCTCCAACAAAATATGGGTATTTGGAAGTCCTCGAAACCTGCTTTGGCTTGAAAAGTACTTAACGTATAGCCAGATTCAGAAGGAAATCAACTGCCGGCTGATAAACTCAGCGTAGCCAACTCGTGGGATTTTATCAGGAGTATTGCAGTATTTCCTGGTTTTGGGGTTCTATTTTTTTCTTAAAAAAAAAAATAAATAAATCAGGAATTACATAAAAACATAGATTTCATTAAAAATAGCGGGTTTGGGCCCTCATAGCTGAGGACAAAACCTGAAAGTGTGATCAGAGCGTAGCTCAAAGTTCAGAAAACCCCAAGAGGCACACACAACCCCCCCCCCTAACAATTCTATTTTTCGGAAAGTCTGCTCGATTTTGCAAACTCGTGCCTCAGGAAGCCGAGCCCAGATGTCTGCCGTGTACCTGGCGGCTGGCAGTCGCGCCCAGGTGCTGTCCCAGCCGGGTGGAAATGGGAAGCCGCGGTCCCCAGGCAGTCCCCGGGGCACACGGAGCCGGCGCCAGGGACGCTGCCGGCCCTCCCAGCGCCGCACCGGGGTGCCGCACCACAACCCCACCTCCCCGCCACCCCCCGCCTGCTTTTAGGTGCTACGTTAGGGGGAATTTTGGTAGGTATTAGTCTTGCACTTGGAACGTCCTTGGTTATTTACCGCAGTAGCCACAGCGGAGAAGCCTTCAGCCATGAATTAAGTGCCGCTCTGTTTCTTCAGCCTCAATAATAACCCACAAAATGTCCCTTGCATTTTAAACCCTTCCTCTCCAAATACCGCAGGTGAGGAAAACCCGAAGCGACGGCTCGTGTTGGAGGGGAACCGATTCAGGAATAGTCTCTCAAATGATCCAAGTTGTACTAAAAATGCAGGCGCTGCAGCCCCCCGCCTGGCAATGAAGGGGTTAACAGACATATGCTGTATAATTAGGAGATGCATTAATGATTATGAATAGTAAATGACTTGGTGCAAGGAAAAAAATCTAGTCAAAAGGGACATGCACCTATCTTACATGTTTATTAGAAACTGTATATAACTAGAGAATTCTGCTATTAAGAATCCCGCATTATTGGTGTAAATACTTCCAAGGGTACATCAAATTGTAATCTTTCATACGACATCCATCAAACCAGGCTGGAGATTTTGACAAACATTAAACACAGTAAGGAGGCAATTATGTATGCATGATTTAATCTGCAACTAATTAATATGCAAATTTATTCATATGTTAGTTACTAAATTAAAAATGCAAAGAAGCCCTTATGGTGATTCTCAAAATTTTGCACAAACAGAACATTTAAAATATAAGAAAAAATGAAGTTTTTTGGAAACCTGCGGCATACTTTTAATCTTTGGAAACCTGTTGCACAGAGATGGTTCAAAAATATTTCCTTAAATACCGGAGAATGATAAAAGGTGCCTTAATTTTATGTCAGAACGTGGCGGCAGAAAGGTTAACCGCGGAGCTCTGAAAGTCTTAGGAGATGTGCACTAATTATCAAACAAACTGGATTCTAGACCGAACTCCCACAGCCTGCAAAAAAAATTCCGGCTCGGCACAAACCGGGGCATCTTTCTGGCGTTTTGCTCCATTTGGGGGACGCGTGCGTGCCGAATCCCAGTCTATTTTAAACACCAGCCGGTCCCCCCCACATCCTCCCTCCGCGCTCGGAGGCACCGCGACGGTCAGCGACACAAAACCCACACTCCGCTTTCACCTGAGTAGGTTTGATGTTTCAGAAATCTTCTGGAAAGGTTGAAAATAAGAGGTGCGAGGGAACTAATTGGGTGAAGGCGGACAGAAACCGCCTTTAATTCTTCTCCAGATGCATCTTCAAAGAAATATGAGGATGCAAACAAGAAGCAGACATTTAGGATGTCTCCTGGAGAACTGCTAGCGCTGTGATTCAGAGTAGTTTCTACCCCCCCCGTAGGTAAGTAAAGAACCCCAATTAAGTATATCTTACACCACTGTTTGCATTTTGACGAGATCTGGGAAGGCATACGTTTAATGTGCCACGATTGCCTTTCAGTCGCGTTTCCAGGGAGAGCTGCGTTCCGTTCTGAGCTCTGTACGTGGCGCTGAGACTTAAGCGGGAGCAGCAGCCGGCATCGCCAAAAACACGAGGCGCGGGTCGCACCCGGAGGAAACCACGCTAAGTACTTCCAGGCCGTTTCCTGGGCCAGTGAACTCTCATTATTTCCTTTTTTTTTTTCCCCTCCGAAAAAGATTAAATCCACCAGCCCTGCCGCAGGCCAGCGCCAGAGGAGGAGGTTGGCATCAGCCCCGTTTGGTCCCCGGAGCCGCGGCGCCTCGTCCCGACACCCCCGCTCGCCCCGGTGCGGCCCTGGGTGTCACCGGGACGTCCTGCGCGGCCTTCCCGCGGGAACGGGACCCGGAGGGGACCCCGGAGGCTGGCACGGGTCCCCGCGAGAGCAGCTTCATCTGCCGGCTGGGACCACGCGCAGTGCCACCGCCCCTGCGACATTTGTGGTTAGAGAAATAACGAACTCTTCGTCAATGTTAATCAATACGGTGGTACCGGCACTTCCTTCTTCTGCGGTTCACCAACGCAGAACGCTTTTAGGAGCGGGAAAGAGCATCCAAAGATCAAATTGACCCAATTTAAGGGGGGAAAAGTCTAGACCGGAATGGAAAACTGCAGCAAAACCGCTTTGAAAATAGGAACAGGCTCGGTTGGACATATTTAAATCTACTTTGTTGTGCCTAGATAGGTGATTCGAGATTTTTGTTTAGGCCAGAACCAAATGTAAGGCTTTTAAAAGCTTAAACGTACACATTTATGCATTCATTACACAGTGTTAAATCTAATTTGTTCTTTTTACTGTCACAGGAAGCACATGTTTAAAGCAATCTGTTTCCTCATATGAATGCTTTCCTGTCTGTTTGAAAAAAATTGCAACACACTTTACCCCAAGTAACCAAGAGGTGATCATAAATATCCCTAAATAGCATTAAACAGATATGAAAGACATTAACACTTCCAGAATGCCAAAGTAGTATTAAAAAAAATTCTAACAGATGCTCCTAGGTCAAAAAGTGAAATGTGTGTTTCCTGAAAAAACACTCTCATCAGAATCATAAATGAACTGTGAGCGGAGAAATGAGGTGTTGCAGAGCAAACGAGAGGATCTTTTTGGTTAAGGACTCTCGCACACTATTGCCAAAGTGTGGTTGCAATAAAAGAGCCAAAATTAAAAGGCGAGTTTTGCTTGAAAACCAATATCCTTTGTACTCCACCAGGTGGCAATGACAACAAGGGAGGGCTGCGGTCCTGCCCGGTCCTGGTCCCGGTCCTGGTCCCGGTGCCAGCCCAGTGCCCGCCGCGCCGGGAAGGACCGCCTCCGCCAAACTGGACTGGGACCAAGCGATTTAACTTTGCCTCGTCACTCTGTGGCTTGCCTTTGGCAGGGAAAAGATGTTCTCATCTGGAAACGTAGTCAAATCGTCTGTAAGATGCAAATCTAGCTTAAAATACCCAGGTTCCCGAAGCCCCTCTCGCCGCGGCGCGGGGCCAGGCGCTCCCCTGCTTGGGGCTCTCGCTGCGGCGCTGGGCGATGCTGCAACGCACCAAGGCTTCCACCGGAACGGCTCTTTGAGGCACCCAAAATATACGAGTCTTTATTAAAAGCAGCATGAAAAGGAGCCTTTCAGCCTTTTCTTATTCACGGTGTAGCGAGGACGGCATCAGTAAAAGGCCCATCGCTGAGCCATCCTCACCCTTCGACGCCGGGGGTGGGCTCCGGGTGCGGAGGGACCCTCCTCCGTGGTCGGCTGCGGACCCCCGGGAACCGCCACGGGCACCCGCGCACGCCACTGCAGAGCCCGAGATTAAAGCCATGTGCATGACACCCGTATGCATGACATCCATATGCACGACACCCGTATGCGTTCCATACGCGGCGCCGCCAAACGTGAGCACGTAACATCTCGGAGCATCGGCACGGCGGAAAGGAGCCCTCCCAGGACCTGAGAAAAGGGTATTCTTGGGGTCTTCCGCGGGATTTCCAGCAGGAGAATGGGTGACCGCAGCCCAGCAGAAGCTCGGTGGGGAGGGCAAGCAGGGCACGACACCCCGTCCCCTTCTCCTGGAGGAGCCCGTGGGGCCGAAGCTTTGGGAAGCAAAACAGCAGCGCGCGTTTATGGGTCTAAAACCGCGCCGGGGCCGCTGCGGTGTCCCCTCCGCCCGGGCGCTGGCTTTAACCGCTTGTTTGGCCTGTCGAAAGGCGCTGTATGCCATTGAAAATAAAATAACAATAAAAAAACAACCAGCCATTGTAGGCCTCCGAGGTTTTGTGCCAAGAAACTGTCAGGGGAGCTTTGCTATGCATTTAACAACGTTAATAGTTATTGGAGCTCTTTATGCAATTTTTTTTCCCCCCTATATTTTCGCTATGCTGATTTTTTTGCTCATTTACCGCTTCAGCGTAAAGGCAAAAAAAAAAACCAAAACCCAAAACCAAAAAAACAACCAACTTCAGAGCAAAAATTAATGTTCCTTTGATAAAACGCAGAGACTCTGTTAACAAATGTACTCCAGTCAGAGGGCAAGCGCATCCATCTCGACAGCGTATCTTTAACTCCCACAGATAACTTCTTCATTCACGTCCCGCGCCCCCCCTCCGCACACATCGCTCTCCCCACCCCGACCCCATGTCCAATCCCTTCTGAAACGGAAGGAAAACCTACAGCAAACGAGATCAAATGAATAAATCCCCGGCCCCAGAAGCCATCCTTTCCTCAAACCACGGCGGAAAGGCCTGATGCGAGATAGGATTTAAATGCTTATATCTTAAACGCCGAACTGTGCTAATCGGAGATCTGAAGGCGCTGCACTGCTTGTAATGAATACAATCTACAGATAATATTTAAAGAAAAGCTACAAAATCGAATTACTGCACAGAGATATTTTTTTTTTAATCTTTAAATGCCTTTTCCTAAACAATTATCCTCAAGTTCAAACAGAAAAATTAAGTGCCGAGTTTTACACTTGTGAAACTCAGCTTAATTCCCAACTGAAAAAAGAATTACTATTCTGTAGTAATATACAACGTGTCCATTCTAAGCTATAGAAAGAAAACGGTTGGAAGGCTGGATATGAAATCGCCACGCATTTTTACATTGATTTACCCAATAAACCTTATTTTCTGACGGCTCCTTGTGGAAGGGAGCAGAGGGGCAGCCGAGGCGTGGGCAGGACCAGCGGTTCCCCAGTTCGTTCCCCAGCTCCTCCGGCTGGGGGGGTCACCGCTGGCAAACCCCCGCAGCAGCACTGGCTTTTTTTTTGTTCTACCGGGGCCCCTTCCAAACCCTGATGCTC
Source organism: Pluvialis apricaria (assembly GCA_017639485.1). NCBI lineage: Eukaryota > Metazoa > Chordata > Aves > Charadriiformes > Charadriidae > Pluvialis > Pluvialis apricaria. The sequence goes on along the minus strand of CM030044.1, from coordinate 1,321,807 downwards.
TCTACGCATAAAGATCCAGGTTGATGAAAAGTTTAAATAAAAAAAAAACAAAACAACATGTGTCAAGTTTAGAGGGGGGGAAAAAAGCCACCGGGTTCAGGCGGGCAGGGCACGTTTCACGCCGAAGGACACGGCAAACCCCGCCGGCAGTGGGATCTGCGCCGCGGGTACCAGCATCGTCCCCGCCGCCGCGCGGGAATAAACCCCGCGCTGCCTAAAAAGCCATTTTCAAAGAATCGCCTTAAAACCACTACCGAGTATGAAGCGCCTCTCAGTTTTGCCCCTTTTGCGGGCCCGTAGAAACCATGGGGATTTGTTGGCCCAACTCTTCGGTGCGCGGAGCCGCGGTGCCTCTGCACTACTCGCAGCACTCTGAAGAGGGAGTCTCTGCCCAAGCTAAACAAAAAAAACCCACTCCTCATCCCACACCTCTCTCACCAGCTGCACGGAATGGGCCGCAACCACTCAGTACTGCACTTTTTCATTTTCCTACATATTTTTTTCTTGGTTTTTTGAGTCCAAAATAGTTAAAAATTCAGAAGTGCGTGAATTTTGCAGTCAAGGTTTCACCTTTAAATATAACGTAAGGCCAAGGCCAAAGAAAAATACACGTCGCGGACCATCCCTTTCCAATTGGGGGTTGGTTTTTTTTCATGTTGAAGATATCCTGTGCAATTCATTAAAAACCTAAAACTAAGCCATTTTAATCTGAATTTTCCCTACGCTTTAATCTCTTTTAAAGCAACAACAGCCCGGCATTTTGTCTGCGACATGGCTTCTTAGTCCTTCAGATCCGGCGAGCGATTTCAGGTGAGGTTTGCAAACAGACGGTCTTTTAACCCATCACCTCACCGCTGTGCAGTGGATTTTATCATTTCCTTGGTTTGACTTCATTTGCTATGTGCTAAAGCTGCATTTTCCAAATTTCTGTATTTACTTTACAGCAAAAAAGCAGAGCTTTGTTAGAACTGGGGGGGAAAAAAAAAAAAAAAAAAAAGCCATGTGGAGTTTAATAAGGTTCTAATTTTAATATGGAAAAACCCCAAATCGTAAATGCAGTAGGATTTACATGGCTGGCCAGAAGGGCGAGGAGGGACGTTAGCCAGGCTGCTTCCCCTGGGGCCACCGGATGAAGAGGACCTTGTCGGCCCGATAACGCGGGGAGCGCGAGCGCCCCGTCGCCGCGGGAGCCCTGGGCACTCCTCAGTTGGACATGGGGAGACCGTACGGCTGCTGTGAGGCAGGGCAAAGCCAAGAACCCTCCGGCACACGTGTTGTGGTGCACGACACAGGTCTAGCCTCACCTCCCTGGGCTCTCAGACCGCAGAAGTCAAGGAATTATATTAAAATATTATAATAAAATTACAAGACTGGTTCCTGCTATCCCCTCCTTAATCCAGCTCCTGCCTCGCTCCCTTCTCACTTGACGCAATTGTTGAGCTGCCCCCAAGCCTTCACCCCCATTCTACCCCCCTGTCCTTGGATGCCCATCTCCAGGAAGGTGCCAAGGAGGCTTCACCCCGTACCGCTGGTCCTCAAAGACACCCAGACCGGGTTCCCCCCGCCGAGGCGGGCGCCTCACCGCTGCCCCAGTGCCATTTGGCAGCTGGAGTGCTCCGGCACGTCTCCAGTGGGTGACAACCCACAACCCACCGCTGAACCCCAGCACGCCCCAAAGCACCCAACAGGTCCAGCGTGGAGAAACGTCCCCAAAGACACTGGTAGCAGTGACGATGGACGTCGGCGTCTCCAGGACCGGCTGAAGTTCTGATACGGCAGGTGGCACAGGAGATGTTATATTTGTCTTGGAAAACTCCCATTTAAGTTGAATGTTTGAAAGGAAATTCAAATGGTTGTGTTTTTTCACTTGAGGTAGGAAGTCTGCAAAGTCACACGAAAAGCACAAGCAGTGCTTCCTCACCTCCCAGCGAAATTATCAAGGCTTCTCCCGTGGAAAGCAGAATAAAGCTGTGGAAAAAAAAAAACTCCAGGTGGCATCCCAGTAGTATTTCTCTTTTCTTGATTTTTGGAACCAAGCAGGTGTTTCCTTAGGATGTACAACTGAGTCATACACTTCCTTATCTGTCTGGCTAGCAAGGTCAGAGCTGCTGCGCTTGTAAGTACACACAACAGCGAGTGCAGATAGACGTCTCCAGTCTAAGAGGGGGCACCTTAAATTAAGATGAAAGAAAGAGGCTCTTGCCATTAAAACTGAGACTCAGGAGATTTTACCTGCTGATTTGTCAACAAAATCAATTAATTTCTCAGTTCCTCTCGTCTCTCTAACACAACTGAGATGACATTTGACTTCTCCAACTCTTTATTCTGGCTGTAAAATCTTCCCCACAACAAGTCTCTCATTATCTACATTCAAAATAACATGCGGCAACCATCCAGGCCGTGGTTGCAATCCCGCTCCTTGGTGCAGCCCAGCTCCCGGTTCCTTCACCCCGAGCCCACTCGCGTCTATTTGACAAACGAAGAGCGAAGTGTGTGCCACGGGCAGAGATGAAGCCCCCAGCAGAGGAGGGAGCTGAGCCCCAAGCCCCCTTCCCAAGCAGAACGTCACCCATCTTCCCCAAGGGCTCCTACAGATGCAGCTTCCAAGGAGATGGTTCAACGTGAGGAGCCATCACCTCCTCCTCTTTCTTCTGCTTTTAAGCCTTTTATTTATTTTAAAGCTGTTGGTTCTATTAAGAGTAAATTAACCATGGAAACCAGAAAGAGGTGACCGTGAGGGATGGCTGAAGCCATGGTCTCTGCTGCGCTGAACGGCTACGCCAGGGCTGGGCCACCGCTGCTTTACGGCCATGGCTTTGGGGCTCCTTCCATTTCTCTGTAGCCGATCCCGATGATGGGGGATGCTCAGGGACGCTCCATCTCTCCTCAAGGAGACATGAGGAAACAAGCACGGGGTGAAACACCTCCACGGGGTCCCGGCGGGGGAGCGCCAGGAAAGCCACGCTCCGGAGAAGCCCGGACCTGCAGAACATCGCCGTCCCTTGCTGTCGTCCCCACGGTGGTCGGCAGGAAGGGTTCAGGGAACACAGCCCAGAACAGCTGGATGTAGAGTCGTGAAACAAGAACTGTGCCATGGCCGCTCAGGGTGTGCTATCAGGAGGCAGAAAGCTGGAGTAACTCCACCACCATCCTCCCGTTTCACTCGATACCGACAGGACCTCCTACTATAACGCAAACCCTACGCCTTAAAGCACCCTAAAACCAACTCTGCGTTAGTCAGCGCTGCTGTGCAGCGGTGGAGCCATGGCAGCAAAACCTGGGGTTTACGACTGCGACTTCACTCCAGACCACGCGGTTCCATCGCTGAGCTCCTTTGGGCGCTCCTGCGGCAGACGAGGCAGAGCCGGAGAGGCTGTTCCCACGCGGCTGCTGAGCGGTGGGTGCTGCCGGCACCCCCCGGCACCAGGCTCCAAGGACGACCCGGCCGCTCCCACCGGCGGCTCCGGCTCTGCACCGGCCCGCAGAGCACGGCGTTTTCGGTCTTCCCAGGGCGGGGGCTGCAAGAAGAGGCGCGTGGTGGGGGATCCGGGACAGGCTGAACAGTTGCATTTCTGGGCACGGGTTGAGAGCCCGAACGCCCCTCTCCAGGGGCAGAGCAGGACGTGGGATTTCGCTTTGGGTTACAGCTCCCTGGTCTGCCATAAACGGGGATCAAACAACTGCAACCATCCACTCTTCCCGTGGAGCTAAGGGAGCAGGAGGCCTCGGTGCGGTCATAAAGGAAAGAGTGTCCACGGAGAAGGAAAATGGAATATACTGCGCCATAACGACTGTACTTGACAGCCCGTTTACTAGACGATGATCATACCGAAAGAAAAAGCACTGATGATGGAGGAAATGCATGAGTTGAGCAATTTATGATATCCAGGCACGCTACGGGAAAGCTTGGCCACAAAGAAGAGCAACTTGCGGTGCAGAAAGCCTGGAGACGGCCCTTGCTGGGCTCACCCACCCATCTGCACTCTCAGCGGTGAAAAGCCCACCTCGGCCACGCAGGGGGCTCAAAGGACACGTCACCACTTGGGCTCCTCTGAGCTGCTCCCGCTTCAGTCTCCGTAACCCCTGCTCCTGCTGAAGCACGGAGTCCTGCTCCAAGAAAGCCAAAGAAGCACTCGGACCGTGCGCCCAGATGACTGGCATCCAAAGCTCTCCGTGAAGGCTCCACTTCTGAGCTCTGTCCTCAATATATTGCTTTATATTACAAGTGCTACGTGTTGGACATCAACACCTGGGCAGACACCACTTCCCCGCTGCAGCGCCGCTGTGGTGGACTTACTGAAGTCAGGATGATATAAATTCCTGGCAAAACACCAAACATGACCTCTACATCCCTCTTTGCTCACTTTTTCCCCCAAAGGCTTCTCATTCCACACCCCAATCCTTCACAGATGCTTCCAAACATACATACCAGCACAGCGTGCTCGTCCCTGACTCTTACTGGTCAAGATAAGAAAATCATAGAATCACAAAATGGTTTAGGTTGGAAGGGACCTTGAAGATCATCGAGTTCCAACCCCCCCGCCATAGGGGGCATCACTTGGCAAGCAATGTAAAAGATCAGATGTGATTAAACCATCAGCAGCCAAAATGGATGAAGGCTTCAGGTTAAAGATCGAGAGAAGAGCAAAGCCTTAGGATGTCATTAAGGGTGATGATGTGGTCGTACAGAGAAGCTCCCTGGATTGCAGCCTGGGTACAAAACGTTACCGTGTCACAGCGTGATAAAGGCACGCGTGTACTCAACAAGGACAACAAGCTTGAACAGAAAAATGTTGGTTTTCCCAACATAGTCATGCCCATGTCTCCTCTTCAGCTGGCTCAATCCGAAACACGCTGACCCTCACTGCCCCGCTGGAGTGGGAGCAGAGCTCTCCGGGCTCTCGCCTGAAGGCAGAAAACTCCAGCGTAAAATGGTCCCAGTAAAACCCCTTGCCCCAAAGAGACTACGGAGAGTCCGTAAGTCCAAGGAAGCACGTTAAGTTGGAGTATATCACGGACAGGAGCCCAGGACGTGGCGAGGCCACGTGTGCCCAAGGAGCAGGCAGAGCCGGGGGGACCCGGCCCCTCGCCCCACTGCCTGCAAAGGCAGATCCCACCTCCAGGTTGCGACGCCTGGAATTAACGTGAACTCCTGAAACCTCAGAGATGGGAGAAGCTCCACTGAGGACGCTGTGAGCACGTTGGGCAAGGCCCATCTCAACAGGCACCATGGAAGAGCACCCCGAGTCCCCGCGGCGTGGGGCTGGAACCGGGGCACGCAGGGGCCGGGCTGCTTTGGCGGGGGACACGGCCGGCCCCAGCTCACCTCTCCCTTCAGACCAAGCTTTTGGAGTCCCACGCTTCGGCTCCGGGGCTGTCTCGGCTTTGTAACTGCTGTGATGAGCTGCGGCTGAGAGCGGCGGCGCGGCCCAGCACGGGCAGGAGCCCCACAGCCCGGCCCGGGCTGCGCCCCCCACCCAGGGCACGCCGAGCGCCCCACCTTCCCCACGCCAAGGTCGGTTCAAACCTTCGTTATTTCGCAATCTCTGATTGTTTCCATAGTTTAATTTACTTTGTTTTCCAAACTCGTAGCCATTTCTTATAATAAAGGGGAGCTGATACAACGTATTTATTACCATTTATCATTGAAATTTTTATAAGGCTACTTATGAATTAATCAACAATAACTGCTTTCACAAACGCTGCTGCATTAATCTCCATATCCACTGCATAAATCACATTGAGAACGAGTTAATATACATATTTTAAGAGAAATACGGCAACGTTTCCACCCTATCAACTAAGTATTTATAATCTAGTTAGTCAATTTATAAATGCATATACTTCATTCAGCATCATAAATCCTGGCAGTTCAGCGTGCAACAACCTACGTATAATCTGACCTGTTATAAGACACTTATTCTGCCTGGGACACACAAGTGCCTTTTCTAAAGCAGCAGCATCTCAAATGAAATGTATGATTTGTGATATACGAAGACAACGAGACCCAAAGACCTTCGTGTACGCCCCCTTTAAAAAGGCTGTGTTTCCTTCGGAACCGTATTATTCTTGGATTCACCTTCCTGGACTTGTATTTTAATTTACTCATTCTTGGAAGAAAGAGCTACGGGGGATTAAAATATTCAGCAATACCTTTTTGTATTTTATTTTCTAGTAAATCGTACAGCTCATTAAAATAACGTGTAGTATTTAAAGTGCATATTCTGCTTGGAGATAATTTGAGTTAAAAATAAAAATACTGCTAAAATAGTTGAGAGTATTGAGCTGTAGAAGTATTTCCATTCTGTACAACAACCGCATTCAGAAAAAATTAAAGGAAGCACACATTTGAGACTAATCTGCGACAAACATAAATTGCCTTTCATTCTTTCGAAGCAAGAAGCAATCCATACAAAACTTTTGCAGCAGTTATAAATCCCTGCCCGTTGCCGTCTCCCGCAGAAACGCTGCCGCTCTTCCCGGCGCAGCGAGGGCAGAGGTACCATTCCACTGAGAGCATCTTTTATAACACAGTGCACCCACATCCCTGCACGTGTCCTGAGATGGTCACCCCTCCGCAGAGCAATAGTGGAAATCCTAAAAAATGCAGGTTTGGGGTGTTGGGTTCCCCCCCACCCCCTTTGCAAATGACTGAATTAAAGCCCAGCGCGATTCCGGCGCTGTCACACGGGCGATTCCGGCGCTGTCACACGGGCGATTCCTGCGCTGTCACACGGGCCTGCCGAAGTGGCTGCCGGCTGGTGCCGGGAGCACGCCGGGCGGGCGCCGCATCCCGGTGGCTGCGCGGCACGGAGGTGCTGCTCTGCGTTGCCGCAGCACGCTCCGGACGGCCTCGCCTCCAGCCGGGAAGAGCTGGGAGGGATAGCTCAGGTGAAGTTGTCAGAAAAACTATTAAAAGCTAAGGTTTCATCTAAATTAAATCCACCTCTAACTTCAAGCATAACAGCGCTCATAAAAACCTTTGGGGAGGATATTAGCTGTTGCTGTAAAGGAATCCAATAAAAACCAAAACCAAAAAACACCTAGTGAAATAAATTTAAAATACACCTGTGGGAACTCGCTTTTAATTAAAAAAAAATAGTATTATTACTTTACTGGAAACTCGCATTTGAGACTTCCCATATTTCAACAACTTACGAAAAAAGATTTATGTTTGTATTTGTTTAACCTTCTAAAGATTACAATAATCCGTGCGATCAAATTAGGGTGTTCCGACGTGCTTTTCTCTTTCAGATTAAAATTTTATTATTTATAAAGTGACCGGTAAGGAAACTAGTTTAGCACAGTCACTGCAATGACTGAAGCTTTAAAAGTATGCTAGTTTGCAAACTGCAAATTTACCGGGATTTCTGGTAAAAACATAAAAACCAGCTGAGATTAACATGCCAATTTGTTCTATATATTGCGCCAGACCGATTGCCACTCAGCCCCTCCGAATAACCGGATTTCGAGGTAAAACAGATAGGTCTCAGGTAGCAAAGGGAAGCTCTCCTCTCGAGTGGTTTGTTTTCTGTTTGCAGATATCAATACAAAAATATGTATTATGTATTTTTAAAGTAACGGCAGAGAAAAAATGAGAATAAACGTGCTAGAATAAAATGCCCTCTTTAGCCATACTACTCTTTATGCTGTATTTAGGGAAACGTCGTAGAATTGCTCTTAAAACTGCTATTTCCTATAGATTTTAATGGATTTAAAAGTTAATGCTCTCCAAAGACGTAATGCACCTTGGCACAGCTTCTTCGGGAAAGACCCACAGAGATTGTGCAAAACAATGAAACGATGAAAACTAATAGAATCATTATTTGGATGCCGAAACAAAGGACTTCACCGAACCAAAGAGAAACGCCAACTTCCGACTGCACGACGCGAAGGCTTCACGCTAAACCACTGAACACCGTGCCCGGTGCGGCTGGCTGCCATCCGTAACCCTCCTTACAAAGAGACGCTGGGGGTACTCTGTACAGCGTGGGGGAAAGCCCTGGGTGACGGCCGGCACCGGTGCTCCCGCTGGAGCCGCCCCCGTGCCCTGGCAGCAGCTGGGGCCCAGCGGTTGGCACCCAGGCTCAGCCCAGCCGGCGCCTGCGCGGGTACCCGAGCTCAGAGACCTCCCGTCCCAATGAAGCCGTTCGCCCCGCATCCCGGGCTGAGCCCCGTGGAAATTTGGCACAAATCCTCTCCGCGCATCACTCTGAACGTGCAAATCCGTAAAGCAAGCGGCAGCCCGGCACCGAAGCTAAGCGGCACGTGGAAAGGATGCTCGCCCCGCGCAGGTACGCGCCGCCCGCGCCCGCTGCCGAAAATCCGCACGAGCAACACAGGCTCGTCCCTACTGTGCAATTAATCGCTTCCAAGTCGGGACAAGCCATGTGGTGGTGTACCTCTCCTTACCTTGTCCTCAGCCCTTAGCGCCCAGCGCGCCCGGGAGCGGGCTCGTTTCTATCTGCCTGCAACCGAACAAAGCCGCCGCGATCGCAAGCAAGGAGCAGACGAGCGGTACTTACTGAAGATGGCAAACCTGGAGGAACTTTTCGAACTTTCTTTGTTTGTACTTCTGAAAAAAGACAAAACGGTGTCTTCATAAGACAGGCTTTTTTTTTTTTTTTTTCTTTTTTTTCTTTTTTTTTAACCGTCACCGAGATTTTTCTACCGAGCCGGCTGCTAATCGCCCTGCCCGCCGGCTCGCGCCAGCCTCGCAGCAGTTTTGGTAGCGCCGAGTGGATGCCACTGCTCTCCAGCCCGACAGTAAAACGCTGGAAAATTGTTCATATTTTCATCTCCAGCGTTAGGGCCTTTCTTTTCGCCTGATGCAGATTTGCTTTGAAAAAGCAGGTTTGTTTTTTTTTTTTTTAAGGCCCCTTGCACTCTCGACAAAGAGGACAGAGAGGAGCAATCAGCTAACGTGAAATAAAGCCCTCCGAGAGTCCCGGCGGCGTACGCTCGGCCACTTATTGTATTTATTTCAAAGTATTGCTAAACAGGTCCAAACTCCAATTATTTGTTGCGACTGGGGGGGGGCGGGGAGGGGGGGAAACAACAAAAAACAACAAAAACCAAGGTTGAAGACAAAGTCACTCACCCATAGAGGTGCTGTGGAGAGGCCTCCGCCGGGGGTTATTGCTAGAATACTGATAGTACTGGGAGCCAGGCTTAGTGGGGGAGAGCGCTCCTGGGTTGCCAATATCCATGTCACCTCCAAGGAGACTTTGCTAAAAGATTAAAAATATATACGTGTGTGCGCGTGCATGTTAAAGCCGACTTTCCTCATCATTAGCTATTTCTCATGCCTAAAAATAAACACAGCAAAGAAACCTCGCACAAGCAACCGAAACGCGGAAACAAGAACCTGCCAAAATTTTAAAGGAGACAGTACAAAAACCTCCAGTGGAGCATCTTTCCCTTCACTAGGAAAACACAAAGTAATTCATTTAAAACACGATTATTTACATTTAAAGGAGACTTAGTGCCTACTCATTCAAATGCAATCAGTGTTTTAAAAACTTTTGGAGCTCTGTTAATACATATTTGAAGGTAATTTAGTTTCTTCACTGCGACCAAGATAGTTAAGTGCACAGATTTAACAATAATAAAACTTAAAGAAAAATAAATCCTGCTGTTGATAGAGCGGGTTGGTTCGGTGTGCATGAAACAGCTTCATTGTCTAGCCCCGCGCAAGGAAAAATTCATAGCCGTGAATCAAATCTATCAGCTCTTGCAGCATAAAAATCTGTACAGCAGGCTGTGCATCATACGTGATTAAAACGGGAAACTAAAATGATATGTTATTAATATTTTTTGCAACGCTATGAGAAAAAAAAAAGAGCACCTCAGAACCCCCAAAACAATTAACGCTATTGTATAGCAGCAGCAGTAGCAGCAGCAAAGGACTTTCAGTATATCCATTTTACGCCTGTACCATTAACTAACAAGATGCATCCCAGTAAACGCAACGTTTTCCCAGCTGCGAAAGGACTGTGGTTTCCGTGAAAGAGCAGAAAACATTATCTGACCCATGCTGTAAGAAACGTTCTAAATCTTTAAGACTATAACAGAAGAACAATTTCCTGAGTAATGTTCTATTTGCTATAAACTACGTTGAAACTTACCCATAATATATAAATCCCCTGATTATACTCTGCATTGAACACATTGTTCTTTTAATTATTCTGATACGCAATAAAACAGGTGTAGATACTACCATTTATATTAAGAACAAATTTACCATTTAATAAAGAAATTTTAAAATTAAGTACCAAAAATCTAACTTTATCGTTACTTGTAATCAACTTTTACTGACTGAACTAATTACTGTACTTGATAAAGTACAGAATGTGTTTTCCCTAATCTAAATTCTAATCACCATGTCACTCACAACAGACTTAGTAATGCTTCACTAACACACTATTCACATGCAAAATACTCTAAATAGGCCAATTATGACTCTGCCCCTGTTCCCTGGTTAACCCGCTGAGAACTGAAAAATTTCACAAGGCAGTCACCAACTAAAACAAAGGCTCCTTGTTTTAAATTAAGACAGTCTTTTTGATTCCTAAATAGCTCAACAAAGTGGCATGTCTTCGGCTGAAAGCAGTTGGTCAAATATGACCCATGAGCTGGAAAATCAGAAATTAAAACATCCTCACTCCTTGACTATACTTCTAAAAACATTTAAAGATAACTTTTGATTCTAGAAAACTATATTCCTCGTTTTCCCAGAGAGGCTCGAGGAGAATGGCTGCGGAGGAGGGATGGACGACTGGGCTCGAAACCCCTTCGTGGTGTGCAGCCTGGCATCTGCCTTGGCAGCCCGCTCTGAGACGGAAAGCTATAAAAATGCCAGTCAGAAGGCACTTTTTGCTAATATCTTTACGTTCAGCTAATGTCTAATATACACCTGCAATGACTATGCTCCTTTTAATAAACAACACCTGCACCGGCAAAAATGGTTGCGAGTCTATTGCATAATGGCAGAGGAATAGATGCAAAAACTCTCGGGCAAAAAGGGTTATCGATGCATTGTGAATATCCCCTGAAAATAAACGGAATTTTATTGAACGTCTCGGAGCATTGCAGAATGAAACGGCGCTAACCGCAGAAATTCTCTTCAGTCATATATTTTTATCACGTATACGTTTTAACATAAAGACAGACCTGCTAAATCTGTGCCTGGTTTATCCATATGTCGGGTAGTCTGAAAGACTTAGAGCCATCAGCTGTAGAAATTCCTATACCCAGCCTACTAGATTTCATTTGACTTAAAAAAAAAACACAAAACCAAACCCCCAAAACCAACAAACGTATATAAGACAGCGTTTGCAAACTATTTGAGATTAAACAAGATTCACTTTAGGAGCATAAAACATACACATACCCTATGTTGTTTTTGTTTTTTCATCCAAACATTTTTCTCTATAAAAAGATGCAGAGGTTTCTACAGGAAAAAAATCCCAAACTTGTGTTATTAAACGAGAAGGAAACACATGCACCAGTCTTCAAGGCTGCAACGCCTTTTGTCCAGCTCCCGACCCAACCCTTCTCTTGGCCACCAGTTGCACCTTTGGGCGCCCGGTCCTTCCTCTTGACCCACCAAGGTGCCCGCTGGGGCCGGGGGGACGCCGGGCACGCCGTGTCCCCAGGCTCGGCGCCCGGGGAGCCGCCGGGTCCCAACCTCGGCTGGCCCTGGGCTCGCCGGCCCTACCGGGGCACCCCTTGACCTCAACTTTGTGTGCAAAGCGCGCTCCTCTCTCATGCCATGCATCTTCGCCATCAGCAAATTCAATCCCAGTCCTACGTTCCAAATAGCTTTTTCTCCAACAAAGATTAATTTTATTTTTTTTTTTTTAAAAACAGAGCTCAGAGATTTTCACCGCCACTGTCACAGACTCATTTCTTCGCTCTCCAAAAGAAAAAAAAACAAAACAAAAACCACCACAAACGAATAACCCAACGCAGAGGAAAGCCCTCTCCTTTGTCTGCTATGGGACAGGGACGTTCTGACAAGGTAGAAAAGAAGCGGGGCTGTGCGTTAAGGGGACCTGACGGAGTGCTCCGGGGAGGAAAGCCAAGATAAAAATATATATGTAGTTATTCTGAGATGCTTGTAAAAGGAACAATGGGCATTTATTACTGTTCAGCCTACATGTCACACTGCTAATGGCCTGCAACAAAGAGAGAGATAAAACGTTTACAAACCACAATGCCATCGATTACGCAGCCTTCCCAGCTCGCCTCTGCTCCAAACCGCGTCTTAGAAACGCAACGAATTATTAGGCATCAAAGTTAATATTTACCCCTAAGAAATGATGAGCTTAGAAGCCAAGGGTTACGTTTGTCAAAGGCCCCTGCGGGCGGTAGCTGGGGGCCGCGTGCGGGTGCGTGCCGCGGGAGCGGGCTCTCTCCGGCGCCGGCAGGACCCGGGACACGGGGCGGCGCAGACTTTTCGGCTCATCTCTCTACATCCTGCAGCATCTCCTTGCGTTACAGCATCTACCGCACCCACAGACCCACGCAGCCTGCCGTTTTCGTTGTTTCGTAAGAAGCAAAGCTAATAATATATCGAATTCGCCACTCGAATGGTGAGTTTGAGCTAAAAACAAGCACGGAAGGCGGGGGGGGAGCAACATAGCAAAATCCATTCTCACGTGGAGCCATGCAGCTGTATGCTTTATCAATTGCAACGTTGCGACGCTTCCCGTTGCTACACTCAATCCTGTCGGCTCTCTAGCAATTCGTAAAATAAGTCACCGGCTTAGCCAGTCCTGCCTCCAAAATTTGAAGAAGGAGACGAAGAATTAAAGCTGGGTCGTGAGAAAATACGCACGCACGAGGAGCAAGTCACGTCCGTATGGACTTGATATATACATCCCTTCCTGGAAAAAAACAACGTAATTTCTATCACAAACCTGAAGTTTTTTGCCTTTCAAATGAAAATCGTGTGAATTGCACTTAAATATTTGTTTCGGGCCTAATAGGTAGGAAATATACGCTGACAAAAAGATATTTTATTTTTCCTTTATGGCAGAAACAGGTGAGATTAGAGTATGACAGAGCGCTGCATTTCACTAATAGAACATTAATTCGGATTAAAGGAAAAGGGCCTCGAAGGCTGTAATCCGAAAGCCTCTGAAAACACTGATCAGGGAGAAAATACCTCAGAAAAGGCCTTTTTTTTTTTTTTTGCTGACAACCTGGATTTTGGAGGGGTTTTTTTTTTGACATCTTTACGCTACGCCGTGATCCAGTATCAAACACAACATCGCGGGGATGTTGCAGGCAAGAGGAAAAGAAAAAAAAAAAACGGGCTTAGATGAAAACAGATTAAGCCCCTTTCCTGAACGATTGCCAAACGTTTGGGGGTCGCGCTGACGTTGGGAGTGTTCCTGGGCGCACAGCTGCAGTCCTGCGCGCCGCTCCCAACCTGCGTGATGTATAGCGCCGGCGGGACATATGTTCCCCGCGCCGAAAGCCTCGGCGAAGCATCGCCCGGGCACGACGGGAGGCAAAGCGTCGCGTCGCAGCCCGGCTTCTCCCAGCCCTCCCACCCGGGGCGCTGCGGAGGCCGGGGCGGCGTCGCACCCAGTGTCCCCACGCCGTGCGGAGCGGGGACGTCCATCCACCCTATGGATGGCACATCCACCCTCCGGCGCGCACCATGGGCTCCCGGCAAACCCATCGGCGTTCACGCAGCCAGAGGCGCTGCGGGGCAGACCAGGGAGCCGGTGTGAACGCAGGCACGGCTACGTATTTCATACGACTTTATCAGCTCGCTTGGCTGATAAATGATGTAAAACGATGTAAAATGAGACGTTTATAATTTTAAAAGCAAGGCCTCCTTTGCAATAAATTTCATGCGTATGACGAGAATTCCTGCGCTTTACCTAAAGCCCAGAGAATCCCACTAGTTTTCGCGATGTTGCTCGGTTTCTTAAATTAAAATTCTTTACTCTTGTTCCCTCTGCTCCGGCACGAACGTCTCCGTGGGCCAGGAACGTAGGTCAGGGTGGCAGCGGTCCCGCAGCCCCCTCGCCGCCGTACCCACCCATCGCGGGGCTGCCGGGCAACCCGATTGCGGGGTTTTTCCAGAAAGGTATACTCTGACCTGCCTCAACACTAAAAACTGACCGCGTGCTGTGCGTGTAACCCAACCCAGCAATTTGGGATGCCGGACCCAAAACGCACGCAGGCTCCGGCGCGCTCGGCAGCGATCGATGTGCTCCTGCCAAATCCCTGCTCTTCTCCTCCTGCTCTTCACCCATCTCCGTTTGACCGTTCAACATCGATTCCGGGGCAAATTTGCAAACAAAGCAACTTGAATTTGCTGAAATCACGTCTAATTTATGCTGAAACAGATGAATAGGAGGTAATTTTCAGATTTCTTTTTAAATACAATGAATTTCTAACTGCAACCCTCCTGTTTTCCTCTCCTTTAGTAAAAATCACAGGATACAGGATTATATCTCATCGCCCAGATTTCAGCTGCTCTTACATGCTTTACCCTCAGTTTATGAATTTTCACTTAAGTCACGTTAACTAAGTCACGCCGCATACCCATCTGAATCATTTCTTGGTTATTTCCTTCTGTGATTTCAATCCTCTGTTTTTAATCAAATTACGAAACTAAATTTCCACTTATCATGTGACTATCAGGGCATCTGTTCGTAATCTGTCCGATTCCTACAAATACTCCTTTCTTTGGCTTTTGGAAATTTGGCAGCTCTCTGGAAAATCTTCAGTGTGTCATTTACGTCCAGTATTTCTCTCTAATGCCAAGTGTAAATTGCAACCCATTGATGGCAAACACAGAGAAACAATTTCCCTGGGTTTTGCCGAGTGTGTTTTCAAGCTAAGGTACTGTTTTCCTTTTTCACTTAACCAACTCTAATTCTTAAAAGTATTTGCAGAAAAATTTTGACTTTTAGAGAACAAAGGACTTTCGCTCACAGAGATTTAATTTTTCACAGAGATTTGAGGGGTTTTTTTCAAGAACACTCACGTGTAGGAAGTGAGGGAAATTTTAAGATGTTTATTTTATTTTCTCTATCCGATGGCAAATAACCTTTTGTTTCATTCCTTCTGCCTTCTAGGGCAGCACCTTCAGATAGCTGTGCGCAGCGTTCAGCAGTTTTCTTTTGACTTTGACCTTTTCCATTAAAAAATGCTTGCAGGTATTATCAAATAATTTTTCATGTTCAACCAACCCTTGTGCATTAATGTCATCCGTATTAGTTCTCTAAGTTTGGCGGGTTTTTTTTTAATTTTTCCACTATCTCTTCCTCTGCATA
This sequence comes from Pluvialis apricaria, assembly GCA_017639485.1. Taxonomy (NCBI): domain Eukaryota; kingdom Metazoa; phylum Chordata; class Aves; order Charadriiformes; family Charadriidae; genus Pluvialis; species Pluvialis apricaria. The sequence goes on along the minus strand of CM030044.1, from coordinate 1,306,505 downwards.
ATTTAAAAGTGCTCTTTAAGTTTAAACCTTTCTGGAGTCGTTTTTCCCCAGTTGTGCTTTTTGAGCACCGACTGTAATATCAGCGCAACAACAGCAACTTTCAAAGTTCATTTACTGCTTTCGGCAGCGTTTCACAGCCACAGAGCGCTCTTAAATGGGGCTGAGGTTCAACCACCTCTGGCCAGCGAGGATTTCAGTTTTCTTCCCGCGCTCGTTTTCCTCAGCTATTTCAGGTGAGCGGGAGCAAAACCCATTTGTAACTTCTTACCTAATTTTTCCCACATTTACTCCTGGTGTTTGCTTGCTTCTTCCCGTCCCTTCATTCACCATTAGGCATGATGACTCCGATTATTATACTGCTGCTTGATTATCACTAAAGGTTAGTTACTTGTTTGCCTTAACGATCCCCATCTTTCACATTTACAGGGAACGATTTCACCATCAATTGCACAGTCTTTGCTGTTTTTCTAAAGCTTTACTGTAATGAAAATATTTCACTTCCCAGTCCATGGGAAATACAGATTAAAAAGCGCCTCAACTCAACACGAACAAGGCGCAAACATTTCACGGGAAGAAGGGACTTTCTCCTCCACTGAGGAGTTTGGTACAATACAGTCTGTGCTCCATTTATGATTTTCTGCCGTACACTTTGCACTTGCATCCTTGGAGCGGGAAATACCTCCTTCGCTACAGTTCACATGGAAACCCTACTGCTTTCGCTGCTGCAAACATCCGCCAAAGGCGGCATTAGACATGCTCGTATTTGATGCGCAACGTATACGTAGGGGCGTATACACACCCAAACACACGCATCCGTATGCGAAATGGGGTGTCCGTACGAATCCCGCGCTTTTCGGGATGCTCATTTCCTAAGGCTGGCGCCAGCCCCACCGCGCGCCCTGCGCACCCAGCCCAGCGCCGCCGCTCCCCAGCAAAGCGTCATCCGGCTGCTTTGTGCGCGCTGGGAGGCGGCGACGAGGACATTCCCTCTGCTTTGTTATTAATCTTTCAGAATATAGCTTTCATTTACGCGCTGAAATCGAGCCAGCTGATTACAGTGTTTAAAAACACACGCTTAAATACAGGTAATACTCCTATAAATATGTCCCGGTGAGGAACACACAGAAAAAGGGGAAAGTCCTCGTGGTGACTGGGGAAGGGGGATGGGGTGGGGAACGTGCTGTCGCATTCACCCTCCAAAGGCCTCAAAAAACCCATAAAAACTAACAAAGCTGCTGGGTTTTTTCCTGCCTGGAAGGGCTGGCATTTGGGGAGGGTGGCTGGGGAAGAGGAGACCAAGCGATCAAAGGGACTCTGGTGAAAGCCCGGTGTTTTACCATTAGAAAGTTCTCCTGTGCCCACCAAAAGAGTTGGGTTTGGGGGTTTCAGTGGGTTTTGCAGCTCCCTGCTATTTCAGATGGCCGAAGCGCAACACGGTACCACCTCCAATATTTGAGGTGGCCAAAGCTGCTCTGCACGGCTCCCAGCGAGGATTAACCCCGCGCCGCGGCGGCCGTGCTCCAGCCACTGCACCCTGCTCCGGGGACGCTCCGGGCACCGGGGAAACCGGGATCAGCCCCGACTTCAGCGCCTACAGCCCCGCTCTGCGAGGGGAAATAACGCGAGACTGCTGCGGGGCCCCCGGGTCGCGACAGCGCCGTGTCGGAAAGGAACCGCATGGAGCTGAGAAGGTGAACCCCATACGAGCCCGGTACTGGTAAAATTCACCCCAGAACGATCCACGGTCAGTCGAACATCAGGAAAAGCCACTGCCTTGGACCTTGACAGCGCTCCCACGTCTTTGCAGACTATAATACCACGCGATAACATTTACAAGACTTTGCAATCAAGAGAACGAAGCGAGCTTCGAGCAACTGCGGTTATTCACTCGGTACAAACCCACGGAGCCAGTTTGGCTTAACGTGAATATTATCTGAAGCGCGCTGGTAGAGTCATTTTCCAGGACAGAAGATTTGGTACGGAATTAAACAGCCCTCAGTTTAGCCCAGGATAAATCCTCTGAAGTCAGCGGGGGCCTCCTGGGTGTTAATGAGGGAAGAATTTGGCCCACGGACAGCAGCTGGATTTTCGGGGATTGCTGAATATAGCAAAGCGTTGTCTGCAGTATTTTTACAGAGCGCCACAGCGCTGCTAGAAGCCGGCTTGCCACATCAGCAGAGGGTTCAGCTGATCTACAACATCTTTCAAATTTATCACAAAATCCCTCCAATACCTATTCCGCTCAAAACCGCAAGCTAAATACATACGGTGAGATGCTTCAGGTATGAAAAAAAGTGCCCAATATCACAATATTAATGCACGGTAAAAGAAGAGCACCATAAAAACTTACGTAAGGTTGGATAATAATCAGATAAAGTCGGTATTTGTCAGTGTATATATATATATATAGGAACTGCTCACTAAATTATGAAACACATGTCCTGGTATCCCTGTTTTTCACAGTACCTCCCAGCACACAACTCTGTATTTCTATGCAACGCTGAAGTTCAGAACATCTATAAGTGCCCCCCCCTTTTTCAAACATCTCCAATCCTATACCATCTGGTAGGTATCAGCATTGCGGTCATTTCTGGGGGGCGGGGGGGGGAGATGGATAGGAGAGAGTGAGGATTAATGACATGCAGAAACGAACGCTGCGCACAGAACCACATTTTTGCACTCTTTTTTTTTTTTTCCGGAGAGAAATACCGAAGACTCGCTGGCGAGAGCCGCTTCGCTGGGCTCTGCTTCTTTTCAGTTCAAGTAAGCACTTCAACATGATTCACTGAGGATGTCCTACCACTACTCGCTTCAAAAATGTTCCTCTCTGGCAAATTATTACAAACCCTAAAAAAAGACCCGCTAACCTAACAAGTCAATTATCATCGCTCTTCCCTGTGTAAGCGTTCGACTACAAACAGCTTACAACAAAAATCCTGGCTCAAGTTGTCTCAGACAGGGTAAAATAGCCTGACATGCCTCAGTCTTAAAAAGGTGTTTTGTGGCTGAATTCCCATTTTTAATGATATAATTATTGTTTTCCCTTTGAATGCGAGAACACAGGAAAGGCTTACAGAAGTTCAAATGCATGGGAAACGGCGTTTTCTTCCAAAATTATGTTAGTAATATTTTTAACCAAAGAAAAGTTACCGTAAAAAACATCTGAGAGACCAAAGAAACTTCCTGTCCAAAAAAATAACAAAACCCATGCTAAATACTTCAAGTGCCTCAGAGGATGTTTTGTTTTGGGGTGGGTTTTTTTTTTTTTTTGAAACGTCTTACTATTCATCAGCCCGAAAGATAAACAACAGCCTCCCCCTTTTCGATATGGAAGCGAGATTTTGTAGTTGGGGAAAAAAAAAATAAATTAAAAAAAATCATTATGCTCAGCCCAAAAGCCATTTGCATGTCCTCAAATGCTCCAGCATCACAGCAGGCCGATGGCAGCGTGGCTCTGCGGCACGCGGGCTGGGAAAGGACGCTGCGGTGGTTAAAGCTCCCCCGTTTATGGGAAAGAGCCGCCCCGGGGGAAGGAGCAGAGAAGTGAAACCTCGGTCGCTCGTTGCAAAGGAAGCGGGGGGAAGAAGTGGGACTTGAAGTTAACGGTACGCAAGAACGGGGCCACCCCGCGCCACGGAGAGCCCTCCCCAGGGCAACACACACCCTGGAGAAAGGAGGGACGTACGCCCACTCCAGTGCGACAACTGCAAAAATCCCATTCTTTCCACAAGATGGGCAATGACCTTCCTTAGGACCCAAGAAAATGAATAGACAGGAATGAAGCAAAGACACGACACTGGCGCGCGTTGCCGTCATTTTCTTGGGAAAGGACTACTGAAAATTTAAACTTGAGCAGTTTGAGTATCAAAATCGTGTTTCATGTTGCAGGAGCCTTATGTTTGCAGTGTTATAAAGTCACATTTCTTTTCTACAGAATCATGATATGCAAATACACTCAAAACCAAGTAATGACACTTGCGGTATTTAAAATAGGAACTGCCTTTTTTCCCCTCTATTTTATATTTCCCTCTGCTACTCACAATCTTTTTCCACGCAGCTAAAGTACACGCTCGTCAATGGCAACAGATATATTCTAACCCAGCGCATATCTGAGGCTGAGTAAAGCACAGAGGCGTATTCTTTTGAAGTAAAGTCTGCACAGCTTAGGTCACCTTGCACTTAGGACAAAAATTTAGAGTCACCCTACAACAACAACAAAATTGGCAAATTCAGCCACTATGAGAAATTGGAGCGGGGGGGGAAAAAAGCACCTTTTTATGCTGACGCAGGCAAAAATATAACAAGCTGGTATTTCACTGACTGGGAGCGGAGCACGCTACTCCCAGTTAGGTCGGCGCTGCAGGAGGAACAAACCAACGCTTTTACGGAAAAGCGAAGACCGCACGTGTTCAATGAAAAGCTGAAGCAGAAAACGCTGCGGTCGCGTCCCCGCTGCTGCAGCGCACGCGCCGGGAGCATCCCCGGCCGCACCGGTTTCACTGCCTGGCGCGTTAAGATCCCCGGGTGGCAGCTTCACCCCTGCCAGGCGCTGCCCACGCTCAACACCGCCACGGTTCTGGTCCAGGTGTCCCTTCAGCATCGTCTCCGTAGCATGTAGCGCCCATGCAACGCCTCCCTGTGCCCACACACCCCGGCACCGCAGCACTTCCCTGCGCTCGCCGGGAGCACACCTGGGGTTTCTCACTACGGGTAGATGTAGCGCAGATAGCGTAACCCAAATATTCCAACGCGCGGAGCAAAGCGGTCAGCAACACTTTGTCCTTATGGTACCCATTCTCATCTGCTCGTATCAACTCTGTGAGACAAATTAAAGCGGATGTATCTAAACCTGCCCAAATTCAGGGAGGAGGAATGCGCCTGTAAAGAGGCACACGCATTTAATTCCAAGGATGTGGTGCTTGATTGGGTCCGACGGCTGTTTGTCCCAGCTCGGCTCGCCTATGGGCTCCAGGAAGAGCAGACCCCCTACGCACCCCGCTCGCCCTCCAAGTGGGGCGTCCCCCCCTCTTTTTTTCACACGGCAAAGGGAGGAGAAGCTCTGCCACCATGGGGACAAGGTTTCACCTCGCCTGCGCCGCAGAGAGAAGCTGTGCTCCCGCTCTGCCGTGCTGCCGGTCCCAGGGAAACCGGCACGAGCCATCCACTGCCCGGCGGGTTGGTGCCGATTTAAAATAAGGCGGTACGGACCGTGTGGGGACGCGCCTCCCTCTGGGTCTTCTCTCACGGCTCCGTTGCGTTGTGCTTTGCTCTGGCTAGCGCTCACGGCACTAACGCAAGGTGCTTTTGTAGGCGAAAGACACAGAAAAGAGCTGATGTGAAGTAGAGCTCTGCAGGGATGGTACCGCCACTTCAGCCTAATACCAGGGGCAAATGTTGTCACAAATCATATAATTAGTTTATCTGAAAGAATAATTTATTTTAAAAATAAATCAAAGCCGCTGTGCTGAATTACTGTACAGGAAAGAAACACCAGGCTGAAAAGAAGCACAGAGGAGAGCAAAGTTTCAGAGACGCTGCTTTGTTCTTGATTTTCCTATGGAAATACGTACAACGTATCTCAGAGCAATTTAATCGATAAAGGAACGAAGCGGGGGAAAAAAAAAGCAAAGAGTCAAAAGTTACTCGGCAAAATTTGTAAAACCAGATAACTTCAGAATAAGATTCCAGTAACTGGAAAACTAAACAATACTGGGACAGCATCGTTGGTCTCCTACATCCAGACACAGCAGCAAGAGTGCATGAGGAAGGAGCCTCATCCGTCCTTGCTCGGCTACTGAAAAATATGCAGCAAAAGGTGTCTTCCTACTGTACATTTGCAATTCCAAAACTGTCTGTGCTGCTCTACACGTGTACGATCACGTCAAATCTTCCGTTACGGTATCAGGATGTGCCATGTGCCCGTAAAATATGACAAGCAGTAGAAATTTCCATATGTGACTCCAGGATCTCATGCCCGGGGATGAAGGAGGATATAGCTGCTACAGAACTCTGCTGATGGTGCCAGAAGAGCAGAGTGGTGACTTGCACGAACTGCAAATGTAGTTTCTCGCAAGTCTTCCAAAGCTGGGCTAGGAATCAATCATTTCGCAAAGCCTGTCCAAGACTGGTCATCATAGAATAAAACTTCTAACAATGATTGATTTCAACTGGAAATACATGTTAAAAAGAAAATAGTGAGGATTCATGGAAAACGATCGCTCTTCCACGCCCAAGGTTTAAAAAAAGGGGAGCAGTGAAGCAGGATGCAAGTACTGAGTAGTGTTTAGGACAGCAGCGGCTGAAAGGGCATCAGAAAAAGGCAGAGGAGCTCTGTTCCCAACGAGACGTAGGCAGAGGGCGAGACGTGGGCAACTCTTCTTGACGCAAGGCGACCTCGCGAAACCTTCCTCTGAGGTTCTTAAAATTTTACTTTTCAGGACCAAGGCAGCAAGCAGGATTTTCAAACTGTGGAAACCACCTATTTCGTATCTTCTCGGTCACAACAGATACATTGAAGACTACGTCAGCGAGCTGCAGCAGCCCATCGCTCCTTCCACGGCATGGGGACGACACCACGGTAAGGCGCCATAAAGCAACGGGCAGCTTCTGCCTGATTGTCTCTGTAGACGGCTATAAAATGCCGGGCAGTTAATTGCCATTTTGTGCCTTACATGAAATAATAAAAATATAACTCTCTCCAGAACCTGGATTTGTCACAGCACCTTGATATCCAATGTAAAGGTAACACTCTATATTATTGTGTATGTAAAAAAAAGCGAAATACCCAAATGAGTTCTATTTCAATGATACAGTTGGTTTTTATTAGGCTTTATATGCATTTTTCCCCCAGTTTTGAAAGACAAGGATGCGGGAAATAGCCACGATTCTAACCGTAGTACAGCCTATATCTTTACTATTTAAAAAAAATAAATGTTTTCTCCTGACAGTCAACCAGGATCCATTTTCAAAGAAAGAAAATAGTTTAGAAGAAGAAGAAAAAAAAAAAAAAGCAGACCTATAAACATGCAGACAGATGGCTATATTCTGTCATTAACTTCAAAAGGAAATAAAAATATTAACTTCTCCATTGTTGCTAAACATACTGCAGCAAGCCTCGAATATGCCTGGCAGACATGCACCTCATCTGCCGCAAAGGCATCAAGAAATACCTGGCTCCTGTGTTATTATTATTTATTATTTGTTAAACACCAACAATGTGCTTGGCACTTTTCAAAGCCAGCGGAGGGAGGGGGGAAATGCTTTAAAAATGCTGCTCCCAAAGCTGAATAAGGCTGAGCGCGCAAGCCAGAGGAGGATGGCTGCTCCGGGGAAGCCCAGGCTGCCACCCAAGGAAATTCCCAGTTTCGAGGCACGCGAGGGCTCAAAGCCCGGCTCCTCCACCTGCGAGGGACGCATCCCGCCCGGACCCCCAGCCCTCGCCCCCTGACCGCAGCAGTCCCACCGCCGGCCGCAGACTGCAGCGAAACACAAGTCGGTTATGGGGGGGAAAAAAAGCAATGAAAGGGGAACAATGAAAAATCAAGCAAAACAGGAAAGGGGAAGCGAGAAAGACGCCGCAAGGCAGCGCGAAGTTGTCGGTTGACGGCCCCCCGTCTACAGATGCGGAGCGCTAACTTAAGGCACTGCTGCGCCCCAAATGTGGGTTTCTGCTCCCGAGCGGAGGCTGAAGGGGGATGACTCAGCTCACCCGGCTCCGGGAGCCGCTCACCCCACAAGAAGAGCGGTGCGTGCCCGTGCCAGAGCCGCCGGGCACCACCAGCCACCTCCACCTCCCGCAGGCAACTGGGGCTCCCAGTTCTGGTCTCTCCTCTGGGAACAGCCACCCAACACTCAGGGGAGCCCGTCAGAGAGCTGGGGAGGCACCTAAGGGCCCCAGGCAATCTAGGTGGGACTTAGGGACCCAAATCCTGAGCCACCTGGAACGCGCTGCACTCCCTTGCCCCACAGAAGTATTTTCATGCCGAATTAAAACAAGCCGGAAAAGCGCCTTCAGGTGGGCGAAGACAAAGAATTAGAAAAGAAGCAGGGAATGCTCCGTGACAACTCTACAGCCATTTGATGTCGCTTGTGTGTTTGAGGTATCAGAGGGTTTTCTTTTTTTAGGCAGGCTGATAGCAGGACTTAGTCATTGTTTTTAATTATTCTATACATAAATAGCTGGTAGGATTCATATCCTCATACGTTCCCTGAAATCTCTACTTGTCAAAAGTAATTGCTCCTTTTTTTTAAGCCAAGCAGCCAAGGAAATACATCACACAACAACAGAAGCACGGCTAGAGCGTCTTCTTCCAAAGCAAAAATGTCGCTAAGGTGAGTGGCGATGCCCGGCTGGACCGCTGGCCAAGGCTGGCACCAGACACTGAGGGAGGAACGCCGCCATCCGCAAACGCGGTCTTTCAAGTGGGATGCAAACATATTTCTGGTTTTCTCCCAGCTATTAACAAGAACGGAGTTAAAGAGCTTTCTGTGAAAAATCAGGTGGCGAGAGTTTACTGGAATGTGAAAGCTCTTAAAAATATACAGATCGTGGGCTTGTGTTTATCTGGCCCTTCCCAGGGAGTATGCAGCAAAACAGGTGAAGAAATTCCACAGGCGATGCAGCAGGAACGAGCTGCTGCCTTGCACCGTACGGCACTTGCTTGTTAAAACACCGATTTCTCAGTCTACGCATGTACCGAGCCACTTACTTCTGTAGCGGAATGGCCTAAAATAGAATTATTAGCCCGTGCAGAGCGTAAACAAAAGAGACGCACTGGATTTTGAAACTCAGAGGAGATTGGGACGACTTACAGATTGCTTCAATCGCAGCTAGACATACTGTAAAGGAGTTTGCAAAACGAGAGAAATTTTATGACTTGTAGGAACAAATTTAACAGCTGCCTCAGAAAGCATAGATCCTGACTAAATCTTATGTGCAGCGCGTGTTTTGAAAATAGTGATTATTTTAATGATTAGGGCTCTGTACCTATCCGTGCTCGTAAAGGATCTCGTTTCTCCATCTTGAGCTGTTCTGTATGTGAAGTTCCTGTCTGCAGTCGCATGGTAATTAAGTGTGATTAAAGATGCTATTCATTCCCCTGCAAAGCAGCAGGTAACCGCATGGCAGAAGGGGGTGGTGGGAGAACGGGAGTAACTTCTGGGCAGTAAAAAGGCTATTGGAAATGGTCCGTTGGAAATGAGCAATGCGACAGCGGACGGCAAACGCGGCAAAAGTGGCCGTGCGGGTTTGTGGCAACCGTGGGAGATCCTCGCCTTTAGAAACATGATGGTCACCTGGAGAAAATAATATCTAAAATCACCTCTTTATTTCTGTGTGCACCGGGCGATGCTGAGGGCCCAGTCATGGCCCGGGCGGGCCCGAGACAAGCTCGGCTCAGGACCACCCCGAAAAGCACCCCACTGGCGACAGCCAAACCCAACCGCAGCAAAGCAACCAGGTGTGCCCGAGAGGAGCCAGAATGGGCAAAGCTACGGACGCCAATGCCTCCCGGGAACGGGTACCTCTACCGCTGAAACGGTGGGAGAAACAGAGGGGAGGAACAGAAGACAACTCTCAAAAGACAACTGCTCCCAGAAGATAAGACGATTATTTCGTCTGAGAAGTGTTGGGAGTGAGGTCAGTACCAGCACGCTGAAGCTTTCCCCAGAAATCCATTTCTTAGAGCTGTCTTATGTCTACCACAATCCTTTGTAATACCTAAACAGAGGAGTACGTGCTGCGTATGCGTGTTGTGTACACGTGCTCACACACCGCACGCATGTGCGCTCCTCCTCCTCTCCCCATGTTTGCACAAAATTGCCAGTGAAAGCTGGAGGTTTACTGAACCCTCTGGAAGTCAGCGGCCCAAACCACTCGATAACCGAGGCTACGGGCACAGCCCAGCATACAGAAAGTCCACTTAAACATAAGAAAACACTTCTTTACTGCCAGGGTGGTCAAACACTGGAAGATGTCGCCTGGAGAGGTTGTGGAGTCTCCATCCTTGGAGATATTCAAACTCATCTGGACACAGTCCTGGGCTTCAGCCGCTCCTGCTTGAGCAGCAGTTGGACGAGGTGACCTCCAGAGATGCCAACCTCAATGATTCTGTGAGTAAAGCTCTAAAGCTATAGTGTCTTCAGCGAGACTATATTCTTATCCTCATAATCATCCCACTGGTAAGAATTTCTGATAGGCCAAAAAGTGGTGTTTTTCTTCAGAACTTGCTTGAACTGTCAGTACCTCGCAGCTGAGCTGAGCTGGATTATCTAATGGGCCTAGAAGGCTCGTTACGCGAGCGATTCAGAAAGAACATGGTTTATTAATGCAGCCAGGGAAAGGAACAGGTAGTTCACCACTGAGACGTGAACGTGTCGTCTTTGGAGAAAGCAATGAATGGTTGATAAATACCACTGTTTGCATCAAGCATGCAATGAAAATGGTTTCAGCTATTATTCCAACAGACCAATTTTTTGCTTTTTAGGGTTTATGCATTTACATTAGCAAAACCTGCCAAACCATACCTTATACGCCAAGGGGAGCATCCCCGGCCATCACCCTTGTACGCTGCGGCACTCAACAGTCAATTCCGAGTCCTGAAAATTGCCGGAATTAGTGCAAGCACAGCCTGCCTTTTTGCTGGAGGTGTTCCATCAAACACTGCCCAGACCTGAACCAGTAACGCGCAGCATGGCGAGCCCACAACCTGCCGCGGTACAACTGCGGGCAAGCGTCATTCCCCTTTTTATCGCATTTGTGATAGCCCCGAAAGTCAGAGTGCAGCGACTGCGAAGGCAAACCAAGCTCCTATTAGCACTCAACCACAACATAAACCTATTATTGCACATTACAAATCGCAGTGTTATTCTGTTGCCAGGTTATAAGCTCCAGAAAGGTGCCCTTGGAATGCTCACTTCCAACAAAATAGCCCTCAGCTTAACATTTGATCCAAAGGGCTAAGAGAAAAGCACTCCTTTTACCACTAAATTGCAGTGTTGGGTTTTAGCATTTCTTCAATTATGATATGGACAATGAAACCGTGTCTTTCTGGATGCATGAGGAATTCTGCTAAATGAGCCATTCAGACATCGGAACTTAAGTCTCTTCCTTTAATACATTTGATTAACATGGAAATTTTATCTCTTATGTCATTATTTTAGTGCTGTAACATCAAAAACATTAGTCCACAATGTGCCCATGATCACAGGAGGATAGTTTATGGGCGCTGGATCTAATTTCTGGAGCAGGAGCAATGATTCCACCTCCCAAAGCGGGATGCTCGAGCAGAAGCAAGGACAGCGGGGAATCTTCTCCAACTATAAATTACCACAGAGGTTACCAGGCGAAATTCTGCTTCCCAGCCCCGCTGAACTCAATGGGACTTGTCCCACCCACCTCACGCTAGCCAGAATTTTATCCCTTCCCGTTGACCATTTGTCCTTGGGGCAGGAACGTGTACTGACGAAGTCAGGGCAAGCCAGATTTCGGAGTTCACCCGCTCCATCTCCTCACCCCACATGCAAGGTCATGCCTACGCAAGAGGTTAGTACGGCTGTAACCGCTGAGGAGGAATTTTGGACTCTAGGGGCAAGGGGCTCCTTCTCTTTGCATTTACTTTAGCCAAAGGCTGTAGGTACAACACAGCGTAATTCTCTTTTGTACCATGTTTCTTGCAGAACACGCAGCCGCGGTCGTGACTGGTAAGTACGTATCGCCCAGTCAAGAAGTCAGAGGGTTCAAATACTTAAAAGCAAATCAACAAAGCGCTGGAGCTTTTGTTAAGGGCATTGACGCTGCACATCTACTCACAAAAAAAATTGATTAACAATAGACTTTGTAGGAACCTAAATTCCTTGGTACGTGAGATATCTTTTATCCCTTTAGTCCAGCTTGTGTGTTTTTTATAGGGAGGGAGGAATTATTATAGGTAAAGGAATCTTGCCATCAAAATGTGAGAAAACCTAGTTATTTGACTAAGCAAAAAAATACTAAGTAATTTGTAACAGAAGAATAAAACGAACTCGCTGTGTCTCCAGAGGTCTGCAATATGATCTTCAGAAAAGGTAGCTTGCCAATTTAATTGAGGTAGGAGTTATTTAATTTTTTTATATACAGGTATAGTTTTCAATAAAACTACATATGCCTATAATGCCGCAATGGCAGATGTGTCTCGATTATTAGAGGTGGGCTCTGGGGAATATATACAATGGATCTTGAAATCCGTAAGCAGCTGTTTGGAAGGGAGGGGTGGAACATTGCAACACACACACATGTTCCTTAAGTGCAGTAATGTTTTGTTATTTTACTGCAGGTGTATTACAGAGATGAAATTTAATAACTTATTGTATACAATACCAATAAAACGGAAAGATTCTTTGCCCTGACGTTCATGAACAAAGTACAAATGAGAAGCAGTTCGGAGCGCAGCGGCTCCGTGCAGAGACACACACACACACAACCCCACCTCGGTTCACACCTTCCCCGCCTGCAGTCGCGACACCGGCTCTTTTATTGTTTACTACGAAAAGGTGGGCAGGCCATCAAAAAAGGAAAAAAGAAAGCAAATCCCCAAAGCGCTCCGCAAGCTCTTGAAGAACGTGTTGTCGATCAAATTCAAGAAAGCCAAGAGCATTTAAATGCACGGGGCAGCACTGGCGTGTTCGTCGGTGAGGTCTCCGAGACGCGGGAAGCCCTGTGCGATGCTACCGGAGTTATTTTTGTAATAGTTATTCTTTAGCGGCTTAAATCAGAAGCCTGATTTCAGAATATGCATTAGTCTCAATCTCACGCTGAACGAAGCACCGAAGAAGGACCTTTTAAAAGTACATATCAGATAAAAAGATAATCCCTCCTGATTTTTTTTTTTCCCTCCCTTCTGTCTTTGCCGGACTCCTCTTCGTGTAACCAGGGATGTTGCAACAATTCAATAATTCACAGCAGAAAAAGGAAGCCCCGGCGCTTCCGGAAGAGGAAAGAAAATGGGCAATAGCTATTTCTGTCCGTTCCCTTCTGAGCATGAGGAGAGCAGCGTTCTGCAGGGATTTTCAGCCTTCCCGGGCACGGCCAGCCGGGCTGAGTTCCTCCACGTGCGCTTGCTGCAGAACCCGCCCGGGTCTGGCATTGCCATCAACACTCATTTTAACGTTTTCCAGCACTATTTCTGTCGCTTCTATACACAATCTCTGTCAAAAGGGTATGTCATATCCCCCTCTCCACTACGCTCACTGAGCCACAGACATTCCAAAATTCAACTCCAGGGCTTTCCCTGCCTTCCTTCACAGGAAACCTTCAGCGTGCTATTGGAGGTGGGGGACAGGAAGGGATGGGACATGTCGGCCACGTGGCCGTCCGCTCAAGGAGAAAAAACCCAATGACATCTCCCCTCTGTGACACTGAGTGGGTAAAACACCACATGTATCTAACAAGAAAACCTTCAGAGAAAGCACCTCGGCTTTCCCAGCTGAACGGAGAGGGGGACACAAGCCCTGGCGTGTGCCAAAGGCTCCTCTCACCCATCACAGGGAGACAGGAGAGTAAGAAAAGATGGGAGGTCAAGGAGAGAGGATCCACCACCACGCAGGAGGAGGGACAGCAGGAAAGAGCGGGTCGTGTCTGTAAAGAGGTTGCAACGTCCAACAAATATTTGGAGGCAGATCCGATGGGGGAGGATACAGGAAAACATTAGCAGCTACAAGAAGGCTGAACTTCGGCTGGGTCTGCACGAGCTTTTAATTGAGTTTCTAGAAGCCAGAGCTGGCGTTTTCACTCGCCATGGCAGCCTGCCGTGCCCTTCAGCACGAGCCTCTCGGAAAGCCGCAGCACCGCTTCCAGAGGGACGGGGTGGGCTGGAGGGCTCGGAGCGAGAGAAGGGAGCCCAGGCAAGCAAGGAGGAAGAGAGGAGTCGGAGAAAAAGTACTGAGAGGGAGACAGAGAAGAGGCAAGTTAAATGACACACGTTGCGTTACGGCGCAGAGATGCTCTCCTGCCTGTTGCATCCCTCTGACTTCTCAGGATCTCGGAGCCTACTCCTTTCTGAGCGGGATTCCTTCGATAAATTGCTGCCGATACGGTCCCTCAGGAAACCCGGAGCTGCTGCAGGTTTGGGCGGACTGCCCACGGGTGCCTACAGCATTGTACATGCACGAAGGAGCCATTTTGTTGCAGCCTCTAACGCTGCTTGTGTGAACCGAAGCTGCAATAAACCCAACGTTAAACGTCACGCCTGCGTCATGCCGGGGCTGGCCTTTCTCCGCACCATGGTATCTTGAATCAAGCTGAAGGCTAGCAGATATGATCTCAGTCTGGATAAAGTTTATTATATTTTGGTAGCAGTTGTGTTTTATTTAAAAAAAACCCAAAAAGGCAAGAAATAAAAAGCTGGCTGAGGTTGTCCAACTCCACTAGCTTCTACCTTAACACTTCATTCCAGAGTCAGCTTTTAACAGTGGGATGGTTCCAACTGGCCTCCGAGAGTATTTCTTGAACATCAAGTAAATCAGTACATCCAAAACCAACATTTAGACTCAATTTCTAAAAGACTTAGTAGTAAAAACAAGTCATCTTAGGATTTGGGGATTTTGCTTTAAGTTAAAACACCTTAAAAGCTAAGTATCTGTTACTATGCATGTGCCAAAAAGGCCTAATCCAAATTTTCAAAGGACTGCCTAATTTATTCCCACATACGATCTCGCGCGTTGCCTTGGAAATCTATGGTGTATGTTTTCTGGCCATCGAGCTCATTTTACAGTTCTCTTTATTCATTGCTTTTTTGAATTAACTATTGCTCGGCAAAGCGCAGCCGCTCTGGCTCACTCAAAGTCGGCCTCGTCGACTACTGACGCACCAGTGGAGCCACACCGCTGTAAGCAGCACGCGTTACCATCAGCCCAACAACAGTATTTTGCGTGCCCAGATCCTCTCGCCCTGAGGAATATCAGTGTTTTCTACGCGCAGTGGAAGTAACACAGCCCCCCGTTTTCAGCTGTCACTGGGAAACCGAAGCAGGGTGATTTACACGAGCACAGCCTCCAGCTCCCGTTTCCTCCGGAACACGTCCCCGCTCCCACGAGCGCCGCCGCAGCCGAGCGGCCGATGCTCAGGTCTACCTACCAAATCGCTCCTTCCCGCTCTTTCTGCCTTCGCCTCGTTACAGCGCTGATTTACACGATGCTCTTTGAATAAAGAAGCAGATGCGTTGCTCTTCATTATCCACAGGCAGACCCTCGCTTACAATCTGAGTGCCCAACCAATAATACAGACTAACACAGCAAACCAGAACAAAGTTAGAGAAATCAAGTAGGTAATGCTTTTTTTTTTTAATACTACTGCTTTGCTAATCCCCCCCAAACCAGCACAATATAAAAAAAAAAATTAAAAAAATTGATCTTTGGGGAAATGGTAAGTGGCACAGAATTAAGACAACATGCAGAATCCTGACTTCACTGAATGAAATGAGATTTTTGTCATTAACTTCAATGAAGCCGGTGTTTCAAAAGTGTCTTGACAACAACTTCGGTATATGTTTCTTAGATGACTTCTCTCTAATGGAATTAAATAGTTCCCCAGATAAGCTTTCTTCCATTCCCACTGTAATCAGTGTTGTATTTGCGATGGTTTTCAGTGAGAGCCCAATTGGGCCCTAGGCTCGGAAATAAAAATCATCTCGAAGTAAATGGGTTGCTGTGTATCTGACCTCTTTTCTCTTTGGTGTGAACGCAGCACGGGGATGAAAACCTCAGATCACTGCTGCTATTTGTGTGAAGAGAGGTTGTTGGGTTTTTTCCTACCAGAAGATTAATAGGTAGCAAGTTCAATATCGTTAGGTATTTAGTTTTCCTTAATTGTTCCAGGAACTCATCTACAGAGAGCAATGCATCACATCTGGAGGTAGCAATTTACCTCTCAGAAATCAACAAAATCTGCACGTTCCTCCTGGGTTTAGGAAAAAGGAGCTCCCGCAGCTCCTGCCGCTACTCCAGTCCCTCGGATAACCCAGGGCTTCAGGGGACTCTCAACGAGCCGCAATCCCACCACCAATATTTCCTTCGGAATTCACCGAGTTTTCTGCAGTATCTTCTGTCTAGATAAGCTAATCTTTCTCAATACGTGCGAAAGCACATCCTAGAAATCTTGCAGTAGGCTCGTAGCTTTTAATTTTCTTTTAAGCCCGAAGGTTCATGCTTGTTAATAATTTGGTGGATCCTGATAGTTCTGCAGCCTGGAGAACAGACAACAGATGGTCCAGCCTCGGCATTAAGCGTTATTCCTTCTGTACCTTTCAGGAATTTGAGAGATTCTTATTTTAGAAATATTTTTTCTCCTTCCTGTCTGGGCACTGGTCATCTGCTTCATCCATTTTACCATTAAACTTCACGAAAGCGGATGCATACTGTAGAAAGAAAGACCCTATTTCCATGGATTGGAATTTTTATTATTTGCATTTTTATTGTAACATCTTCCTAACATTCCTCAAAGTTTCAGGAATGAAACCAGAGAAAGGGAGAGGGGGTAGGTAGGGTTTTCTCCGTCCGTTCTTCATTGGCCCTACCCAACCCTTACACTGAAGTGTAAGAAGTAATTATTCAATGCTATCATTCAGGGGACAAATGCGTTAACTCTCATACTATGACCACAACCATTGGCTTGTTTACTGGGATGAATGGTTTTCTCCTGGTGTCTTGCCAGACCGTATTCCCCGGCACAAAGGACAGGCAGCGGCGCTGCAGTGCTCAGCATCTCCTGCTTTGCGCTGCCCATTGGGGCTTATGCTCTTTTTCACACGATATGAAGGAGCTCGCCGAAAGGCTGGAGCTCGTTGGCGCTTTCGGGTTTGTCCTCTCCTGCGTTCTGGTCCAGAAGAGAAGCCTGGCGAGCAGGAGCGGCGCGTGGACTCCTACTGCAGGTGGTCGGTGCTGCATGAAAAGACGAGGCGGAAACCGTGCTGCCTGTTTCTGCAGGCAACCGTCCTCGTTACGGCAATTACCCGGCGGTTCCCCGCGGGGGGGGGGGTTCAGCTGTTTGCTGATCTGTCGCTTGGCCGGGAAGAGGCCAGGCCAGGCGGTGGCACGGGGCGAGCGGGGCTGGGCAGCTCCCGCCGGCCGTCCCCACGGGATGGAGCCGAGCTGCCCCTCCACGCTCCCAGCACCGCGGGGACGCCGCCGCACCTCACACGAGGCAGCTCCCCGTCATTTGACGCTGGGGTATCCGCAACCGGGTCACTCTCCGCTACCACCGAGAGCCTCTGCAAAATGCCACCTCACTTTGGCTGGGACAGAAACCTGAGGATGCTTAAGAAAAAATGATCCCTTTACGGCAAATTGTCCTCTCCAGCCTACAGCTGCACCTCTGCCCTCTGTTTCCAAGATGAACTTTTTACTCCCAAATTAAAGAAAACACACATCTGTGCCCTGCAGAAATTCACGGACACGGGTATGCGCACAGAGGCCACCGGACGAGCCGCATTAAGACTCCACACGCAAGGCGTGCACAGACCACGGAACTTGTTTAGGTGCGATGCCATTATGAACTCGGAAACAATTTCTAACGTACTTGCAGTATCATGAGATTATTCCAACGCAGTAAGACCCAAAGAAAAACTAAAAATGCAGCAAAGAAAGGTATGTTTTCAGCTGAAACGTGAGACCGCAGCAGACCCCGGAGAGCAGCAGCGTGGGATCTGCGGGAGGCCGGAGCTGCAGAGGAGATGCGGCTCACCCTTGGACGGATGCTGTACTACACGCTGGGGACAACATCCCCGACGCTGTGCAACCACTGGGGACGGAAACACGTCCTGCTGCCTCCGACCAAGAGAAAGAAAGAGCATCCAAGGATTTTAAAGCCCAGAGGACTAGCTCGAAATGGCTTCTAAAATTAATGAAGAGCTACTGCAGCAGTTTTGGATCAGGTGAGGACAGGGTTACCCATGTGACCTTCTGCACATGCCTGTGCTGATTATTGCGAGGGAGACGGGTCAGTCCCTTATCCACTCGCTAAAGAGTTGGGTTTGCGAAGGTTCAGCGCATCACGAGGTTGACTTTCAAGGTTTGGCCCGTAAACCTTCACCAGCGAGCAGCTCTGTACCCTTCCAGTTTGTCCCAGGTAGAACGAACCGCGCGGCTGTGCTTTAGGCAAGGCAGGGCACCCGTCCCTTGTCACCTCTGCCAGGCCGAGCTCAGCACGCAAAACGTCCCCAGGACTCAAACATTGCGGACGGCGAGGGGGCAGCGCAGGGCCCTCTCGGGCAGCGGGGCAAACCCCACCTCCCCCCGGGCTCCCGCCGCCCCCTTAGCGGAGGGGACAAAGCGGCCGGCCAGGGGACCCCGTGGCCACCTGCGCGGGGAAGCCGCCACCGCCAGCCGCCCCGACCCTGTCTCCGGCGCCCAACCGGACCCGCAGGCAGCCCAGTCCGCGCGGCAGCCCGTCCGTCTGTCCGTCCGCAGAGTGGCATGCACCCCGGCAGGCGCAGGGCGGCGGAGGGAAGGGACACACCGCGACAGTCGGCCGAGAGCACAACCCCGGCACCGCTGACGGACTGCGTACACGTGCGCACCGCAAACAGAAATTTCTGTCCAATTGCTCAAACAGTTTCATTTTTCTACACTAAATGTTTAAAAAAACCAAACCAACAACGTAAGAGTAGACTGTTTCCCCCCATTATTAAAGAACGTGGACATACGAAAGGAAAGAAGGGATCAAGTATTTCCCTTTCCTATAGGGAAATAATATGCATTTTGGCTAGTTTTTTGATGTGGTTTTTTTTTTTTCCCTGGCAGATTTGAACAGTATAAAGCTTTGAATATTAAGAAGGCTATTAAATTCTTTCAATAGTTTTCCAAAGTGTGAAGCTACTGCACTTAGAAAAAGGAAAGGAAGCCTAGCACTCTTCAAGAACAAAATGAATTTAAACACACGATTAATATTGCCACTGAAATTAAAAAGAAATCATCTTTTAAAAAAATCAATTGTCTTGAAACAAAGCACAGACTTTTGGCTATTGATAGTATTTTTAGACTCAGACTTTCTCCGGAGACTTAAAAGTATGCAAATGCAAAGTGCAGAGAGGCACACGCACACACATGCTATACCTTTGTATTACATTGGCATTTTATTATTTAATTAAACTACTCTTATTTTTCTAGCTCACGCATGCTTCCCTTGAGACGGCTTTGCTGTTAGCCTGCTGGCCTTGACTTCCAGCCAAAAACAATTCAGAAACAAAAAGGGACAACAAATCATATTTTCACAGACATTTTTATCCCTCAATACAACCTTGTTTTCACACAACATCATACAGATTCTATGAAAACTATAATTTATTGCAGTAGCCATCCAAAGCTAGGGGCTGACACGAGCTCTGCGGTGTGTTTCCACTTGTGCAATTTCTGAAGTTGTGCCGTTGGGAAGGACCCGCCACGCCGAACAGTGCGGCATTGTTGCGAGGGACAATAATCGATAGTTCACGGCGGCTCTGAGCAGGGCGGTATTAGGTCAGCCCGAGTGCCCCGAGTCTCCAGTAACGGTACCCTGGCTAGAAAAGCTCAGGCAGGAGCTCGAAAACCTACATTTGCAAATTAAGCCCGTTTCCGAGACATGCGCATCTGCAGCCGTTGCCGTTTACGATGGAGCCTCTCCCTATGACGTACAACTTTGAGAAGCAAACCTCATTTATCAGAGTATCTATCGCAACCCCTCTGCTGAGCAGACTTTCACTTACCTGGTGGCAACCCTGTAAATTCGAATCTCTTCCATATGA
Source organism: Pluvialis apricaria (assembly GCA_017639485.1). Taxonomy (NCBI): domain Eukaryota; kingdom Metazoa; phylum Chordata; class Aves; order Charadriiformes; family Charadriidae; genus Pluvialis; species Pluvialis apricaria. The sequence continues at coordinate 1,286,754 of CM030044.1, read as the reverse complement.
TGAGTATGAACCCCTTTCTGTTTTACCTGTTAACAAAAAAAAAGAAAAACAAAGATGTATAACGGATAGAAACAGATTCATATCGCTTGTCCGAGCGCTCTATATGATGGTCACCACGTTTTCCTAATGCTGTTTGCACATGTCAAATAGGCACTCCTCACTGCGTAACGCATGTAGGCAATAGAAAGGCATTAACGCTTTTTCACACTGAGGATGGTGATGTGAAATAAACTTCCTAATCTCGGCTGCGCTGATCCACACGCTTCCTGGAACTGGGATTTAATGGGCTCCTCCCAGCTGGCTGAAGGTGCGAGCGGATCTCCTCTGTGCCTCCCCCCGGCTCGGGGGCGGCGCACCCACCCTACCTGTCCCAGCGCCGCGCCGGGGACACGGCGAGCCCTCGCCGGCTCCCCAAACAGCCGCCTTCGCGCCGGAGCTGCTGGGGATGCGGCTCCCCGCTCTCCTTCCCAGGAGCAAATTCCCCCCGTGATCAAGGTGACGATGGCATTTACATCTGGGAACGAGACACCGATTGGGAACGCGCCATCCGCTCCCGACGCCGGGGCTGCCCCAGCGGCGCTGGGACTTGAACGGGGGCCCAACGTCTGCCGAGACTCTCTGCCAGCCCTTAGGACCCTTTTTTTTTAATTATTATTATTTTTTTTTTTCCCCAGGAAGCCTTTAACACTCAGATCCAGCAGCCTGAACTCGCAGCGCCGGTTACGGTTCTGCCATATTTACAAAGGAAAATAAAGGTTCTTTCAGGTTTGAATGGCCAGACTCGAGCGAAATCAAGAAGGGAAGAGGTGGTTTCTGCAAAGCATTAAGTCATGGCTGAGCTGCACCGCACCACGTGCTCCGGAGACAAAGAGCAGTCAAGAGGGCTGATACAAAACATATTGACACTAAAAGACCACCCTTATGGTGAGGGTAATCACGGGAGGGGGGGAGGTATTATCTAACCAAACATCCAAGAACACAGTAAAAATCACTCATAAAATTAAAGTTTTTATTATAGGCTGGGGCATAAAACCCACAACGCGCAGTACCAGTTACCAGGGACCAGATGCTCCGTTTCTCTCCGCGTGCGGCTCCCGGCAGCGCCGGGGACACCTCTGCACCTACAAGCCACGTCCAGGCGGCTGCGTACCCCCCGCACGAGAGATGCGGCGGCAGCCCTACACCGAAAATAAAGCTGCTGTGCCAGTGTGCCCACCGAAGCCGTTAAAAACCGTCCTTTAACCGCATTTGGAAATATCAGGCTATAATAATGACGATATCCAGGGGTGCGAGCCAGGCAGGCAGGGGTGGGGGTCCCTGCGCTGGCACCGCTACCGCCTGGCCGCCACGCGGCTCCGCCACGCTCGGCTTTCCCAACGCCATCCAAATTTCATAAAGGACCCATGGTGAGGCAGATCGTTAGACAAAGGACGATGGAGTTTATTTTAATCATGCCCAAAATAGTGCGGCCACATTCTGACTCCGCAAGCCTTTCCTTTAACATAGGGCTAACTGGGTTTGCTTGCCCTTTAGAGGAATTACTGATAAAGTTTGACTATTGCGAGCAGTTTGGAATAAAAAAAATCACCTTTCTGTCTTTCTCCTCACCGTAATTTAAGACTCTAGAGCTTGCTTTTGTTTCTCGGTTGCTTTTTTGTTTTGTTGTTTTTCACGTAAACTAGTTATTCGTATACGGGAACCTCCAAAATTTATTTGCAATTCATAGGACCTTTGCAGACGTAAGAACTTTGGAAAGCACTTGTATCTGGTTATACAGAAATAATGGATCGCCCACTCCATAGCCCCCTCAGGTTCGCAGTACCGAAAGCCTTCGCAGAACTAATTGGAGATTGAAATGACAAGGAAATTTTAATCGTGAATCCCCGAGTCCAATGCCGAGCCGTGAAAACAAAATGTCTTGCTGGCACGCCTGGAGTTACGTGTGCTACTTCCCATCACCCCAAGAGGGCCAGAAAGTCGATGCAAATAACGAGTGGTGAGGATGGGGAGAGAGGGGGGGGACGACAAAAAAATCCCAACCAGAAAAATAGGGTCGAGGGGAACCAAGTACAAGCGGCGACACGAGGTACTTTGAACAGGCTTCTGGCTGCTGCCCGGGTATCAGTAATCTTCTTTTCTATCGTATCAGACACAGGCAGCCTCATCTTAATTTCAGTTGTTAAAAAATATTTATCCAGATACAAAAATAAACCCACTGCAAATTACAAGTTGTCAGGGTTAAAATCTACTTCTATTTGTGTGGGGGAGGATAAGAGAACAGCATAGACATGAATCATTCTCAGTAATTTGAGTGTTTCCATGACATCAATGGGCACTCGTCCAGGACTCTGTCGAAGTCTGTGAGGTACCAAAGCGGCACAGCAGCCAGCAGGAGATTGACTTTTTTCCTTTTTTTTTTTTTTTTTTTAGGATTATGCTCCCTGTAAAGATTTCATCTATAGCATCCACTTTTACCACCAAACAGATAGCTTTGGAGATCATGAGTGAACACATTTCATTCTGATAGTGTAAGCCTTTAACTTTATTACATTTGTTGTTGTTGTTCCCCCACACAGCTAGAAATCTGCCTCCTCGATTAAGAACAAATAACCGAAATTTATGGAAAAGTCAAGAAACCGTTCAAAATATATACGTACGTAGATTTGCACTACCAACTGTAATTATGAAATTATCATACTTTTTGTAATGACACTTCATTTTGGGGGGTGGGGGGGGAAATATCTTTTGTATAAACTGTCCATTTAAAATTAGCTACAGTCTTGATGTTGATTTTCTGCTTAAAATTCACTGGCACATTTGTTTCAGATAATAAAATTTGCAAGAGTGCTGATAATATGCAAGAGTAGGCTCTTTAAGCAACTATTTGTGCTCACAAATACAAAAGCTTCTCCTGAATTTCCACGTTTACTGTACATTATGCATCATTTTCAGTCCCTTGAACACCCCAGCCTGTACTGTGCGTTTTCCGAGGTTTGCAAGAGCTAAAGATTCTCTCTCCCTTTTTTTTTTAAAAAAAAAAAAATGTTTTAAAAAAGAGAGAGCGTCTACAGCGATGTAGACACCCGACGCATTCACTGCGGAATTTTCGAGACAACCCTCTAGTACTAGAATGCGGCAGCCGCTGCGGATATTTTTTGGCACAAAGACAATGGTGGCAGTGCCAAGCCCCATGGCTAAAACTACTCAAAAGAGGCATAAGGGTAGCATTAATCGTTCAAGTCTTTTACTGCATGGAGTACCGTTGTCCATATTTTAAAACCTAAAAGTACCCGTTAGTAATATTTGTTGTAAGCCAGGAAAAAAAAAAAAAAAAAAGAAAGAAAAAAAAAAAAGGGGAGCCTGAAATAGAGACGAATAACAAATCTTGTCAGACATCTGATTAATTTTTTCTACCTAGAGGACCAAATGCTAAAACGTGCCATTTGTTACCAGCCCTCCGAACACGCAACACCATCTATACCCTTCCGTGGCTTTATGATCTGACAATTCAAACAAAGCTCCATGGAAGAAGTTGACCTACAAAGGCTGGTGAATAACTTTCGAGTACGCACTTGCTCTTTAGGTAAGGCAGAAAAAAGCATCGCCATTATTATCGGAGGCGCTAACTTAGCGTGTGTGTAAATATATATATATATTTCCAATTAATTGACACAATGCATGCCAATCAAAGGCGAGACAAAGAAAGAACTACATGCAGCTCCTGTTTTCTGACAAACACTGAATCTCAAGTCTCTGCTCTCTAAATACCTCTAGAAAAAACCCAGTGCTTATCTTCACTAAACTAAAACGATTGCTTCACAAGCATTTTGTTTGCATTTCTGTTTCGCCGCAGAAAATAAAAGCAGCATAGGATTGCCAATCAATCAATAAAGAAGCCACTTGCCTTGCCATGGTGCACTTTGAAAAATTAATCAAATTAAGTAGAAAATTTAAGCAACTTCCAAAGCACAAACGCAAGTCATCTGATTCCCCGCTCCCTTCGCCCCTGCCCTGGGAGATAGGGCACCTTGGCTTTTTTCTGGTAGGCAGAATGAGAGGCACGAGGCAACTCTTTCCGTCTGCAGAGAAAAGGAAGTGAAGCTATTTCCATAAACGACTTCAATTCAATGTTTACATTGATTCCGTGTTTGACATCTTTTTTTTTGAGAGATGAGTTCGACCAGAATATTCTAATTCAGGTTTCCGCTGCCCTACGTATGGGGTTTAGCTCTTGGTTAGACTGAAGGAGGGAAACCTGGCTGGGGGAAGGAAAGAAAAGGAATTGTGGTAGGGATCGGAATTTTAATGGCTGCAAATTTCGGTCTGTTCAGGTCTGCGATTTTGCTTAAACCTATTTCTTATTTTATTCCTGCATTTCTAGCGGTTTTGAAAATTAATGATTCTCCCCTCTGATGTCCGATGTCTCAAATGCATCCCGAAGGGAGCCCGATCGATTCCCCTACAGGGAATGACAAATGAAAGGAGAATTCCGTGTGCAAGTCACACCAGGCACGAGGGACGCGGAGCTGGAACATATTTGGGAACAAGTTCTGAGCAAGTGAAGAACGGGCTGAACTTTATAGTTCCCCGTTTGTCTGTGTATAATGAGCACATAGGTGTCCTCAGCCGTAGCAGGGTTTATTTGCATTGTTACGAGCATCATGAAACAGTTTACTTCTGCCTTCATCTCTAGTTCTGCCACTCAACGTTTTCTTACGCTTGTTGAAGTTTGGGTGCGGGAGGAAGGGGGCCTGGAGCGCTCCAGGGAGGGAGAGCAGGACTCACCCCGGCGCTCGCCAGCGTGAGCGAAGGGGTCCCAACGCCGGCCCAGCCCGCCGCCAGGACCAGCTCCGCACGGCAACTTCTGACAGCCACTGCCAGATTTAGCAGCGCTGCTTTTTTTCCTTTTTTCTTTTTTTTTTTTTCCCCCTCAGAGATCTAAAAACCTGACTCATTCCAGCAGAGAAATCAAGCCAAAATTTGTATTGAATTATAAATTAACTGAGGAAAAACCTCAGTGAAATAAATAAGCCATTGTACGCTGTATCTCCCATAGCTATAAGCACCTCAGAGAAATGTATAGACCCTGTGCCCTCCATGGGGCACGCTAGCTTTTGCCCTTGACGGAAAAAACAGCCTCCCCGTGTTTTCATCAGAGCAGCCAGCAGGTACCTGCTTTATTTTTTCACAACTTTCCAATACTCTGTTCTTCAAAAGAAAAAAAAAAAAAAAAATTAAAAAAAAAAAAAAGGAAAGAAAAATAAAAAGGAAAATGCTTTTAGTATATGAAATGAAATTTTGGGGGGCTTTTAAGCGAAGGCTGGAAATCCGAAGGCCGTCCCTGGCAGCGGGGCTAACAGCTGGCTCGAGGCTGGTCCCCCTTTGTGTGCCAGCCAGCTTCTGCCGGCGGCTGGGCGGCCCCTCGGCCGGTGGCGGGGCCGCGAGCGGGGCCGGCTTGGCACGGGAACGAGCCGCCCGCGGGCTGGGGCGGCGCGGGGGCATCGTCCCCGCCGAGCCCGGGGACAAGCGGGTCGGAGCAGGGGCTGCGGTTGCTCCTCTTCCAAGGTTTAAGCGGCAGAGAGAGTTGCTGAGCTCGGCTAAGTTCCTCCCTGGGGCTTGACCCGGGTTAGATATACATCCCGCTCCAAGAGTAACGCGCGTACCGCTATAGGATTTACAGTCAAAATACCCTATTTAGCGCAGGGAGGTTTTCAACAGCGTGTTTTACATCACAAAGAATCTCATCCGATGGTAATGGAAGTATCATGTTAATGAGCTATTTCTGCTTTGTGCTAGATGTGAAGTACAGACAATAAGAAAGAAACCTGATCGATTTTAAGCAAAGTTTGTGCAATAATGTTCACAAAATAGTACAAACGGCACAGCATCTGAGCCAGGGAAGCTCCACAAACTACATACAAAGCTAAGGGAAGGTGTCAATCCCAGTAATCTGGGTGGCGTCACACCCCAAAATGTAACCCAGTGCTAAGGGAAAAAGATCTTTTTGACATGAAAGAGGATTTTTGCACTCACACTGATGTGCAGTAAACAGTAATGGTTCTGAAAGAGCCGTTATGATGCCAGAGCAAGTACCATAACAAAGGCAGATTATTTTTTTTTTTTAAGCAGTACCATCAAAACGCAAAGGAAATCAAATCCTAAAACCTATACTAAAACAAAGCTACAGAGCTGACTTGACCGACCCAAAAGCAAGGAAATCCAGAGCGAAAGTGGTACTTGGCCACTGACTCACCTTGCTGCTCTGGAGCTTAGGCTTAAACAGGCAAAGCTAATTCCCAAACGTCCGGCTACATCCTTACCCACCCGCTACGTGCACGCGCCTGCGCCCGCTCCTGCCTGCAGGGACGGGCAGGGCTGTGCTGCCTGCCGAAGGGCACGTGCTCCCAGTTTGCCCAGTGCCCCCCGTGGGGCCGATGGCTTCAACACGGGGAAGGCACCGACCCCGGCGTTGCCCGCCCCGGGCTCCACGGTCCCCTCGGCGCATATTCAGTTACTCCATGAAAATACCACACTGTTTTTTTTCGTCACTGCTCTCGGTTCATGAAATATTGGAGCCCAACCAAAAGACCGAGGCAATTTGCTCAATCTATTTCTGTAATCTACCAAATAACAGCATCTATTACAGGGCAGTATGCGATCGCTCCGTTCGCGTGCTTTTAAAACAAAATAGCTGTGGCAAAACTATACTTGAAACTATAAGAATAAGAAGAGAGAATATCGAAGAATGAATTTTACCAGATTTATATTAAACGGTCCCTTAGTCCTCAACTAGTCCCACCAAAATCAATTCGACTGTAAAGCTTATCACACTGCTCCATAAAAGAAAGGTTTGACGCTAATAGTTGGTTATTTGCCTGGGCGATACAGCTGCGCTACAGGATTGATTGTGCCCAGTCCAGTCAGAACAAGCCTGCTGCACCCTTTGCAACAGGTTTTCAGCACCCTGAAGTTAATCAGAGGATACGCAGGTATTGCCATTTCGTAGCCATCGCTGCGATTGTGCAACCAGTAAACAACACTGCGTTCTGCGGACGAGGAACATTAATGAGCTTAATATCAAGTACACGCACTAATTGAGACCAGAATAATAAACTTTCATAATTAAATTAGGTATTTAAACAAAACAACTGCTTCTTTCAATGCCGTCTGAAGAAATTACGTTTAACGAGTTGAAGAAACCTTAAAGACTGCTCACTGGCGTGGGCCAGCGCGGCTGTCGCGCAGGGGCGGGACGAGCGGCCGCGTTCCGCGAGCCCGGAGCAGCCGGGCACCTCCGCTCAACGGCTGCGAGCGGGAGAACGGTGATGGGAGACAACCCTTCATTTAGAGCGAAGATGCGTCCGACTTCGTAAACATCTTTAGTCTCCTTTTCCTTTTCATATGTGCATGGAATTTCAGTCTAGAGGAAATAATTATGATCATCTAAGCCTGCACACCTGTATCACTCTGGAAATAGGCAAATTTATTTTGGAGAGAAACAAAAACTCTAAGAAAGCCCATTCCCCATGTTTTGCCCTTCTTTTTCTCGGAACATATAATAGTCAAAAGATGGGCAGGGGATGAAGACAGGCATCAGAGAACAAAAAAGAAAAAAAAAGAAAAAGCATTAACTAATATTAAAGAATTAGAATAATAAAAAGGGGCAACATTTTCATAAAGATCTGAGACAAAACCACGTTGTAATAATACTCCAGACCTGAAAGCCATCTATAAGAATTGAATGTAAAGCGCTGGATACTGTTTTATCCTAAGTAAGCCTCACAGGGCTATTTTAAATTGAAATACACTGCAGGGTGATCCCTCATCATTTGTTCAGGGACCAGTTCGGGAGATCTTTATCGTGTGTCTGGAAACCTGGGTTTTCACTCAAGCATGAAAACAGAATCACTTTAAAACAAGTCAGATAAGGATCTAAGGCCATGAAAGACACCGAATTGAAGGAGGACAATAAACCTTCCCGCAGCCTAAGTCTGGGCTCTAAATCTCTGCTCTGTAAACCACCCCTATCTAGTAGCGTTTATTAAAAGGCTACTAAAACAAACCGCGTTGGACAGGAGCAAGGATAAAGAGATCAAAAGCCTTATCATTCGGACTGGGGATCAAATCTACACCTCGGCGTGATAAACAGAAACCGTTCTCATTAGGCGGCTGCGTTGTGTCCCAAAGCGACCGAGAAGGCGCAGTTCTCGGGCCTGGGGGTGGCTGTGCGCCCGGGCAGCAGGAGCAGCGAGCCCCCAGCCCTCCGCCGCCCCAACTAAATCCGCAGCATCCTCTAACACACCAGAAAGAAGGAAACAAATGCTGGCCCACAAGCACGCACGCACCCGTTTCAAAAACCTGATGGCAAAGATAATTTTTCAGGTTTTAATACCAAAAAAGCATCAATGCCTTTGCAGCAGTTTACCTCCTGTTCTTCCCCCATCTTCACAGGCTCTCTGCGTATATAGAAAGAACCGCCTGAGTCTCTAACACCGCCTTACGTTCAGATTAAACACTCAGTTATACATTTCCACAGAAATGGTATTTATTTGTAATATTGTTCAGTACCGAAATTTATTAAAAAAAAAAAAAAAAAAAAAGGAGCTAGCATTTATTTCAGTTAGAATTTTGACGTTTTTAAAAACAATGGATTAGATAATTTGGGTGAGCTAAGCAGACAAAACAAACCACGAGCTTCTCAGTGTATGGCAAAACATCAGGAATGATGTGGTAAATATACTGTAACATTATGAAATACCCAATAGTCTCAAATCGGTAATATCCAGCAGAGGGCATGCATACCCTAATAAGATTTTTCCACTTGAGAACTGACATTTCCTAAACATTTCGGGAACAACCAATTTGGGCTGAGAATACAGGCAAACTCATAGCATCAGTACACACGCTCTCCAACACCGCCAGATCAAGAACGATACAGCGCTCTCACAGAAAGACACCGAGGGATGTTGATTCCTGTGCTGGGAAAAAAAGGAGTCCTCGAGAGAGGGATTTCCCACCTCCGCCAGCTGACAATTTTCCTTTTGCTGCCAAACGCGCGGGCGAAAGCCCTCGTGCAAAAAAAAAAACCCCATGACCGTTCCTCAATACAAGCTTCACACCTGAAAGGAATGCTACACCGAAGAGCAAAATTCAGGTTGATTTACAAGCATTTTATTCTCTGATTATCTTTAGCAGGGCCAGATTTTTATCCTGGATTTTTTACTAATTACTTCACAGAACGGGACAGCAATATTACCTATGGTTTCCAGTCAATATTTTATTGTTTTATTACACTTAAGCGAGAGGAAGTTTTTAAAAAAAAACCCGATCCAGGGAAAAATTTGTCATCTGTCGCGTTGGTTTCAGCAATCCCTTGCTTAAGTTTATATTATAGAAAGCTTGATAACGTCTACCCATGCTTTAGGGTCCTCCAGTGGAAGCACCTCATTGCCGGCTGCCGAGCCGAGTCCCCCGTCCCGAGCGCGGCAGGTTCCCTGCGTTCCCAGAGGGACCAACGCACCAAGGAGAACCCTCCGTTGCCTCTTGCGAGCACGCAACGTCTGACGGTAATTAAGTGCTACCGGCCCAGCCACGATCACTCCCAGCCTTAACCTCTGCTTTACAGCACAGAGAGTAATGGCTATTTGGGTTCCTTATCAGATAATATATATTTTTTTTTAAGTTTCAGTAGCCCTGGGAGATGAACTTAATTTACAAGGTCTACAAGGCAGGCAGCTTAGGTTACATGTAGGTCACAATAAATAATACTCATCCCTTGGCCGGCGCGAGCTGCGCCGCCACTGCCTAAGTTGAAATGACAAGCCTTTATTATTCCTAAGCACTTGATTCTGAAACATTTGCACAATCTGTTAAGTCCAGACAAATTTAAATGGTTCTGACATGCAGCCTGCTAGGGTCAGTGACAGGGATAATGCCTCTTTACGTGGGTAAAATTTTGTGGCATATAGGTCACTCTCTTAAGGGGAATCAACTGTGTGTCTCTTCTTTGCATTTCCACCACAATCCTTCATCCTGCAGCCTGGAGCTGAGAGTGAAATGCAAGAAAGGAGCCGAACGCTCAAAGCAAAAATCTGCTTCCAGGACAATCCATTATATCTGACAAGTTAAATGTTCCATGGTAGACCATATGGCATCGGAGCAGGGCCGACGATGGAAGAGGGAAACTCAGCAAATGCATCACAATTAAGGAGTTTGACTATAGACTTTACTTTGATTTACTTTATTTTTTATTAAATTTTGGATATCGTAGTCTTTCAATTTTCATATAGCCCTTCCAAAGCCTCTACCCAATCTACCAAGCTCGCTATACGCGAACAGGTGCTTTGCCAGAATTATTTTCTCAAAAATCTCATGGTCTTAGTGACTTTAAATAGTACTCCTGATCGGGCCATTTTTATACCTGGCAGATTCACTAAGTGTGGGGCATTTCTATTATTAACGAGCATAAATGTTATTAGTGCTTTGTTAAAGACCAAAAAAAAAAATAAAATATGTAAAGCCGACAAAAGAAAACAGCATAAAATCCCCGTCCCCAAGGCCGCGGCCAGCGTTCTCGGGAGGAACGGCCCCCCAGCGAAGGGCTCGGACCCCTGAGACTGAGGGCTCGCGGAAGGAGTCACCCTCCGGCAACCCACCGCCCTCTGCGGGGACGCGGTTTTTACCGCCTTGGCACTCGGGAGAACTCCTCCATGGGCAAGAGGACAGCACTGCTGCTCTGAAAGGTCTTCCCATCCTCAACGTCCGCGACTTCGTGATCTATGGTGCAAACGGTGGAACTATGCGCATCCCCCCACGCCTTATCACCTTTCAACGTTACGTCCCTGTTCGTTACACACAACTACATCCAACTTGGAGTTATTACCGGGTATGAGTCCGCAGCTGCCACGGCCCTTTTTTATTACCAAACCACACTATGGAATTAACCAAAGATGCAAACAGTAAATCAATCTCTTCTCTAAGGCACCCACCACCCATAATCACTTTCTTTTGAAGAGCCAAAACCTTGGGCTCTTCGGAAGGAATCCTTGTAGGCAGCTGCTGCAGCAGCGGCTTGGGAAACCGCATGAACTGGGAATACTGGCTTTGCCACGCCTACGGAGACCTATTTCGATTGACATAAATAACAAACGGAGCAATTAGAAGAAAAACCATGCAAGTTCACTGCATGTAATGAAGTTCCCAAATAATTTGGAAACGCAGCGCTGAAAACAGTAACTAGAATTTCCAGAACTCCTCGCAAGGACTCTCCCCTGTGGGAGAGGACAGAAGGACTTCTATAATCTTGCCATTATTCGGGTGCAATATCAGGCAGGTCTGCTATCGTTCAGAAATAAAATCTGCAGAAATAACTGCGTAACCATTTTTGGGCAATGCCCTGGGGTCACGATGCAAAAAATAAAGTAGGTAAGCAAAGCTACATCCTTATTTAGGCATTTAAATAAAGTCTCATAGGCAGGAGTAAATCCAAGGCAGTGTCACCGGTGGCAGTGGGAGATGTTGGTGCCGAGCTCACCAAAACAAACCACTTACTGGGCTCTGGAATGGGAAACATCATTTTCAGCACTTATTTTTGTAATCTCTTTTTTTTTGTTTGTTTGGTTGGGTTTTTTTAATTCAATTTCAAACTCGTAAAGGCAGAGCGAACACTGCTACCAGTGCCGGGATCAACAGACGCTTCCCCGACATTTCCAGAGGCATCACATGGGAACAGAGAAACGCCTTCGCAGAAACCAAGGAGCGTTCAGCTTGGTACGCCCATGGCCAAACCGTGCCTTTCTAACCCAAAATTATTCAGTAGGCTTGCAAGAGAATGTTATTTTTTTCTAGTATTAAATGTGTTCTTATTCAGAATGAGTATTTCTCATCATTTTTAGGGCTTAAACACAACAGTTTTCCAAACAACTTGCACTCTACCTCTTATCACAGCTTGTGCCAGCCTCCCCTTCCAGGGACGGCACTGCGCCGACGTCCGCCGGAGCCATGGGACAGCCACGGTGGCACTGGGGCTGCTGGGGGACATCGGGAATCGTTTTACGGAGGCCCCTTGGTAGTTTTATAAGCGGGGTTACGCAGTGCTGCGCCGGTCTCACAACACCCTCTGAGAAGCCCATCAGCTACACTGACAGAGACCAATACAAGTTTAAGTTTAAATGCACCCCTATTTTAAGATTTTGGACTAAATTAGGATTAAGAAAATTAAAGAATTTAAATTAAATTAGGATTAAGAAAAAAAAATTAAAAAATCAGTAATAGGAATATTGGGCATCACCTTATTAAAGCAGTCCTTAATAAACTTTTAAAACCTCAATTTCAGTGGGAAAAAGAATGTAATTTTTTTTTAAAAAAAATATATTTATCTGTGTTTCATCATTCCTTGTAAGAAAGTGGTTTCAGATTACTTTAATATTGCTATTTCTAGATTTTTGTGAAACCGTCATTATTTTTACTACCATGAACAAAGCTTAAAGCAGAAAATCAGAAAAAAGGCTTTAAAAATTTTGAAAATCTTCACCTAAATGTTGAAGTTACTATTTTGAACTTGCTAGCTCAGGACTACCCCAGGCAGAAAGGCAAGGTGGACGGCAGGCGGTACTCCTGGTGCGTTGGCAGAACAAAGACCATTACGAAACCAGTGCTGAAAAAGAGTCGGATCCATTACTCCAGCGCTGCAGTTCTTCACACAGATCTTAAATTTATTATTGATTTAGCATTTAGTACTGCAGGCACTGGAACAAAGACCTCTATGATTATAAATGCATGCTTTTGTGGCACGTGCTTTAATTTTAAAAAGGGTACTTTTCTTCCACCCCCCCGGAAGATCCTGCATATTAAAAGGACATCAACTTCTTCAAAAGTCACACATCTTTCAAAATGTGTTTTTACAATTTAAGGTTACTGTCAGAGATGACAGAGAAAGATTTCTGGGTTGGTTTGTTGGGGGCTGTCACGGAGTACATTGGAGCTGCGACCAGCCGCGGGTCTCATCCTGGCGCAGGGAGAGGCGGGCACCCTGACGGGGAATTTACCCCCGGGAGTCCCGGGGTAAAGCAGGAATCGCGGTCGCCCTGGGCTCTGCCACGGGGCACACGCGTGGGCAAACCTCGACGCGCCGCCGGGAGCTGGCTGGGAACCGTCCCGGGGGTCTGGAGCCAGCCCGCCCCACGCCCGAGCACTTTGCACGTTTAAGGGCGGTTTATTTGGTATGGGGTTTCCCTGTTTTCGCAGCAAAATTCCCCCGCACCCTCGCAGAAAGCCCGTGTGCCATTCTAAACTATTTATTGTTTAATTGGGCACATACCAAATAGATAATGGCTCTTTAAAACACTCCTGGCATCGCTGAGCCGCTGGGCTAGCACCATCGAGAAGACAAACGGTTTAAAATGGATGTTTTCTGTAATACAGCTCTATAGGCTCACGGAATAAACTCGGTGCCTTCGCGATATTCTACCCGATGTGACCACCCGCTTGGCTATCACGAGCAATAGATGCATACGCACACACGGAGCAGAGAAGGGAGACGGAGAGAGAAATAACAGCTAAATTCACCCCAGTAAAACAAAGCAAGATGAGGCAGATATTTCTGCTTTGTAGATTCCACTACTAAATCCCGATCAACATTTTTATTACTAATTAAAATGCCCATATGGTAAAACAACACCTGATCCAAGGAGCTTTTAAGTACAGCAATTGTCAGCGTTGAACTTCTGCATTGCGTTAGCAAATCTGAAATTTTGGCCTGGATTTATTTTCAAATGCACTGTTTTCTGAGCCATTAATGAAAGAGAGCAAGAACTTTGCCAAAGTATTTACTCTTCCTATATCACAGTTTTAAACAAAACATGGCTAAAAAGAACGGAAAAGCAAAGTTAAAAAAAAAAAAAAAAAGACTGGAATTATTCTTTGTTTTCTCATCAAAACGTTAAATATACCAGATACAAAATTAGTCCAAGTACAGGCCTGGTATGTTGTTAATGGCCAAAATGTTTCATGAAGTGAGTACTGGAGACCCGACGCAGAGAACCCGTGTTTCGGCTGCCCTAGTGCCACCGCGCCTGGACATGGGTCCACACTTGGGCGCAAGTTTTACAGGGTCGGGATGCAGGGAAGAGACCGCCCCATGCCTGACACTCCTGGCACGCACCGCTGGCCGTGCCCATCTCGTGGGTGCTGCTGGCGATGGCAAAGAGGTGACGCAGGAGGAGGAGGTGGGCCGCAGCACCTCTCCGGGGACGGTCTCAGCAACGCGTGCCGGCTGCAGGAGCAGCTGAAAACGTTGCTCGCCGTAAATTCCGCCACGGAGCGAGTGCTCAGCCACGAGCATCTCTGCATCGGGCAAGGCGGCAGGCGGCACTGCGCTGCCCGGCCTGAAAAACACGGGTGGCTGGCGCTCAGCAAAAATGAGTCCGTTCTCCCTGTTACCTCACCTTGGGCGCAAGGTGTAATGACCCCAATTTCTACTTGAAAAGAGAAAGCCCCCAGCTCACCCAAATGGTCATTAGAGCCGTAAGAACCCGTTAAACGCCGGCAAGGGTAATGGTTTTCCACCCTGAGAAACAACAACTTATTAATAAGCATCCTGATACGTGTATTTATGACAAAGATGCTTTGATTTTCAGAAACTTGGAACTCGCAGAGCTCCTTCTGTGGGTGATCAGTAATTCTGAATTATTACGCTGATGAATTCCAATGAAAAAAACCCAACAATATTCTTACAGAAAATTTCCTCAGCGAGGTGCTGGTAGGCTTAACACAGAGAAGCTGGGTACCACCGCCACCTGCGAAACAGCCAGAGAGAACAAAGTTCCAAAAATGTTAACTTTCAGCCACCTTGGAAACCCTTTAACGCGATGCTGTAATTTCAGGTTTCCAGGAACAACTCCTGGTAAGACCAGGCTTGGTTCAACCCCAGACTTTCCACTTTCTGCCTTAGCAACCGCGGCAAATATTTCTACTCCTGACAATAAATTAGTAGCTAGTTTGCTTTTCCTTCCCAGGTGAATTGTTACTGGAATGATAACATTCTGAAAAGGGAACATTGCAAACCGGGGCAGAACTTGGAACAAGTGTTAGAGTACTCACACAGAAATTACCAGGGCTTGCTTTTTTTTTTTTAAAAAAAAGGTAAAGCAGAAGTGCCAATCAAATCAGGACTTTTCTGTGGATTGGAAAAAAGAAGGCCGTCTTTCACAGGAAACGGCATTCTTTCCCGGAAAACAGAAGAAATACTGTATAGGTTGCTGGAATAGAAGCAATAAAATATCCTGTTAAATTATGAAATTTATTCTCTATAAAAAGAAAGAAGATACCAAACTGGGCCGGAAACAAAGTGTTTTTGCAAAAAAAATCCCAAATGAGAAGGATAAGAAGCCAATCTGATCTTCTCGGGTTTTATCCTTTACCAGGGTTTGGAAAAGCCTGGCATAATTTCTCCTTTTTCCTTGCAAAAGCACTGAGAACCCAGGAATGCTTTGTCATTGCCAGTGCTCCCACAGCCCATCAGGACGGCTGTGGGAATGGGCTTCTCACTACGAAATACTGCAATGATTACAAAATTATCCAATTATTTATTTTTTAAACACTGCTGAGCTGGTTATTTCTTCCAACCCAGTAAATTCTTTTTTTTTTCCCTCCCCTTGGAAAACAGTCACTAAGTTCAGAAGCATCACTTTAAGGCTTGATTTTCAGGAGATTAAAGTATTCATAACTTAAAATAAAGTTTATGAGAGCGCTCTGGTTTCCTCAAAGACCCAGTGCATCACACAGAGCATGCTGAAATCAGCTCTGAATATTTTACCCCGAGTGCCCTGTGATTTTGTATGATCAAATAAACACATATAAAATATACGGTGTGCTTATATACAAAGGCTTCTCTCCCTTCACGCTAAGAACAAACCCCGTCTCTTGCAGTCCATCCAAGATCCCGTTGCTTCCCATTCACTGTAAATTAAAAAAATAAATAACTGTCTTTTATTCAGCTCCTCCCTCAGGAAAAACATACAAATAAGGGCTTAATGATTATTTTTTTTAAGGAGCTTGTGTGGTAGAGAGGTATTTAAGGTTGATAACGTACATCACAGTTTCTCTGTAGCTTTCTAAATACAAATACTTCTCGCCTTACTCCTGCCAGCAGCTCCCCTGAAGTCAAGGGGAGCGGCTGCACGATAAGAGGAGCAGTACCCACCCGTACCACGGCGGTCCCCAATTCCTTACCAGTACAAAATGAACTAACGTGAAGCTCATCCGTAACACCACCAGTTCAGATTGTTAAGCCCAGTATCACGCCAGTACACCCGGGGCCCACCGAGGACCAGGGACACGCGGTACGAAGTGATGTACAAAGCAAAACCAGCCCCTCGTTTTAAGAACTAATTGTGAAAAAACTACGCAGGTGACAGCTTCTCTGCTTTCCTGCTAGTTCTTTTAAGTCGTTGGGTACCCGTGCAATATAAATCTCTCTCCCAATAGTTCTCTAAAGCCAGGATAAACTGGAAAGAAGATGGCGTTTCTTAGCAGAAGCGCACCTGGCTTCACAAACCCCGGCCTGCGGTAGGGGCCGCCCCTGCTGCAGCCCCCCGGGCCGGCCCGGCGCTGCACCGGCCGCCGCGGCAGCGCGCCCACCCAGCGTGGGCGACCCGGCGCTGCCAGGCCCCTCTCCCGCGGGCAGCTGGAGTGGCCGCGCCGGGGGACGCCAATCTGGCACCTCCAGAAAGAACGGCGTTTACAACAATCCGTAG
>CM030043.1:31822741-32002124 GCA_017639485.1 Pluvialis apricaria | reverse complement strand
CAACAGCCATCTGATAAATGACTGAAAAATTAGACCAACAAAAAAACCTGCAAGAAAGATCCAGCCACCCACCCCCATATGTAAACTATCCTTTTTTCACACCAGTGAAGAAAGAAACAAAGTGGCAGAAAGCAAAAATATCAGGCAAGTATGACAAACTGTACCTCATTTTTCATTTGACTTTAAATGAAAAACACCACTGACCGAAACAATCCTTGGACGCTGATTGTTTTAGCACACAGCTCCTCTGATGTACGAACCAGAAGAGGAGCAGCGCTGGGTCGGAGAGCAGACCAACCGAGGGATCCCTGCTCCGAACAGCTGTGGGGACAGCCCAGGTCAGCACGACTACAAACAGAGGATGCAGTCCTGCCCCCCTGCTCGCTTCGCATTGCCCCTTACACCTGCAACCAGGAACCAGCCCATTCGTTGTCCTTTTGCACTGCTTTAGGTCTAAGGTCTAGATCAACCACGGGACTGGTTGAACCTGCTGTAGGTGACCCTGCTCTGGCAGGGGGGTTGGATGAGATGATCTCCAGAGGTCCCTTCCAAGCCTGACCATTCTGTGATTCTGTGACTGAAAACAGTATTTTGTGTCTAATGTACTGGATGGTCAACCAGAGCCAAAAGCTGAAGCATCAGCTTGAATTTAAATTTAAACTTTTAATTTATTTTTTTTCTTAACTAGCAAATTATGTCTGGAGCGCCTCATGCAGAAATGGGCTGAGTGAGATCATTACATCATGGAGGAAAAGCTCAAATGGGCTTTGCCAGAGTTACAACTGTTCTTATCACCATGGAGCTGCCCCAGCGTTTGTGTGGAGACAATAATACCCTCCTGAACTCATTCTGTGTATCCTACAATGTGAGCTGCCTGGGTAAACCTGACCTGCTGGTTCATGGAAAAGAAGACAAAAATTCCTCCTCTTTGTAATAAGAATCACGCCAATCTCTGCTTTCTCTCACAGGACCATGGTCTGGGCCTAATTTTAAGAGGTGTAGTCACTTAGTGATAGGAAATGGAGAACACGGATGGGGGAAGAGCTTGAGCGCTTCAGCAGATAGAGGAGAGCAACTCCTTCTGTATGCTCCCTTGGGGAAACTGCTGAAGACACAGTAGCATGGCTACCTACCTCAGCAGACAACTCTCTTTTCAGATATTTTGTGGCAGCAGAAGGGACCCCAGTAAAGTCTTTCTTCTCTCTTCCATGAGGAGATGTCAGCAGTGGTTCTTGCTGGCCACTCAACCTGCTCCCGTGATGCCTGCACCCACCGGCCCATCCAACATCCTCTGTGGAACTGGGGCACAGCACCAGGGTGCCCTGGCTCTGCTCTCTGGGAGCTGCTCTCCACTGCTGTGGCCAAGTCTTGGAGACGAACTACCAAAAACCCCACCACAGCCTTGCGGGGCGGTCAGGGAAAGGGGCTGGGCCCTGCTGCACTAGGGAAAAGCTTGGAGGTGGGAAACAGCGGGTCAAGGACCAGAGGAATGGGGGAAGAGCCCAGGTTTATTGGGGAGAAGGCATCCAGAAGGAGCGGGGTGCACTTCATGATTGTCAAGTCTATTTTACAATACCTTTTTTTTTTTTTCTGAGCAGCTACGGTTAGAAATACCCTAACTGGCACTAATGAAGTTAATGACTAGTAGCTGGCAGCTACGCGGGCAGCTGGCCAGGAGGTGAGGGGCACAGAGAGCCTAGGAGCCATGGCGGTGCTCCTCGCCCTGCGCACCACAGGGTGCCCCTCATGCTATGTGGCGAGTGGTTTGCCCATACTCCCCCTTTGCTGGGCAGCAGCAGGGCCGAAACAGGGACTGGCCGCCAACAGTTGCAGTCACCCCATGGCCCCATCCCGGGGCTCCCCACCTGCAAAACAGCGGCGCTGGGTTCCTCACGACACTGCCAAACTCCTCTGCAAAGAACGTTGGCAAGTTCCCCCAAACGCGGCAGGTCGGGATGCGGGCGGCAAGCTTGAGCTGCTCTGCACGCCTCCACGGGGTCTGCCCGGCAGCCCCAGCCCTGTGGCACTCACACTCCACCCCACCAGCCTGGCGACTTCATTAAACACATACTCCACATACTCAGGATCTAATATACTCCATCTAAATATTGGCAACAAAACCCCTCTAACAATCAGTTGCATCTCTTTTCAAACGTTTACCACAAATCTCTAACTGCTTAAGCACACCTATGAATTGTGTGCTACAGCCGCTCGGCAGTTGCAGTTTAAACAATGCAAGTCAGTCTGTAAATTATACAGTTTAAGTTAAGCTTTCATTTAGCATAAACAAATCAGCGAGAGAAGAGATCCCCCGCTACGGTTTTACTTTGGGTTGGGGGTGGGGGGGCGTGTGTAATCAAATCCCCGGTGCCGATATCCCCAAGGCTACCAAAAAGGACCGGCAGATTTGCTAATGCTTTTGGCTCTGCTGAACGTTTCCAGGATACCTCGCCTGTTACAACTGAGAACCCAAATAACGGCAATGCCACCAACTTTTGGAAGACGTGCAGCAGTGCTTGGGCCTTGGGAAGGAAGCGGACTTGTTTTGGTTTGGTTTTTTTCCTGAGAGTGCAAAGCCTTGTTGCCGATGGCTTCTACTGTCAAGTAAGTCATCTCTGAAGATCCGCTCTGATAGGAAGTTCATGAAATGTAACTGCTTTGAACGAGAAACATTTCCACTTTGGAAAGTCTCTTTCCAATTCAAAGTTACACACTGTAGGTTATGGAAAAAGGACATTATGGAAGCGATAACTCACCAAACACACATCAGGACTCGCTGTCACCAGTTACAAGGCAGCTAAGGGTTGAAATCTTAGACTTCAGGAGGGCTAATTTTGAGCTCTTCAAGAAATTGATGGGAGAAATCAAATGGGAGAGGGCTCTAGAGGGTAAGGGGGCTCAAGAGAGCTCGCTGGTATTCAAGCACCACCTCCTCCAAGCTCAGGATAGGTGCATCCCAAAGAGCAAGAAATCGGGCAAGGGAAGGAGACCTGTATGGCTGAGCAGGGATCTTCAGAAAAAGCTCAGGTGGAAGCAGGGAGTTCACAAGATGTGGAAAAGGGGGCTGACGACTTGGGATGAGTACAAGAACGCTGTCAGGGTATGCAGGGAAGAAACGAGAAAAGCCAAGGCAGCTTTGGAATTGAACCTGGCGAGGGATGTCAAGACCAATAGGAAGGGTTTCTTTAAGTATATAGGAGACAAAAGGAAAACCAGGGAAAATGTGGCCCCGCTCTTGAACGAGACAGGTGCTGTGGTGACGGATGATGCAGAGAAGGCGGAGTTGCTGAATGTCTTCTTTGCTTCCGTCTTCACTGCTCGGGCCAGCTCTCGGGAGTCCCAGACTTTGCAAGTAACAAAGAAATGTTTGACACAGAGTACCTGGAATGACCCTGAACTCGCAAACGTTTCTCCCTGCTCTCCCAGCCCCACGCATGCCATTACCTCAGCAGCTGGCGAAATCAACCCCGCAGGATTTTCTGCCCGGGGCACACCAGGGAACGCTGCAAAAAGAGGAGGCGAGAAATTACTCTGTTTGTCACAGCCAGCCCACGGGGACAAGCCGGGGCACCCCCAGCCCACCTCTGCCCTCGGGAACGGGACCCAGAGAGGCGCCTGGTGTGGATTTAACCCCCACCGGAAAAGGCCCGGCTTCCTGCTGGCAGACGGACCACTCACCTCCCTGCTGCTCAGAGCTCCTCGCTCGCGAGAGCCCAGCCTGCGCCCGGCCACTCTTCAGCCACACGGGGAGCACAGTCCGGCCAGTAGGTGCTCCGGCCAACACACACTGCAGCTAATTGCAGCTCCTGCTCGTTACTGCTTGATTCCAAAGTAACAGCCTTCATAACCCGAAGCTGAGGAAGATGCTTCGCAGGTGCGCCATTCCGCTCCTTCTTTGCTTTGATTTGTACATTCTGGCAAAACTCGCTCAAGGATTTTCTGTGGGGATCCAAATCACCCTGCGGCACCTGCAAAAAGCAACACAAGGGACTCCAGAGCCGGCGTGCCAATCGCTACTAGCTATCCCCAAACACAGCCCATACAACCTCCACCCAAACAGGCCACGCTCATCAACAGATTACCCCCCACACTTGGACAGTTCCACCCCAACCAGAATTGCCACACACACAGGCGAAGCAGTTCCACTTTAAACACAGACACGCTGTACAAACATGACCTAAGGACGCAGAATACCACACAAGGTAGCGTTAATGCCAGACCAAAGGACACAGCCTGACAGTACGCACAACACTGCCGAGGCCGCGTGGCACAGACGCTCCGGCGTGGCTTGCCGTGGGAGAACGCCACAGCTCTGGATGAAAGATGGGCCGGGAAGCCACAATGACCAATGGAGACAAAATGCTGGGAAAGACTTAAGACTGCAATTACCCCAGGAAGGAACCTTTGGAAGAAATCTCAAGAAATACAGTCATCGAGATAAGACCTGATGGTGAAGCCCGAGCAAGAGCCATGAAAAACACTGGCTGAACGCACCAACCAGGCCAGCGGCATTGCACTTCTACATCACGCTGTGAAACAAGACGCACTCAGTTGGCGCTATGCCGATAACTTGAATGGAGATGCGATCGCAGTACGATACAAGTATGCTTAAGACTCCTCAGACGTGAAGGCTAAGATAAACATTGACACACTAGACAATTAAGGGACATATATGAACACAAGCTAGACCTACTGCACAACTCTACGCACTCACCCTGGAGCTGCTTTGACAGTGCATGCGTCTCACAACACATATCGCTCCTTCTATCTACATGAGGCTGACTATCCCTCTCTTAGGACAATGTTTGGACATGTTTGGTCTTTGCCACTGTCGTGGTTTGGCCTAAGCCGGCAGCAACGAACCACGCGGCCGCTCGCTCCACCCCCCACAGCCGTGGGGGGGAAATAGGAAGAAAAAAGGCAAAACTCGTGGCAGTTTAACAGAACAGCAAAGGGAAGAGAAAACAGTAACAATAACACGGATAAAGGAATATACAAACGCGATTAGGGCACCGCCGCTCACCGACCGGACCCGCACCACCGCAGCCCACGCTGAGCAGCGACTTCCTGCCCCCTCCTCCCGGCAGCTCCCCCCCTACCGCCCGGGCATGGCTCATATGGTGTGGAATACCTGTGGCCCCTCCCATCCTTGGGGAAATTAACCCCATCCCTGCCGGAACCAGGACAGCCACACGTGGATTTTTGCCCTGCTACTTAGCTTTCATGGTGCCCCGGGTCTCCATCCACCCTCAATGCCCATCCACCATAACGGCCCCATCACTTAAATGCAGGACTCCTTTGGTCACCTTGTACCACTCACCTGCAAGATCAAAACACAAAGCTGTTTACTACAAATCTCATCCGTGAGAGAGTGGTCCTCAGCAGCTTCGCTCACCTGCTCCACTCCAA
This sequence comes from Pluvialis apricaria, assembly GCA_017639485.1. Lineage (NCBI taxonomy): Eukaryota > Metazoa > Chordata > Aves > Charadriiformes > Charadriidae > Pluvialis > Pluvialis apricaria. The sequence goes on along the minus strand of CM030043.1, from coordinate 31,996,715 downwards.
TGCCAAAAATAACACATCATGGTTAGAGTCTTCTGTGGCACTTGGAAATCCAGAGCATTATAGTGACTGACGTGTTACAAAGCAACCGACCGTTCTGAGGTCTGCCACGCCGCTCCTCGGCCCTCAATACCTCGACCGTTTCTACAGACTTGCCGCAAGGTGCCTGCAACAACACTAAGAAAACCATTGCTGTTCATTTATTTCAACTATGTTCTGAGGGCAGAAATGCATGGAAGAAAAGCATCTCTGAATCTGAAAAGGTAACGATCACACTTGCCCTCCCTGTGCAGCTTGGCAGAACGGCTCCACGGGAGCAAGAGCGGGCTGCACGGCTAAAGACAGTAAGGATGCCTCAAACCCAGCATGATGAAAAAAAGACAGAAATGATACAAACCGTAACAAATTAAAGTGTACCTCTTCTGAGCAAACAAGCTTCTTAATTTCTTTACTGAGAAATTTACTAGAGAACTTGAAAACCCCACACAAATAAACCCCCCCACAATGAACAACTCCCACACCCGACACCTGCGTGGGGAGTAGATGGACTAAGGGTGCACCTTCCTTTTTGTGACTGACTCCCTCCCTGCCCTCAAAGACTCACAACTGCTTTGAAAGCTCTCTGATCAAAGCAGCTGGATCTGAGTAACTGATGGACTTCAGAGCTCTTCAACTCCAGAAGGACGAAGCCAGTAGAACACTGTGAATTTACCCAGCTCCCAGGATATGCTGCAGGGCAGGGTCTGTTACACCATACCCTTCTGGCACATGTCTTATCCCATGTGTCTTTGCTGTTGAGATAAAGGGGAGAGAAATACTCCAAGAGAAGCTCTTGCAACTAGTCCAAAACTTGCCTGTTTGAGACTGGGTGGCACACACTTCTTCCAGTTCCATCCAAGACAACTGTAACACGCTCTCGGTCAACACATGTTGATGGTAACCTGGAGAAAGGTTCCTAATAAGCTTCTTGAAGCTGCAAACGCAGTCTTGATCCATGTCTTCCTGTTAGGTCTTTACACTGTCCGAAGCGGTCAGCCACCACTGCAGAATAAATACAAGGAAAAGGGATAAAACGCCAGGCCTTAGAAGCCCAGTCTCCACCTGGGAAGAGACTCCCCTGCACAGCCAGGCACAAGAGCAGCCTCAGCATCTCTTTGAAAGCTGGAGTGAGGACCACCACGTGGCCCAAGCATAAACTCATACAGACTTCACACTAACACTGTCGCACTCTCTCCAACAGGCCCTTTGCTTCATCCCAACTCAGCACAACTCCCACGCTCCAGCCTCCCACACGCCCAGCTCAGACCACCGGCACCACCAGTTCACAGCCCTGCACAGTCACTGTGCTGGCACAGTCCCAGCGACAGGTAGCCCCTGCCCGGAGAAGCATACTGCAGCTCTCGACAGACAAGGAATACGTTCTTCACTTTGTGAGACCAAGGAAGTAACCTGAAAGGAATTAGAGATGTGTACACGCCTCCAAGGCTACGATCTCATCGGCATCGTAGAAACTTGGTGGGACGACTCCTATGACTGGAGCGTCAGCATGAAAGGGTACAGGCTCTTCAGGAGAGACAAGCAAGGGAGACGAGGAGGCGGTGTTGCGTTATATGTTGGTGAGCAGCTGGAATGCATGGAGCTCAACCTGGGGGAGGATACAGAGCCAACTGAGAGCCTATGGGTCAAGATTAAAGGGAAATCAGGAGCAGGGGACATTACAGTGGGGGTCTGCTACAGGCCACCCGACCAGGAAGACCAAGTGGATGAAGCCCTCTATAGACAGATTGGGGCGGCATCATGTTCACAGACCTTGGTTCTCATGGGTGACTTCAACCACCCTGACATCTGTTGGAAGGGTAACACAGCCAGGCACAGGCAATCCAGGAGGTTCCTGGATTGCATTGAGGACAACTTCCTTCTCCAAGTGGTTGAGGAGCCGACGAGGAGAGGAGCCATGCTGGACCTTGTTCTTACCAACAAGGAAGGGCTGGTTGACAGGGTCAAACTCAAGGGTAGCCTGGGCTGTAGTGACCATGAAATGGTTGAGTTTGAAATCCTCAAGGCAGCGAGGAAGGTGCGCAGCAGGCTGACGACCCTGGACTTCAGGAGAGCCGACTTTGGCCTCTTGAAGAATCTGCTTGGTATGGTGCCGTGGGATGAAGCGCTGGAAGGAAGAGGGGTCCAAGAAAGTTGGTTAATATTCAAGGACCACCTCCTCCAAGCACAGGAACAATCCATTCCTACAAAGAGGAAGGCAGGCAGAAAAGCCAGGAGGCCTGCGTGGATGAATAAGGAGCTCCTGGAAGTGACCAAAAGAAAAAAGGAGGCCTACAGGGAGTGGAGACAGGGGCGGGTAGCCTGGGAGGATTACAGAGGAATCGTTCGAGCAGCTAGAGAGCGGGTTAGACAAGCTAAAGCCCAGATAGAACTAAATCTGGCCAGGGACATTAAGACAAACAAAAAATCCTTCTATAGGTATGTAAGTGAGAAAAGAAAGACTAGGGAAAATGTAGGCCCTCTCCAGAAGGAAACGCAAGAACTGGTTACCCGGGACAGCGACAGAGCTGAGGTACTCAATGACTTTTTTGCCTCAGTCTTCACAGACAAGGACAGCAGCCGCACTGCCCAAGACGCAGAATGCAAAGGAGAGGATTGGGAAAACGGAGCACTGCCCACTGTAGATGATGATAAAGTGAGAGACCACCTGAGGAACCTGAAGGTGCACAAGTCCATGGGACCTGATGAGATACATCCGCGGGTCCTGAGGGAACTGGCAGATCAAGTCGCTAAGCCACTAGCCATCATATTTGAGAAGTCGTGGCAGTCTGGCGAGGTTCCTGCCGACTGGAAAAGGGGAAACATAACCCCTGTTTTCAAAAAGGGAAACAAGGAAGACCCGGGGAACTACAGGCTAGTCAGTCTCACCTCTGTGCCTGGCAAGATCATGGAGCAGATCCTTGTGTAAACTCTGCTGAGGCACATAGAAAACAAGGAGGTGATTGGCGAGAGCCAACATGGCTTCACCAGGGGCAAGTCATGCCTGACAAATTTGGTGGCCTTCTATGAAGGGGTTACAGCGGCCGTGGACAAGGGAAGATCTACTGATGTCATCTACCTGGACTTGTGCAAAGCGTTTGACACTGTCCCACACGATATCCTGGTCTCTAAATTGAAGAGACATGGATTCGATAAATGGACCACTCGGTGGATAAAGAACTGGCTGGACGGTCGCACTCAAAGGGTTGCGGTCAACGGCTCGGTGTCCAAGTGGAGAGCAGTGACGAGTGGCGTTCCTCAGGGGTCGGTACCGGGACCTGTACTATTCAACATCTTTGTCAGTGACATGGACAGTGAAATAGAGTGCACCCTCAGCAAGTTTGCTGATGATACCAAGCTGTTTGGCGAGGCAGACACGCTGGAGGGGAGGGATGCCATCCAGAGGGACCTGGACAGGCTGGAGAGGTGGGCCCAAGCCAACCTCATGTAGTTCAACAAGGCCAAGTGCAAGGTCCTACATCTGGGTCAGGGCAATCCCAAGCACAAATACAGGCTGGGCAGGGAATGGCTGGAGAGCAGCCCTGTGGAGAAGGACCTGGGGGTGATGATTGATGAGAAGCTCGACATGAGCAAGCAATGTGTGATCGCAGCCCAGAAGGCCAACCGTACCCTGGGCTGCATCAAAAGAAGTGTGGCCAGCAGGTCAAGGGAGGTGATTCTGCCCCTCTACTCCGCTCTCGTGAGACCCCACCTGGAGTACTGCATCCAGCTGTGGAGTCCCCAACATAAGAAGGACATGGACCTGCTGGAGCGTGTCCAGAGGAGAGCCACGAGGATGATCAGAGGGATGGAGCACCTCTCCTATGAGGAGAGGCTGAAAGAGTTGGGGCTGTTCAGCCTGGAGAAGAGAAGGCTCCGGGGAGATCTTATTGCGGCCTTCCAGTACCTAAAGGGGGCCTACAGGAGAGCTGGGGAAGGACTTTTACTAAGGCATGTAGTGATACGATGAGGGGGAATGGCTTTAAGCTGGAAGAGGGCAAGTTTAGATTAAACATTAGGAAGAAGTTTTTCACTTTAAGGGTGGTAAGGCACTGGAACAGGTTGCCCAGAGAGGTTGTTGAAGCTCCATCCCTAGAGGTGTTCAAGGCCAGGCTGGACGTGGCCTTGGGCAACCTGGTCTAGTGGGAGGTGTCCCTACCTATGGCAGGGGGGTTGGAACTCGATGATCTTCAAGGTCCCTTCCAACCTAAACCACTCTATGATTCTATGATTCTAAATACTTGCTCAAGTTATTATGATTTGTGTTAGAAACTATCCATCTTACTACCAACTGCATAATTTTAATTCACTTAGACTAAAGAAATGATGTAATAAACAAGATCATTTTATTTAAGGGACTGCCTCCTTCATCCACTTCCAGAAACCTCCTGGTATTCCTTCCTTTCACAAGTGCTCCCTTTAGCCTCTTCCTTGTTACTATCCCTCACCTCTCTAGCCAGGTGCCTGACTACCCAACTCTCTCACCTCAATCACCATCTCAAAACATCCTTCAGCTCCTTTCCACGACCCTTGCGGAGTGGTTTCCTGTGTATGTTATTTCTAACACCCACTCTTTGGCAATGGCTGCTCAAGTGAATGAAGGCATTTAGCTACAGGAATGGAATTACCAGGATCAGAGACATCTGAGCCAGCAATGCCTTCAGCACCTCCAGAAGTTCACATGAAAACTGCTCCAAGAATCCTAGTTATTAGCACAATTCTCACCACATAGTTACAGTGCTACCTGAGACAGAGCAGACATCTTTCTGGGTCAGGCCCTGGACACGACATAAGTGGGTGCCATGACTGCTTGGAAAAACAGCCTTTCTCTGCGGTTGCACTGGCTGTCAGGTCACTTACTCTAGTCCGAGCTCTGTAGGGAAGTCCAGCACATCCACACTGTGCCTTCAACACAGCGCACAGGCCGGTGCCATGTCTTCATTCTCATCTTGGCCACAAGCCCCTCTTCAGAGTCATTCCCTCAAGAGCAACTTACAAGCAGCTAACTGGGGCAGTTAACAGCTCTTTGCCAAGGAAAAACAGTGTCTGCCAGCAAAGCCACACCAACACTTTCAAAAACGAGGCACAGTTCTGCACAGCCCAGGCAAGCAGTTCAGGAAACAAACGGCTTTGACATTCATCAGATTGGCTAACTACAGGGTCTTAACATGGACCAGGACCTATAAAAAACAAGGAAGGGTTGCATCACTTAGATATCTACTGGCCCAAACACTCATTGCAGTCAGCTGCCTTTGAGCCTGCATACTTTCAGCGGGAGCCAGGTGTTCATTTCATGCCAGGCTAAGTCTTGCCCTGACTGGAGGCTTCCTGCCATACCTGCTCCCAGAGGGGGGTCAGCCTGGGACCCAGCAGGCTGGTCCTTACAGGCACTGAGACACCACCAACTTGCCGCTGAGACACAGGCCTGGGGAGGCACGCTCTGCTCTGCCCCGTCCCAGCAGTGGAGGAACTCTGCCAGCTCCTGAGCCTCCATCTGCATCCCTGAAGCCGAGAGACCAACCAGAACCCTGTGGGACACGCCACCTCCGCTGCTTGACTGCAGAAAGGGGCTTCCTCCTGCACCAGGGAGCACACACGCCTTTTTCCTCACGCCTGTATCTCTCAGAGGCAAAGCAGCCCCTTCTGGGTTCCCTGCTTCAGCCCCAGCACTGTTCTAGCAGACCCCTCATCTGCCTCCCCTCCCAGCAGCCCTGCCAACAACACCCTGGTCCCAGTCCCCTCTGAAACAAAACACCTCCGGCTTGAGGGACCACAGCTTTTCCTGAGGGAAAGTCTTTTCAGCAGGAAAGGAAAGGGTGACATCATCTAACACAGCCCCATCAAGAGAAACCCAGCTACACAGTTTCTGAGAGCAGCCTAAGAAACTCAGCACACAAAACAGGAAGAGGTACTGTTCTACGAGAAAATTTATTCCTATACACCTTCAAGAAATGCACCACACCATTCACCCCAGCCACACGCTCTAAACCCATGAATATTAACACTTGTTTCCAAAGAGCTGCAGCAGATGGATCACCTCTCATTTCATTGCTCTCCTGCACTTTTTCACTCAAGCTAATAGGCCTCACCACTGAGCAGAGAGTATCTGGCTACATTTACATGGACAACCAGAAACAGTGCCACGGCCTAGGAACAAGTTCACCGTACATGTCTAAAATGCTCGTTACAGAGTCACAACCGTGCACTAAACAAAGCCTTTCTAACACAAAAAGCCTAGAACAGACTTAAATGAACACGAAAGCACAAGGGGCTCTGTAGCCCTCCACAAACCACCTACACACACGCTTTCAGAAATTACCTACCAGAAAATGCTGGACCTAGCCCTTCGCCACTATCACAAAACACACCACATGCTAACACAATGTGACATATGAGGCAGACTAACAGTTTGAAGGCAAAAAAATACTGCTCCCATCCCCCCGAAGACATTTCAGGTTACAAATCTGCCGTGGAGCGACAGCGCCCCCTGCTGGCCCGGCGACCGAGCGACACCTGCCCCGCCCCCCCCATCGCCAACCGGGCCCGCGGCCACCTCAGCTGCCGCATCACCGGTTAACGGCCACCTCAGCCGCCCCGGGCCCTCGCCCCTGCCGCCGGGCAGGGCCCAGCCTCACCCGGCTGGCGCCGCAGCGGTGACGGGGTGCCGGTCCCACACAGGGCCGAGGGAGGCCGGTGCCCGCTGGGTGCCAGGGGCTGAGGGGGACATGTCTGCTGGGCCAGCGCCTTTGGTGGCAAACTAGTGGGAAAACGTGGCAGGTGCTCTTCACCGCCGGGCAGACACGCTGCCTGCCCTCGGAGCGCTGCTGAGCACGGCCGCCATTGGTGACAAACGCTGGGCCAGCGGGGATGGGCGTGAGCAGAAGACAAAGGGTCACGGTGGCCGCTGGCCGCTGGCCACAGGCGTGGGAGCTCGGGCCTGTGGGCTGCCCTGGTGTCCCCGTGCCTGGCACCACACCAGCCCCTGGGCTGGGCGATGAGCAGGGCCCGGGGGGCTGCAGCAAGCAGAGGACCCGGGATTAGTCCCAACGTGGTGAAACGTCTCAGCCACAAGACGTTACGAGCCCGGTGTATTCCTTGGAAATGCGGACTTCAGGAGGGCTAACTTTTTGCTCTTCAAGAAACTGATGGGAGAAATTGGGGTCCCCAATATCCCCCGCCCCCCCCACCCCCCCCCCGGATGGAGGAATTAAAGGTTTTGGGGCAGAAAGCGGCGGTGGCCACACCGCCTCATGCAAATGAGCGCCGCGGAGCAGGCTGGGAGACGGGGAAGGGGGGAAGGAGGGGGTTTGCGTGGGAGAGGAAGGGGTGTGCGGAGTGGGGCGAGGGGAGCACGTGGGGGAGGGGGAGTGGGTTGCATAGGGGCCATCGCGGGTGGGGTTTGCGCAGGTCACCGTGGGGTGTGGAATGATGGCGGTTGATCCCCCTCGGGCGGTGGGAGCAACGTGAATATCACTAGTGTGGTACGTGCTGGCCCGCCCTGATGGTAGCGTGTGAAGAGCGCGGCGTGATGACATGTGTTTCCACCATGAGTCGGGGAGCGTGGGAGAGGCTCTCCTAGAGCCTCTGAGTGCATGTGCACGTGCACAGGGGTTGGGGGCGGGGTGCGGCATAGTGCACGAGAGAGGCTCTCCCAGAGCCTCTGAGTGTGTGTGCGTGTAGGGGTTTTTGGTGGAGATATAGGTGGGGCGTTGGTAGCCATGCCCTCTGTGGGTTGCGAGGGAGGGTGTCACGTGATGGGGTCACTGTAGAGCAGGGTTTGCACAGCCCCACACATGTGCCACGGGGAACCGCCCCATAAGTGTTCAACATGGCCCTGCGCCCCCACCTGTGAGTGTGTAATGGAGCTCAAACCCCTACTGAGTGTGCAATGAGGCTTTGTGTCCCCCCCGGGAGTGTGCAACGGGGTCCTGTGCCCTCCCATGAGTGCGTAAAGGAGTCCAAACCCCCACCGAGAGTGCAATGGGGCCTTGTTCCCCCCCGTGAGTGTGCAAGGCACACAAGTCAGTGTATAGTGGGGCCCTGATGCCCCCTTTGAGTGTGTAATGGCATCCAAACCCCCACTGAGTGTGCAACAGGGCCCTGCGCTGGGGAAGTGTTGTGGCATTTTGGGGGCTCTAGGACGATTTGGGGGGCTACAGAGGGATTTTGGGGGGTACAAGGATTTGGGGGGCTCAGGGGGGATTTGAAGAGCTTCAGAAGTCAGTGCAGCGTGGTGGGGCACAGTGGGGTTTGGGGGAGGGATGGGGGGTCCCAGAGAATTTGACCCCCAACTGCCCCAGAGCGGCCCCCAGGGCACCCCACAGCCTGCAGGGACACAAGTGGGTCAGGGGGGCACGGGGACCCCCCCAACGGGGGAAGTGGGGGGACACGGGGGGGTCACAGAGAGCACTGAGATGGCCAGGGAAGGCAGGGGGGCACATGGGGGGCACAGGGACAGCCATGGGGGGGACACGGGGACCACCCCACGGGGGACACAGGGGGGACGTGGGGGGCACTGAGATGGCCGCAGGGGGATCATGGGGGGCACAGGGACACCCGGGGGACACACACGAGGACCCCCCCACGGGGGACAGAGGAGTAGGGGGGACACAGGGACCCCTCCACAGGGGATGTGGGGGGACACAGAGGGCACTGAGATGGCTGGGGGAGTGGGGGGGACACGGGGAGCACACGAAGACCCCCCACGGGGAACATGGGGGGTCACGGAGGGCATACCCAGGGGGTGACACGATGGCACAGGGATCCCCCCACAGGGTGCACGGGGGTATGGGGGACATGAGGACCCCCGCACAGGGGATGTGAGGGGCACCCAGATTCGGGGGGGTGGCATGGGGGGACACGGGGATACCCTGGGGGGGTGAACATGGGGACCCCCACACGAGGGACATGAGGGGGACATGGGAGGGTCACGGGGACCCCCGGGGGACGTGGGGGGGGCCCCGAGATGGCAGGGGGACGGACATGGGGGGAGGCAGAGAGACACCCGGGGGGGCAACAGGGGGACATGGGGGGGTTGGGGGGGGGGGGGGGGTGCGGAGACCCCCATGGGGGATATGGGGGGGTATGGGGACCCCCCCCAAAACCTCAAGGGACACGGGGGGGGGGGGGGGCTTACTGGGGGGGCAACGGGGACCCGGGGGAACCCGGGGGGGTGGGGGGGTGACACGAGTGGGCCCCAGGACCCCCCAATGGGGGGAGTCACAGGGGGGCTCTGAGATGGCGGCGGGGGGGTGTGGGGCTGTGGGGGGCAGAAGGGGGTGGGGGTATAACCCCTCCGGGGGGGGGGGGTGCGCATGGGTAGCCCCCCACCATCCCCCGTGGGCCTCACCACCACTCCGTGTAGGTGTATTCCTCTGCCGAGAAGTGGAGGGGCAGCATAGCGAGGACGTGGGGGTCCTTGAGGGGGGGGGGGCACGCCCACCACACCCACCCCATCCCCCAATGGGGGATCACACGTGTGGAGGCATGTGGACATGTGTGTGGACATGAGTGGACACATGTGGAGTTAGAATCATAGAATCACAGAATCGCTGAGGTTGGAAGGGACCTTTCAGATCATCAAGTCCAACCATTAACCTACCCTGACAAAACCCACTTCTAAACCATGGCCCCAAGTACCATATATAGCCTTTTTTTAAACACCTCCAGAGATGGTGAATCCACCACCTCCCTGGGCAGCCTATTCCAATGTTTAATAACCCTTTCAGTGAAAAAATGTTTCCTAATATCCAGTCTCAACCTCCCCTGACATAACTTAAACCCATTTCCTCTTGTCCTATCACTTGTCACCCGGGAGAAGAGGTCGTCCCCACCTCTCTACACCCTCCTTTCAGGTAGTTGTAGAGGGTGATAAGGTCTCCCCTCAGCCTCCTCTTCTCCAGGCTAAACAACCCCAGTTCCCTCAGTTGTTCCTCGTAAGATTTGCCCTCCAGACCCCTCACCAGCCTTGTAGCCCTTCTCTGGACACCCTCCAACACCTCAATGTGTTTCTTGTAGTGAGGGGCCCAAAACTGAACGCAGTACTCGAGGGGGGGGCCTCACCAGTGCCGAGTACAGGGGGATGATCACTTCCCTCGTCCGGCTCACCACACTGTTCCTGATACAGGCCAGGATACTGTTGGCCTTCTTGGCCACCTGGGCACACTGCTGGCTCATATTCAGCCGGCTGTCCACCAACACCCCCAGGGCCTTTTCTGCAGGGCAGCTTTCCAGCCACCCCGCCCCAATCCTGTAGCGCTGCATGGGGTTGTTGTGACCCAAATGCAGGACGCGGCACTTGGCCTTGTTGAACCTCATACCATTGGCCTCAGCCCATCGGTCCAGTCTGTCCAGATCCCTCTGCAGGGCCAGCCTACCCTCAAGCAGATCAACACGCCCGCCTAGTTTAGTGTCATCTGCGAACTTACTGAGGGTGCATTCGATCCCCTCATCCAGATCATTGATAAAGATATTAAAGAGAACCGGCCCCAGCACCGAGCCCTGGGGGACACCACTTGTGACCAGACACCAGTTGGATTTAGCTCCATTTACCACCACTCTCTGGGCACGGCCATCCAGCCAGTTTTTTACCCAGCAACGAGTCCACCTGCCTAGGCCACGAGCAGCCAGTTTGTCCAGGAGAAAATGAATCAAGAGTGGCCGTGGAGAGGCACAAGTTTGAGTCCGATTGAAATCCTGGAATGGAATTATACTCTCACCATGAGAGGAAAAAGGAGACCTCATAGATGGGTGTTAAGTTCCACAGTAATTGGAAAAGTCTGTTTGACCCAGGAGGGAAAGAACTTTGCAAATCGAATGGGGGAGACCCCATGTAAAAAAGTCTTAAAGATAGATTCAAGTTTCACCCAAACTTGGTTTCCTCGAAAACCAAAGTCATATCTAGCGTTACAAAATGAGAGCAAAAATTGCACCCAGGTAAGGGGCAGGGTAACATGAGAGACACTGCTGTGGGTGTTTATTACAGGCCACCTGATCAGGATGGGGAAGTTGATGAGGTCTTCTACAGACAGGTGAGAACCGCCTCACAATCACAGGCCTTGGTTCTCATGGGGGACTTCAACTACCCTGATATCTGTTGGGAAGGCGACACTGCTAGGAACATACAGTCCAGGAGGTTCCTCCAGTGCATCGATGATAACTCCTTAACTCAGGTAGTGGAAAAACCCACAAGAAGAGGCATACTACTGGACCTAGTACTGACAAACAAAGAGGGACTGGTGGAGGATGTTAAGGTTGGGGGCAGACTTGGCTGCAGTGATCATGAGAAGACAGAGTTCAGGATTAAGCGCAGTATGCACAAAATGACAAGCAGGGTTGAAATCTTAGACTTCAGGAGGGCTAACTTTGAGCTCTTCAAGAAATTGATGGGAGAAATCAAATGGGAGAGGGCTCTAGAGGGTAAGGGGACTCAAGAGAGCTCGCTGGTATTCAAGCACCAGCTCCTCCGAGCTCAGGACAGGTGCATCCCTAAGAGCAAGAAATCGGGCAAGGGAAGGAGACCTGCATGGCTGAGCAGGGATCTTCAGAAAAAGCTCAGGCGGAAGCAGGGAGTTCACAAGATGTGGAAAAGGGGGCTGACGACTTGGGATGAGTATAAGAACGCTGTCAGGATATGCAGGGAAGAAACGAGAAAAGCCAAGGCAGCCTTGGAATTGAACCTGGCAAGGGATGTAAAGACCAATAGGAAGGGTTTCTTTAAGTATATAGGAGGCAAAAGGAAAACCAGGGAAAATGTGGGCCCACTCTTGAACGAGAACTACTTGTAGCCAAGCTTTTCACTACCGGTTCAAGCATTTACCTTCCTGGTACTACCAGCACGTTTACACAGGCAAGGAACTTCATTGCTCTGCTCAAATTAGCAAAATGAAAGCTACAGCCCTGAGAGAGACATGAAAAAGGGGAGGTCAGGCAGCAAAAGAGCTCTGCAGGCTGCCACCAGGCAACACTGCAGTCTGCTTTGGAAACCACACACATGCCCCAAAAAAATCCACACCCCCGCAAAAAACAAACCAAGAATTCCCACCCCGGAGGGAGCTGGTGGGGAATTAATGAAAGGGAAAACCAGCAGCTGCAACATGAAGTGAAATTTGGCTTGAACACTGACCATGTACTTCAGCGACTCCCTGAGTCTACACCCCAATCCGCCGAACGACTAGTCCTTTTCTGGAAGGACAAGCTTTTCTGACTTAAGAACACAAGATTGAAGGCTTCATGGAACAGAATGTGGGTTGAGCTACAGGACAACGTGCCATCAACACTGGAAGGGAAAAAAAAACGGAATAAAAATCAAGCGAAACATCAGTTCCCATCGTGTTGCATTCATTACATTTCCACTGGCACCTAGGTGCTCCAAAATTAACCGTACTCACACCACAGACTCCTAGCAATTCAGTCACACAGGGAAAAATAGAAGGCTATATCCAACTTGCCCATAAAATTAGCACGAACAAACAGAAGAGAAACACCGGACCCTAAAGAAGGTATCGGGCAGCTCTTAATTTATCCCAGATGAAAGCCGGCTCTTTTACCCGAAAGGAAGCCATTCCTAACTACCCGGGCACCAATTTGGGAAGGAGGCGCGCTCTGTTAACTGCAATCCTGCATCAGCTTTTCCACGCTGGCAGCACACTCGCCTTTTCTGCTGGTTTGACACAGAGTAACTGGAATGACCCTGAACTTGCAAACATTTCTCCCTGCTTCCCCAGCCCCACGCACGCCATTACCTGAGCGGCCGGCGGAATCAACCCCGCAGGATTTTCTGCCCGGGGCACGCGAGGGGATGCTGCGAAAACAGGAGGCGAGAAATGACCCTGTTTGTCACAGCCAGCCCACAGAGACAAGCTGGGGTACCCCCAGCCCACCTCTGCCCTCGGGAGCGGGGCCCAGAGAGGTGCCTGGCATGGACTTCACCCCCCCCCCCCCACGAGGGAAGAGGCCAGGCTCCCCGCCGGCAGCAGGACGACTCGTCTCCCCGCTGCTCGGAGCTCCTCGCTCGGGACAGCCCGACCTGCGCCTGGCCGCTCTTCAGCCACGCGGGGAGCGCAGTCCGGCCAGCGGGTGCTCCGGCCAACAGACGTTCCAGCTCATTGCATCTCCTGCTCATTGCCCGTGCCGGGAGCTTTGCCTTTGGCTGATGCACGCTCCGGACAGCAGACATCCCGGCTCGTCTCGCTCCAGCTCCTGCTTGCCCCAGCTCTGGCTAATTGACGCCCCAGCTCGCCACTGAAGCTCCGCTTGATTTCAGCTCCTTCTCCTTACAAGCTCCAGCTACTGGCAACAGGCTGGGCTTTTCACGAGCTCGTCAATCAATCCCTGTCATAACTTGTGCGTTAAGATTAAACATCACAGCTGTACGTGGTATAAATATTGATTTGTTCGTATGACTAATTACTTAATAACTATTCTAAACAGGGTACAAAGAAGAGCTGGGCTCAAAGAGGAGAGGGCGTGCGGGGTCTGAAAAGGGCCCTTCCCCCCCAGAGACCCCCTCAGACCTTGACATCAGCCTGCCGCACACCGGCCTCCCGAACTTCGGGGTCCGACGGCACCAGACCCCCACCCTCTGGGGAGGGTCCACGCACCCTGCCCACCCCCTGCTTTCCCCTACACCCCCCCCAACGCCCTGCCGCCCCTCTCTGCCTCCCCCCCCCCTGCAAACCCGGCCATACCGGCTTCGGCTCCTGGCTCCCAGACCAGCTCCCTCGCTGCCCGTGTCTGAGCACAAAACCCCAGCTGCCGGGCCTGTTCTCAAGCCCCCAAAATGCAGGGCTCGATGCCTGCTCCGGAGCCCAAAGCCACGGGACTCCCCCTGTTTCCGAGCCCCAAACCCAGCCCCGTGAGCCTGTTCTCCAGCCGCAAGAGCGGACCACCTGGTCTGCGTTTCAGGCCCTGAACCAGCTCGCCCTCTCTGCTTCCTGACGCCCTTTGCAGCCCCGAGGGGCGATGCCGAGGGCCGGGGGGGAGCGCACCCCCAGGGCCCGCCAGGCAGTTCTGGGGAGCGCTGGGGAACTGCGGAGGGCCCCGGCCCCACCCTCGCCTCGCGGCGGCGCCGGCACGGCCCGGGCACCGCTTCGTTATCGCCCTTTCGGGCTTCATTTCTCCGGCACCGCCAGCACCGCACCCCAAAACCCCCAGGCCGAAACCGAAGGGACCCCGCGGGGAGCCGGGGCCAGCCGCCCCCTCTCCGACCTCTGCAGTGCCCCCCCTCAGGGCCCTCGCGCGGGGACCGCCATCACCCCTTAGGGCGCTTTCAGCCCCCCGCCCCGCCTTCCCTCGGGGCCCCCCGAGGCCCCCCCGCCGCGTTCCCCCCCCCCCCCGCTCACCTTGACGCGGCAGAGCCGCCTCACGACGCGCTTTCCCCGCGGCACGCAGCGCTCCGATTTCGAACTGCGCGCCGTTTTCCCCCCCGCTTCCACAGCGCCGCCGACGGCCCGCCCCCCCGCGCGCCCATTGGCCGCCGCCCGCACCCCTCCCTGGGACGCGGGGGGGTCAGCGGGGACACCCGAAACCCAGCCCAGCCCAGTCCGGGGGGGCACAGCACGGGGGGGACCCCAAAACCCACCCGCAGCTCCTCTTCCCACCCCCCAACCCCCCCATATTACCCCCCCCGACGCCCCCCAGACCCCCCTCACCTGGGGCTCTCCCCCGACATCTGGAGGTTGCAGCTGCGCTCGGGCTCGGGCAGCTGCTGGAAGCTGAGCAGGCAGGGGTGCAGCCGCCGCGCGTCGTCCCGAACCTGGGGGGGCACCCCAAATCCCCGCGGGGAGACCCGAATGCGGGGGGTTGGGGGGGTCCCGGGGGGGGGTTGGGGGTCCTGGGGGTGGGTCCCGGGGGGTCCGGGGGGGCTAGGGGAGTCCCAGGGGGATTGGGGAGGTCTCATTGCACCCCAGGGGCGGTCAGGGATGTCCATGGGGGGTCTGGGGGTGGGGGGGTGGGGGTCCCAGTGCACCCCAGGGGGGTTGGGGGGTCCTGGGGGGGTTTGGGGGGTCTGGGGCGTGCAGGGGGTTTGGGGGGACCTGGGTGGGTGCGGGGGGGTTTGGGAGGGTCCGGGGGAATTTGTGGGTGCCGGGGGGGTGCGGGGGGTCCCGTAGGGGGTGCAGAGGGATTTGTGGGTGCCGGGGGGTTTGGGGAGGTTTGGGAGTGCTGGGGGTTTTGGGGGGGCCCGGGGGAATCTGGGGGGGTCCGGGGGGGTTTGGGGGGGCTTGGGGGGTGCAGAGGGGTTTTCGGGGGTCTGGGAGGGTCTGGGGGGTTTGGGGGATCCTGGGGGGGCACGGGAGGTTTTGGGGGGCATGCACGGGGCCGTAGGTCCAGCCCTGCTCGATGTGGGTGAGCGCCCACAGCCCCTGGATGTTCTCCACCAGCTTCTCCCGCACCCGCTCCAGGTGGGGGGGCAGCACGATCTGGCGGGGGCACGCGGGTAGGGCGGGGGGCACACCCCCAAACCCGACCCCCCAAATCCGGCCCGTGCACCCCCAGCCCTCTGCACCTCTCAGAGCACCGACTGCCCCCTCAAATCTCCATCCGACCGCCCCAGAACCCCACAGCACCCCCAAACCCCACCTGAGCCCCCCCAAATCTCCATCCGACCCCCCCAGCACCCCCAACCCCCCCCAACCGAGCCCCCCGCAACACCCCCCCCAAGTCCCCCCAAATTCCCCCCTGGCACCCCGAGACCCCCAAAGCCCCCCCAACCAACCCCAAGCCCCCCCAAACAGCCCCAACCACCCCCCCCCACCCCAAACCGCCCCCAAAGCCCCCCCAAATCCCCCCCAACCACCCCCCAAACCACTGGAACCCCCCCCAACTCCCCCCAAACACCCCCCACACCCGACCCCCCCCCAAAGCCCCCCCAATCACCCTCCACACCCCGAACCCCCCCCAAAGCCCCCCCCAAATCCCCCCCAACCACCCCCCAAACCACCGGAAACCCCCCCAACTCCCCCCCAACTCACCCCAACCACCCCCCAGCACCCCGAAACCCCCCAAATCCCTCCCAACCACCCCAAACCCCCCAACCACCCCCCAAACCCCCCCCAACTCGTCCCAACCCCCCCAGCACCCGCAAGCCTTCCCAAGTCCCCCCCAACCACCCCCCAAACCACCCCAAACCCTCCCAACTCCCCCCAAACACCCACAGCACCCTGAACCCCCCCCAAATCCCCCTCAACCACCCCCCCAGCCCCCGAAATGCCCCCAAGTCCCCCCCAAACCACCCCAACCCTCCCCCAACTTCCCCCCCCCAACTGCCCCCCCACCCCTCTCCCCCCACCCCCAGCCATGCTTCAGGTGCCAAGAAATTTTTAAGAGAAATGTTACACACTGCCTTTGGCAATGCAACTATTTCATCCTTGAGTTCCTCAGACCTCAGGTGAAACCTTCCAGTTCTGGCAATTTGTTAACGTTTAAGGCTGCTCAAATGTTGGATTCCGGATCCAAATCACAACTCCGTCACAGAACATAAAATGTTGGCAAAACAGATTGGGGGAGCAAGGTGCTACCAACACCCTGGCCGAGCAGCCAGGTGTAAGAGCTCGGAATGAAAGGTCTCGTGAGAGCTGGGTATAAAGCCTCATGCACATCCTCCTACACAAACCCCTCACATACCCTATGTAGGAGGGCAGACCTCATTACAAAGGTATCAATGATTACTGTACTCGAAGTAACAGTGAAACTAAATGACATTTCCCCAATACCCATCCATATCAAGGATCCCCAGATCCTTACGCTCCCACCATCACAGAGCGGCAGCAGTGACAAGAGGCATATGTTTTCAAATAGTTTAATTTGGCCAAATGAAGCATTTTACTAAGTGGGTGGTTAACTTGGAACAGATGCGTATCACTAAGGTTAACCCTTCTAGCGTGACCAAAATCATGGCAGACAGCCAACCACCACACCGCGGTGCTAAGACATATGGACAAAGGGAGCACATGGCGAGGCAGACACGCTGGAGAGGAGGGATGCCATCCAGAGGGACCTGGACCGGTGGTGGGCCCAAGCCAACCTCATGCAGTTCAACAGGGCCAAGTGCAAGGTCCTACATCTGGGTCAGGGCAATCCCAAGCACAAATACAGGCTTGGCAGGGAATGGCTGGAGAGCAGCCCTGAGGAGAAGGTGCTGACTGATGAGAAGCTCAACATGAGCCAGCAATGTGCGATGGCAGCCCAGAAGGCCAACCGTATCCTGGGCTGCATCAAAAGAAGTGCGGCCAGCAGGTCAAGGGAGGTGATTCTGCCCCTCTACTCCGCTCTCATGAGACCCCACCTGGAGTACTGCATCCAGCTCTGGAGCCCCCAACATAAGAAGGACATGGACCTGCTGGAGCGTGTCCAGAGGAGAGCCACGAGGATGATTCAAGGGCTGGAGCATCTCTGCTATGAGGAGAAGCTGAGAGAGTTGGGGCTGTTCGGCCTGGAGAAGAGAAGCCTCCGGGGAGATCTTATTGCAGCTTTCCAGTACCTAAAGGGGGCCTACAGGAGAGCTGGGGAAGGACTTTTTACTAGGGCATGTAGTGATAGGATGAGGGGGAATGGCTTTAAGCTGGAAGAGGGCAAGTTTAGATTAAACATTAGGAAGAAGTTTTTCACTTTAAGGGTGGTAAGGCACTGGAACAGGTTGCCCCATCCCTGGAGGTGTTCAAGGCCAGGCTGGACGTGGCCTTGGGCAACCTGGTCTAGTGGGAGGTGTCCCTGCCTATGGCAGGGGGGTTGGAACTCGATGATCTTCAAGGTCCTTTCCAACCTAAACCATTCTATGATATGATTCTATGATATGATAAACCTTTTCTTAGAAAAGTCTTCACTAACTTTTAACTGCCTTTTCCTTCTTGGACATCTCCCCATGCCCAGAGGCAGAGAATGTCCAACAGCAGCTCCATCACCCAGTTCCTCCTCCTGCCATTCGCAGACACATGGGAGCTGCAGCTCTTGCACTTCTGTCTCTTCCTGGGCATCTACCTGGCTGCCGTCCTGGGAAACGGCCTCTTTAGTTAGTGCCTCTTTAGCCTTTTTTTGTTTTGTTTTCATTGTGCTGTCCTATGTGCAGATCTTGAGGGCGGTGCTGAGGATCCCCTCGGAGCAGGGACGGCACAAAGCCTTTTCCACATGCCTCCCTCACCTGTCTGTGGTCTCCCTGTTTATCAGCACTGGCATGTTTTCCCACCTGAAGCCCCCCTCCATCTCCTCCCCATCCCTGAACATCTTGGTGTCATTTCTGTACTCGGTGGTACCTCCAGCAGAAAACCTCTTCATCTACAGCATGAGGAACAAGAAGCTCAAAGATGCCCTGTGGAAACTGACTCACTGGATGTTGTTTCACCAACAATAACCTGTCTCCCTTCTCTGCAGGTTTTCCAGGGTTTATATTGTCAGGTGTATTGATTTTTCCCTTCTGATAAACCCACTTACAGATCATTTCTTAGATTTCTACTACGTCTCCTCAGGCTTTATAATGTTGTGTCTCACCCTTGCACAATACTGGGTCAGATAAGCACTGTCAGACAGCAGCTCTTCAATAAAAGGACATCTCCTGGGTGCAGTGCCTGAAGCCTGGACTTTTCCTCCAAAGTTACTCCCAACCAAATGTCAAAAGAATTTGTCTTAAAGTCTCTGTTCTCTTTGTGTTCTTCCTGTGTTTGGGGTTAAGCACACGGTACCCTTGGGTTCTATTGTACCAAGAGTTCTGCTTTTAAAGGCTCTCTTCTTGCTGTCCAATGGCAAGAAGGTGGTGCATGAGCTCCCAATTACCTCCTCGGGCTGCGTCCTGTATGACAGGACTGATGACATGTACAAGTCACTCTGGAAATGAATTTGGAGGGGTTGGGAGAGGATGGGCACTGGCCATGTGTCCTGAGCTGGGAGCGAACAGAGACTCAGAAGGTGAAACACCCTCAAAGGTGAAGTCCCTCAAAAGTAAAGCACTGAATCGGGGTACCCACAAACAAGGACTCTGCAGTTCCAGGGGAGTCAGTGGAGACTATGCAGGAAGAAGGAAGGGAGTCTGATGAGATCATAGAATGGTTTCGCTTAAAACATTGCTTAAACAGTGTTTTGCTCTGCGGGCAGTGAGTGTGTGCAGTTTAGAAGTTTGTCTTTGGGAAGCGGTTCGCAGAGCACTGTGTGCAGCCACAAGTGGGTTCGGCAGGAACCGTGCAGGCGAGCTGCCTGAAAAGCCACAGAGCACTTTGCCCCGAAGGGGACAACACTTTGAACAGGGTTTGAAAAGTGGTCCAACACAGTGCTTCTGGCCCAGCAGCTGATAGCTTGTTGTCCTGCTTTGAGGTAAAACAGGACCAATTTTGTTCAGAAACTTCGTTTCTTAGCTGGGCCTCTTCTAACTCCTGAAATTAACAGCATATTGTGCAGACAATGTTCACTCTCTCAGAGTGATAAGACCAATGTTTATAGCTGATGTCCAGACATAGTATGCAGGGAGGCTCTTGCTTATCACAGTATCACAGTATCGTCAGGGTTGGAAGGGACCTCTGGAGATCATCTAGGTCCAACCCCCCTGCCACAGCAGGGACACCTACAGCAGGTTGCACAGGACGGCGTCCAGGCGGGTTTTGAATGTCTCCAGTGTGGGAGACTCCACAACCTCTCTGGGCAGCCTGTGCCAGTGCTCTGCCACCCTCAAAGGAAAGAAGTTCCTCCTCATGTTAAGATGGAACTTCCTGTGCTGAAGTTTGTGCCTGTTACCTCTTGTCCTATCACTGGGCACCACTGAAAAAAGGCTATTCTCATCTACCTGGCACCCTCCCCTTAAGTATTTATAAGTATTGATAAGATCCCCCCTGAGTCTTCTTTTTTCTTGACTAAAAAGCCCCAAGTCCCTGAGCCTTTCCTCATAAGAGAGATGCTCCAGTCCCCTAATCATCTTAGTAGCTCTTTGCTAGACCCTCTCCAGCAGTTCCCTGTCCCTCCTGAACCGGGGAGCCCAGAACTGGACACAGTACTCCAGATGCGGCCTCACCAGGGCAGAGTAGAGGGGGAGGATGACCTCCCTCGACCTGCTGGCCACACTCTGCTGGGTGCACCCCAGGATGCCATTGGCCTTCTTGGCCACCAGGGCGCGTTGCTGGCTCATGGGCATCCTGTTCTCCACCAGGACTCCCAGGTCCCTTTCCACAGAGCTGCTCTCCAGGAGGTCAGCCCCCAACCTGTACTGATGCATGGGGTTATTCTTCCCCAGATGCAGTACCCTACACTTGCCTTTGTTGAACCTCATCAGGTTTTTTCTCTGCCCAACTCTCCAGCCTGTCCAGATCACGCTGTATGGTGGCACAGCCTTCCGGCATGTCAGCCACCCCTCCCAGTTTTGTGTCATCAGCAAACTGGCTGATGGTACACTCTATCCCTTCATCCAGGTCATTGATGAATATATTGAACAGGACTGGACCCAGTACTGACCCCTGAGGGACCCCACTTGTTACTGGCTTCCAACTGGACTCTGCACCGCTAACCACAACCCTCTGAGCTCTATCGTTCAGCCACTGTTCAATACACCCCACTGTCCATTCATCCAACCCACACTTCCTAAGCTTGCCTGCGAGGATGATGTGGGAGACAGTGTCGAAAGCCTTGCTGAAGTCCAGGTAGACAGCATCCACTGCCCTCCCTTCATCCACCCATCCAGTCACGCCATCATAGAAGGCTATCAGATTAGTCAGACATGACTTCCCTTTGGTGAATCCATGTTGACTACTTCTGATAACCTTCTTTTCCTCCAGATGCTTGGAGATGACGCCCAGAACGAGCTGTTCCATCATCTTTCCAGGGATGGAGGTGAGGCTGACCGGCCTGTAGTTTCCCGGGTCATCCTTCTTGCCCTTTTTAAAGACTGGAGTGACATTGGCTTTCCTGCAGTCCTCAGGCACCTCCCCTGTTCTCCAGGACCTTTCAAAGATGATGGAGAGTGGCCCAGCAATGACTTCTGATAGCTCCCTCAGCACTCGCGGGTGCATCCCATCAGGCCCCATGGACTTGTGGGTATCCAGTTTACTTAATTGTTCTCTAACTTGTTCCTCTTCAACCAAGGGAAAGTTTTCCTTCCTCCAGACTTTCTCTGTTACTTGCAAAGTCTGGGACTCCCGAGAGCTGGCCCGAGCAGTGAAGACAGAAGCAAAGAAGGCATTCAGCAACTCTGCCTTCTCTGCATCATCCGTCACCACATCACCCATCTCGTTCAAGAGGAGGCCCACATTTTCCCTGGTTTTCCTTTTGTCTCCTATATACTTAAAGAAAACCTTCCTATTGGTCTTGACATCCCTCGCCAGGTTCAATTCCGAGGCTGCCTTGGCTTTTCTCGTTTCTTCCCTGCATACCCTGACAGCGTTCTTATACTCATCCCAAGTCGTCAGCCCCCTTTTCCACATCCTGTAAACTCCCTGCTTCCGCCTGAGCTTTTTCTGAAGATCCCTGCTCAGCCATGCAGGTCTCCTTCCCTTGCCCGATTTCTTGCTCTTAGGGATGCACCTGTCCTGAGCTCGGAGGAGCTGGTGCTTGAATACCAGCGAGCTCTCTTGAGCCCCCTTACCCTCTAGAGCCCTCTCCCATTTGATTTCTCCCATCAATTTCTTGAAGAGATCAAAGTTAGCCCTCCTGAAGTCACATATTTCAACCCTACTTGTCATTTTGTTCATACTGGACTTAATGCTGAACTCTGTCTTCTGATGATCACTGCAGCCAAGTCTGCCCCCAACCTTAACATCCTCCACCAGTCCCTCTTTGTTTGTCAGTACTAGGTCCAGTAGTATACCTCTCCTTGTGGGCTCTTCCACCACCTTATACTTATTGTTCTAACACCCAAGGCCAACCAACTGTGTTATTTGCCCCGTTGGAGGGTCGGAAGCAGAAAAGCGTAATGGGGTCCCACCTGCGGGGAGGAGCGGACAGGGCAGGTGACCCAAAACTGACCAACAGCGTATTCCATCCCATCTGCCTCATGCTCAGTATAAAAGCTGACGGAGCAAATGGTCAGCCCCTTCTTTTTCCCCCTTCTTTTTGCCCTTCTTTTTCGCCCTTCTTTTTCCCTTCTTCCTTCAATGGCTGACGTCTGAGGAGGATTCTGTCTGTTCGTCTGCCTTTGGACCCGATCCTGAATTTCAGAGCAGGAATCCAGTTCCCATCCGTCACTGAGTCCAGCCTGGGACTGCCCCAGTGCCAGCCGGTGTCGTGACTGTCATCCTGGGAGCTTGATACGGTTTTGTATATTTCTCATTATTTCTTTTTATTTTATTATTAATATTTCATTAAAGTAGTTTAGATCCTTCTAAACTCGTAAGTCTCTTTTCCCCTCCTCTACCTCTCTCTTTGAAGAGGGGTAGAGGGGAGCATCTGTAGGTCCCATCTGGGGTCCCCTACGTCCCCAGTGGCCTATTTGGCCTAAACCACGACAGATTAATCAGCGCCCAACGTGGGGCTCGAGCAGTGCTCGACCAGAGCTGTGATAAATTGCCTGAATAGTTTGAATTCCATCTTGTTCTGAGATTAGAGCAGACACCTTACAGCATGTTGTTCTTAAACGAAATGTTGTATCGGGCCTTTAAAGAGCTTGGTTTGTACTTGATTGACTCAACTCTGTTTAACCTGCCAAATGCATTGCAAAGTTTATTTACTCTTAGTGTTTTTATGCGAAGGTTTAGATGTGCTGTTTTGGTGTGGTTCGCAATTCAGGTCTATAACATGATTAGTTGGGTAACGGCTCTACCTGCATATCTCGGGCATCGCGTGATGGATTCTGTTACTAATTACACTTTTGGTTCTACCTTGGGAAAGTTTACTTTGCCCTTGAATAGTTATATTAATGTGACACCATCAGAGCCAGGCCTTGGAAACCTTCTGGGCTGTGACGATAAGGATTGTTACCTCCTTAAGATCGTGATTTTGTTGTCGGTTTTCCTGCATGTGTTGCAGGGGTGGGTTTTTGTGAAATACCGGTGCAGGGGTGGCTATAGGGTAACGTGCACTGCCGCCACTCAGACCGCAGCAGCCACTCCGCGACGTGCAGTGGCACGAGCCACGGCCTCGCCCGGCCCGGCACAGGCACCACCGCCCCCGCCCGCAGCGGCACCACCGCTGCCAGCTGCCCCCCCCACTGCAACAACACCGGTGCCTCTGCCGCCTGTCCCGGCACAGGCGACTCCAGACACGACAACGAGTACCGCTGCTGCTCAAACTCCATCAGAACCGGTACCAGTTGCCCCAGTCACCAGGAAACACAAAAAGAAGTCAGCTCATTCCCCTGTCGCTCACGACAAGGACCAGCACGAACCAGATAGCTTGGGAGAGAGTTCTGACAGAGACCCAGGAGAGGGCCCTTCTAAAGTAGACCCAGGAGAGGGTCCTTCTAAACCAGACAACGGAAAGAGACCTTTTAAAACAGATAGAGAGCAGAGTCCTTCTCGGGCAGCCTCATCACAGGAAGACTCAGATGTAGAGGTAATTGTTAAATCCTTCTCTATGAAGGATTTGAGAAATATGAGGAAGGACTTTAGTCGTCATGAAGGTGAAACACTCATCTCCTGGTTGCTCCGATGCTGGGATAGTGGGGCTGATAACATAGACATAGATGGCAGAGAAGCTAGGCAGTTGGGAAACCTGGCCAAGGATGGAGGTATCGATGAAGGGATTGGGAGAAAGACAAGCACTCTCAGTCTCTGGAGGCGACTGATGTCAGCCATAAAGCTCAGGTATCCCTTTAAGGATGATATCGAATGCTGTCCAAGTAAATGGACCAACATAGAAAAAGGTATTAAGTACGTGAGAGAATTGGCTGTGTGAGAGGTGATTTATAGTGATAGGCAAGTGACTGTAGATCCTGATAAGATGTCATGCTGTCGGAGTGGGATCGGACCCGGAGTAACGACGCGATCTCAATGTGAGTATGATCGTCCTCGTTTATTGCATATTTTAGCAGAGTATATATAGACTCGCAGCAAAGCATGCATATTCAACAACGCTATGATTGGTCCAGCTCCCCTGTTCACATACAACGCCCCCCAACCCGATTGGCTAAGACCCTCTGTTCACGCGCCTCTGTTTAACTTTTCTCCCGGGCAGGGTGATGTCACCTTTCTTGTTTACTTAGATCTTTTCTCCCTCACTCTGGGTGCTTAGTTCAAACCCTGGGTTGCTCAACAGAACCAAACCATGCCTTTTTTCATTTAAGAATCTCTCCACAATTCCCCCTTCTTCTTTTTGAGCAACCCAGGCTTCGTGCACAATTTTCATGAGCATGCGCTGTAGACAAGAGAAGATACATAATACAACTGAGATTATAACAACTACAATGAGCAATATAAGCAAGCTAGTTTTCACAATCATGGCTATCCAACTTTTGATTCCCCAACCTGATAGTATTTGATTCAACCATCCCCATTCATCATCTTTTCTCAGCTTTTTTATTCCTTGATACAATTCTCTGATGCTTTGGTGTACTGATTTGGAGTGGTCTGAGAGGTTCATACAACACATCCCGTCAAAAGTCTTCACACCCATGACATGCGTTAATAACAAAAATCTATGGCAGCCTTATTCTGGAGTGTAGCGTTAGATTGTTTAGCAAGCCAATATCCTAATTTATTAAGCGTGGTTAAAGCGTGTGCTGCTGCTACTCCTGGTGCAAAAAAAACCAAGGGAAAAATTGTTTGTGTAGTACACACAGCTATCTATCATGAGTGATCCTACAAGTTCTAGCTCTTGCGGCTCGGCATGGAGGGGTGGCAGATATGCAGCCCATCCATCCCAGCTATCAGCAAGAGTTGCAGAGCCAATACCTAGGAATTGCGTTTGTAAGTTGGAAGGCCATTGGTCAGACAGAAGACCGACTAGACAGGTGGAAAATGGATTCTCGGGTGATGCTGTGGATAGGCAGATGGAATCTTGACCGGTAATATTTGCCAAAGCCACCCAGACATTCCTTTGAAACTGCAGGGGTGATCAAGCCCTGCAGTTACTGCATCCAAAAGAAGGATGCAACTACTTATTAGCAAGCTCTTAAGATTCTTTGAGCCCATTCTGTTGCGCCATCTCTTGGTCTGTCCGTCATCTTTCCAATGCTGGTTTTATCGCTCTGCTCGGGACCCACACTGGGCCTGTTCCCGTAGAGACACACATGTACCCTCGACCATTAAAAATGACTGGCACTGGTCCCACCCATGCTCCGGTGGTCGGGTCTTTATAATGTACCATAAATTTAGGCAGGGTAGTGGTACTATTCAGCTTAATGTTTTGATGGTGTATCACTACTGGCGGTTCCTCTTGATCGCCCATAAGACACAAGTAATTTAGCGTAAACAATACCCTGTGTAATCGCTGTTGTGCATCTGTGTCTTCACCCTTTTGTTTATTTAGACAATCTTTTAGCACTTGATGGGTTCGCTCAACCAAGCCTTGCCCGGTTGGTGAGTGGGGTATTCCTGTTACGTGTTTAATTCCCCATCTCAGTAGAAAAGTTCTCACCTTTTGACTAATATATGCAGGCCCGTTGTCTGTTTTAATCTGTTCGGGCACTCCTAACACGGCGAAGCATGCAAGTAAATGCTTGCATACATGATGCGCTTTTTCCCCTGGTAGTGCTGTAGCCCATATCATTTTTGAAAAAGTATCAATTGTAACATGTACATATTTCAATCGGCCAAATTCTGTAATGTGTGTTACATCCATTTGCCATACTTCCAGCGCCTTTAACCCTTTCGGGTTCAATCCTAGTCCCACTCCTGGTCCATGATTCCCACACCTATGGCATGCTTGTATAATAGAGCGTGCTTCATTTTCGGTTAATCCAAATTGCCTTTTTAAACCTTTAGCATTTTGATGGAAGTTGTCATGATTTTGTCTGGCTTGCTGAAATTTGTCAATTGGAGGTAAATGTCACACTGCACTGACCAGGTTATCGGCAATTTGATTACCCAATCCTAAACCTAAATTCAACTGATGACTGTGAATATGGATGATACAACAAGATGCAGTTCGTTGACCCAGAGTGGATCTCAGCTGGATAAATAATTTTCCCAACCTTGGGTTGGTTGTTTCCCTAAGAAGGGCATCTTCTAGTCACGGCACTACCCCAGCCACATACAGGGAGTCTGTTACTACATTTAAGGGGGCTGTTAGCCAGTTGGTTAGTGCCCAGACTACCGCAGTAAGTTCCAATGTTTGAAGGGAGTCTTGTGGCTGCCCCTCCAGTATGTGCTGGCGCCATTGTCCCTTATCCCGCCAGAAACACACTGCACGGCAAAGCCGCTTTCCAGCATCTGTATACACTGTGAGACCATCAGCCAGTGGTTCTCGCCTGACTTTGTTTTTGTCATCCACTGATTTCATTTTAATACTTGCCACATTTTCCCTTTTGGTTGTTGCGAATGTATACGACCATTATAGCCTATTAATGCTTCTTGGATGGGAGTTGAGTTACGCAACCACCATTCTAAATCTGCACCATTCACTGGAATACTGACATCATCAGGTTCCATTCCACTAATCTCTATGATTCTTGTTCTGCCCCTCCTGATCAACTCCCGTATTGCCTCCGGTCTTGTTTGAATGCTAGACTTGGGTTGTACTCTTAAAAAGACGCATTCTAAAATCTTAAACATGTCACCTGATGATTTGTCACCTGATGATTTGTCAGTGGCACAGGTGGGGCGGGGGAGAATTTCCCCCTTTCCTGTTTGCCACTGACAAATAACCGCATACGGCGATTCAACAGTATTACAAATTAACAGAGAAATTGGCAACTCAAGGATACGCCGGGCTGACCATGCCTCTTGTAGTTTCTGTAGAATTTGTTGCAATGTGGCTAGCTGTGTTGTGGACAGTGTGACGATGTCGGCTGGTTGTCGTCCTCGTAACAGTTCCGTTAATGATGCAATTGCGGTGTTCGAAATGCCAATGCAGTTGCGCACCCATTGGATGTCTCCTAGTAAAGTCTGTATGTCTGTCAATGTCCTCAGTTGAGTTGTCAAGTCTGTCGTCTGCGGGCGAATTTTCGCATCTGAAATAGACCATCATCAAGACATTGCAGCACTGTTCTTAACATTTTACCTGTATTCTCGTGTGATTGATCCTGGCAGTCATCAGCAGGTGGTGTTGCAGGATCAGATGGGCCAGTGGAGGGGGGCAGAGGAGGAGCCGAAGGCACAGGCCGACAGGTTTCTCCTCCTGGCTGCGACGGCGACTGCGGCCGCACCCCCTCTCGGGTCTCCTGAGGCGCCACTTCCGCCTTTTGTTCAGTCGGCTGCCTCGGCTCGGGAGCGGCCACTTCCGCCCTTTGTGTCGCCGGAGCAGGGTCGGCGCCCGCGCGGACCTCGGCAACAGTTTTACACGTAACTCCGGTCATCCCTTTCACCGCCGGCTGCCCGAAGAACCGTGCCCACGCACCAGGTTTCGTTTCCGTGCTCTTATATTCTGCTCTAGTCGGGTCTGGACCCAGCATTTGAGCAGCGGCACAGGCTACTTCTGTCTCTGCTTTCATGGCCTTTAAGGTCTCTAATACTCTACGCCACAACTCACGAATAGCCTTTATCTCCTTCTCCTCTTTCTCGTTCCCGGTTATCATTTTTTCCCACATTGTATCACCGAAAGATCGCCACTTCATGGGGGAAAACATCATATGCGTATCTTTAAAATGCCCCCATCGTTGTCTCAACTTAATCAGCTTAATCCGCTGTTTCGGCACTGCCTCAATCCCTCTCTTAGAGAGGATACTTGCGAGCAGCGTCGCTGTTGCTTCAAGCTCCATGATAGCAACTTCACCTTTTTAAACCTGGAAGGCGAGAGGCCACCTCGAACTGTGTCTGCCGTAGTCTATGCTCCCGAGCAGCACTCCTTCCAGCCGTGTTTCCCACTCCCCTCCTCTCGCTGCTTACCACAGTCTCGGAGAATTCAGTCCTGCTGAAGGGTTACAGTTGACATCCTCTGCTACCAGATGTCGGAGTGGGATTGGAACCGGAGTAACGACGCGGTCTCAATGTGAGTATGATCGTCTTCATTTATTGCATATTTTAGCAGAGTATATATAGACTCGCAGCAAAGCATGCATATTCAACAACGCTATGATTGGTCCAGCCCCCCTGTTCACGTACAACGTCCCCCAACCCGATTGGCTAAGGCCCTCTGTTCACGCGCCTCTGTTTAACTTTTCTCCCGGGCAGGGTGATGTCACCTTTCTTGTTTACTTAGATCTTTTCTCCCTCACTCTGGGTGCTTAGTTCAAACCCTGGGTTGCTCACCAGAACCAAACCATGCCTTTTCTCATTTAAGAATCTCTCCACACCATGCAAACGATCCATGCTAAAAAAGTTTGTACAAAGTGCATCACCAACATATTCCCACACATTGTCAACAATGGTCTGGGGAGCATCCGATACTGACACACCAACTGTAAGCGAAGTGGTTAAGAAGGTGCGACAGTATGAAGACAGTCTCTCTCGTCCTTTCTCTGTGGCAGCTGTGGAAAAACTGACTGTGGTCACCGAGAAAATGACTGAGACAATGGAGCAAATGACCAAGAAAACAGTTGAGCACACTGATAAACTGCTTGATACATTATCCAAGGTATAGGAAAAATCCCATTCTTCCCCTGCACAGACCCATGTTGCAGCTACTAAGAAAACATGCCCTCCTACTCAAGAGAAAAAACACTCTCCGACTCAAGACCAATCGAACCCGCTCCGAGATTTCCTGTGTCTATGCCTCTGCAACTATGGAGAGGATATGAGGAAGTGGGATGGAGAACCTATCTCAGCCCTACAGGCACGGGTGCTTGAGTTGCAAAGTAAAGCAGATAGAAGAAAGAATTCTTACAGGAGGCATGCTGCTCCGACCTACAGTAGGCGATCCTATGGTCCAGATAGGAACAGGTACTATGGTCAACGTTAGAGGTGCCCTGCCTCCAGCCAGGAGGAGGAGAGGGACAACCGAATTTATTGGACTGTGTGGATTCGATGGCCTGGCACATTAGAGCCACAAAAGTATAAAGCCCTGGTGGACACTGGTGCACAGTGTACCCTATTGCCATCGAATCATAAAGGGGCAGAATCTGTCACTATTTCTGGAGTGACAGGCGGATCTCAAGAACTGACTGTATTAGAGGCCGAAGTGAGCCTAACTGGGAATAAATGGGAGAAACACCCCATTGTTACTGATCCAGATGCTCCGTGCATCCTTGGCATAGACTATCTCAAGAGAGGGTATTTTAAAGACCCAAAAGGGTATCGGTGGGCTTTTGGTATAGCAGCTGTAGAGACTGAGGATGTTACACAGCTGTCAACCTTACCCGGTCTTTCAGATGATCCTTCTGTTGTGGGACTGCTGAGGGTTAAAGATCAGCAGGTGCCAATTGCTACTGCCACAATGCATCGACGACAGTATCGGACCAACTGAGACTCCTTGATTCCCATCCATAACCTGATTCAACGGCTAGAGAGCCAAGGAGTGATCAGGAAAACTCGCTCACCCTTTAACAGCCCTATATGGCCAGTGCGAAAGTCTGATGGGGACTGGAGACTGACAGTAGACTACTGTGGCCTGAATGAAGTCACAGCACCACTGAGTGCTGCTGTGCCAGACATGCTAGAACTTCAGTATGAACTGGAGTCAAAGGCAGCCAAATGGTATGCAACAATTGACATTGCTAATGCTTTTTTCTCTATTCCTTTGGCAGCAGAGTGCAGGCCACAGTTTGCTTTCACCTGGAGGGGTGTCCAGTACACCTGGAATCGACTGCCCCAGGGGTGGAAACACAGCCCTACTGTTTGCCATGGACTGATCCAGACCGCACTGGAGAAGGGCAGAGCTCCAGAACACCTACAATACATCGACAACATCATTGTGTGGGGTAACACAGCAGAAGAAGTTTTCAAGAAAGGTAGGAAAATCATTAAGATTCTTCTGAAAGCAGGTTTTGCTATAAAAAGAGGTAAGGCCAAGGGATCTGCACAAGAGACACAGTTCTTGGGAATTAAGTGGCAAGATGGACGTCGCCAAATCCCAATGGACATAATTAACAAAATAACATCTATGTCCCCACCTACTAACAAAAAGGAAACACAAGCCTTTGTAGGTGTTGTGGGTTTCTGAAGAATGCATATTCCAGGTTATAGCCAGATTGTGAAACCTCTCTACGAAGTGACTCGAAAGAAAAATGTGTTTATGTGGGGCCCTGAGCAACGAGAAGCCTTTGAGCAAATTAAACAAGAGATTGTGCATGCAGTAGCCCTTGGACCAGTCCGAGCTGGACGGGACATTAAAAATGTGCTCTACACCGCAGCTGGGGACAATGGCCCTACCTGGAGCCTTTGGCAGAAAGCACCAGGGGAGACTCGAGGTCAACCCCTAGGATTCTGGAGTCGAGGGTATAAAGGCTCCGAGGCCAACTATACTCCAACCGAGAAAGAAATCTTGGCAGCGTATGGAGGAGTTAGAGCTGCTTCAGAGGTAATTGGTACTGAGGCACAGCTCCTCCTGGAGCACCAATTACCAGTACTGGGCTGGATGTTCAAGGGTAAAGTTCCCTGTACTCATCATGCCACCGATGCTACCTGGAGTAAGTGGGTTGCCTTAATCACACAGTGAGCTCAAATAGGAAACCCAAACTCTCCAGGAATCGTAGAAGTGATCACAAATTGGCCCGAAGGCAAAGACTTTGGGATGCCACCAGAGGAGGTGATGACACATGCTGAGGAAGCTCCACCATATAACGAACTCTCAGATAATGAGAAACAGCATGCTCTGTTTACAGATGGATCTTGTCATATTGTAGGAAAGCATCGAAGGTGGAAAGCTGCTGTGTGGAGTCCTACACAACGAGTCGCAGAAGCTGCTGAAGGAGAAGGTGAATCGAGTCAATTTGCAGAGGTAAAAGCCATCCAGCTGGCATTAGATGGTGCTGAACGAGAAAAGTGGCCAATACTCTATCTCTATACTGACTCAGGGATGGTGGCAAATGCTCTGTGGAGGTGGTTAAAGCAGTGGAAGCAGAGCAACTGGCAGTGCAGAGGTAAACCCATCTGGGCTGCTGAACTGTGGCAAGACATTGCTGCCCGGCTAGGGAACCTAGTCGTAAAGGTACGTCATGTAGATGCCCACGTACCCATGAGTCGGGCCACCGAGGAACAACGAAACAGTCAGCAAGTGGATCAGGCTGCTAAAATTTTCCAGACAGACTTGGACTGGGAACATAAAGGTGAACTATTCTTAGCTCGGTGGGCCCATGACGCTTCAGGTCATCAAGGAAGGGATGCAACCTATAAATGGGCCCGTGACCGAGGGGTGGATTTAACCATGGACGCTATTGCGCAGGTTATCCACGACTGTGAAACATGTGCCGAAATCAAGCAAGTTAAAAGGTTAAAACCTTTGTGGTATGGAGGACGATGGCTGAAATATAAATATGGGGAGGCTTGGCAAATTGACTACATCACACTCCCTCAAACTCGCCAGGGTAAGCGCTATGTGCTTACAATGGTGGAAGCAAGCACCGGATGGTTGGAAACCTATGCCGTACCCCATGCCACTGCCCGGAATACCATCCTGGGCCTTGAAAAGCAAGTCTTGTGGTGACATGGCACTCCAGAAAGAATTGAGTCAGACAATGGAACTCATTTTAAAAACAATCTCATAAGTAATTGGGCAAAAGAACATGGCATTGAATGGATATATCATATCCCCTATCATGCACCAGCTTCTGAGAAGATTGAGCAATACAATGGACTGTTAAAAACCACCCTAAGGCAATAGGTGGAACCTTTAAAAATTGGGACAAGCATTTAGAGCAAGCTACCTGGTTACTTAACATCAGGGGATACATCAATCGAGCTGGTCCTGCTCAATCAGACCTTTTACATACTGTAGAAGTGGGCAAAGTCCCTGTGGTGCATGAAAGGAATATGTTAGGAAAAACTGTCTGGGTTTCTCCTGCCTCAGGCAAAAGCAAACCCATTCGTGGGACTGTTTTTGCTCAAGGACCTGGATGTACTTGGTGGGTGATGCTGAAGGATGGAGAAGTTCAATGTGTACCCCAAGGGAATTTAACCCTTGGTGAGAATACTCAATCCTGAGCTGTATGATGCTGATCACTACATAATACTAACAGTGTTCAATAAGTGTTTTTCAGGATAACACAGTGGTGATGAAACCTGAGCTAGCTTCATCAAGTGGCGTCCAGCAAGCTCTTCAAGATGAACATGCTACCCACGGGCACAAACCACAATGAATTTTGTACCATCTTTCCTGCCCTGAGATGAGATCCTGCAATCATGAATCAAATGGACTTAAACTTTTGTATATAAAGATAATCGTAGATGAGTGACCTGCATGTATCCATACATATATATATATCCTCTGTGTGTGCGTAGATTTGATAGATAAAAGTAATAGTAATCTGAGCAAGATGCAAATGATATGGAATAAGGGGTGGAATGTCCTGGTTTGAGGTAAAACAGGACCAATTTTGTTCAGAAACTTCGCTTCTTAGCTGGGCCTCTTCTAACTACTGAAATTAACAGCATATTGTGCAGACAATGTTCGCTCTCTCAGAGTGATAAGACCAATGTTTATAGCTGATGTCCAGACATAGTATGCAGGGAGGGTCTTGCTTATACTTATTGTTCTAACACCCAAGGACAACCAACTGTGTTATTTGCCCCGTTGGAGGGTCGGAAGCAGAAAAGCGTAATGGGGTCCCACCTGCAGGGAGGAGCGGACAGGACAGGTGACCCAAAACTGACCAACAGCGTATTCCATCCCATCTGCCTCATGCTCAGTATAAAAGCTGACGGAGCAAATGGTCAGCCCCTTCTTTTTCGCCCTTCTTTTTCCCTTCTTCCTTCAGTGGCTGATGTCTGAGGAGGACTCTGTCTGTTCATTTGCCTTTGGACCCGATCCTGAATTTCAGAGCCGGAATCCAGTTCCCATCCGTCACTGAGTCCAGCCTGGGACTGCCCCAGTGCCAGCCGGTGTCGTGACTGTCATCCTGGGAGCTTGATACGGTTTTGTATATTTCTCATTATTTCTTTTTATTTTATTAATAATATTTCATTAAAGTAGTTTAGATCCTTCTAAACTCGTCTCTTTTCCCCTCCTCTACCTCTCTCTTTGAAGAGGGGTAGAGGGGAGCATCTGTCGGTCCCATCTGGGGTCCCCTACGTCCCCAGTGGCCGATTTGGCCTAAACCATGACACTTGTTCTGCAGGGCAGAAACTGTCTCCTACTTTGTGCCATACCTTATCCACCCTCTGCTGCCACTGAAAAAAACTGTAAGAGGAATGACATGGTTTTTTTTCCTAGTGAAATGGGTTCTGAGTGGAAAATCTGCAGGCCTAGGAAGGTGTGCTGTTAGGGGCTGCACTGTCACAATAGCAGCTGAGGGGTGGTTGGAGTTGTTGACACAGCTTGGATGAAAAAAACACCAGCCATACTCCTTGCTCTTATGATAGTTGGATGGCTCAAAGATCAGTTAAGCATCTTTGGTGGACAATGGCCGTCTGGATTTATTCAGATTCTGGGCTAGAGTGAATACCTGGTCTTGTGTTATTTAGCAAGCCATTACTGGAGATTTGGAATCTGAAGCAGCCAAAGCCACCTGAAACCCTGGCTGTGCGCACTGGCTGTGATTTCCCCCCTCCCCCAAGATGCACACATGGTAGCTTGAGGTGCTCCCTCCATAACTGTTGTGCCTTGTGTATGTCTCAAAACATCCTTTCTTAGGTGGCCTGAGAGCTCTCCCTAGCCAGTACCTTTGTTTCTCTTGTTGGAGGAATAGCATATGTAGACATCCATGGTGGCTCATGCAAGGTGGATACTGAATCGGGAGCAGCTTAGACCTGTGTGACAGCACCCTCTATGACACGTAGCTATTTTTGCTAACGGCTTCCTGGCATCTTGGACTAGCACGCCATTCTCAGCCCTCAAAACTTTATTGTCAAAATTTTAACTGAGGACTGTTAAATTTTACTGTTGCATTTGGTTTGGATCTGCTGCAAATTGCATCGGACTTCCTCAACCAGTCTTTACAATGCCATCTGCTGGAAGGGATCCGAGAGTACTACCTGAGCCAATCTCCGCATCGGGTAGCTTTCCCTGAGCTCTTTTTGTGGCTGAAGCAGACAAGATCTTCCCACAGCTCTCATCCTGTCAGGTATTTCAGTGCATCAGTAATATTTTAATTAAAATGGCAAAGTGGAGTAAATCTAAGAGATATCTCTAGGTTATACAAATACCTTAAACCTGAGCACATTGTTAGGTACAAAAGGGTTAACTGCACATGGTTTCATAGTCATGTGGAAAAAGAATGACACCTTTTTCTTTATCAGCCATTTTGGTGCTGTCTTTTTTAATCATTTCAGGCTTTGGACTCCTGCTCTGAAAGAGAGTTTCTGTCTCTTCATCTTCAGCAGCTGCCAGGTCTGGAGGCCTAATCAATGCAGGTTATTGATAGCAAATCAATTAATCATAGAATCATAGAATGGTTTAGGTTGGAAGGGACCTTGAAGATCATCAAGTTCCAACCCCCCTGCCATAGGCAGGGACACCTCCCACTAGACCAGGTTGCCCAAGGCCACGTCCAGCCTGGCCTTGAACACCTCCAGGGATGGGGCTTCAACAGCCTCTCTGGGCAACCTGTTCCAGTGCCTCACCACCCTTAAAGTGAAAAACTTCTTCCTAATGTTTAATCTAAACCTGCCCTCTTCCAGCTTAAAGCCGTTCCCCCTCGTCCTATCACTACATGCCCTAGTAAAAAGTCCTTCCCCAGCTCTCCTGTAGGCCCCCTTTAGGTACTGGAAGGCCGCAATAAGATCTCCCTGGAGCCTTCTCTTCTCCAGGCTGAACAGCCCCAACTCTCTCAGCCTCTCCTCATAGGAGAGGTGCTCCAGCCCTCTGATCATCCTCGTGGCTCTCCTCTGGATGCGCTCCAGCAGGTCCATGTCCTTCTTATGTTGGGGACTCCACAGCTGGATGCAGTACTCCAGGTGGGGTCTCACGAGAGCGGAGTAGAGGGGCAGAATCACCTCCCTTGACCTGCTGGCCACACTTCTTTTGATGCAGCCCAGGATACGGTTGGCCTTCTGGGCTGCGATCGCACACTGCTTGCTCATGTCGAGCTTCTCATCAGTCATCACCCCCAGGTCCTTCTCCACAGGGCTGCTCTCCAGCCATTCTCCGCCGAGCCTGTATTTGTGCTTGGGATTGCCCCGACCCAGATTTAGGACCTTGCACTTGGCCTTGTTGAACTGCATGAGGTTGGCTTGGGCCCACCTCTCCAGCCTGTCCAGGTCCCTCTGGATGGCATCCCTCCCCTCCAGCGTGTCTGCCTCGCCAAACAGCTTGGTATCATCAGCAAACTTGCTGAGGGTGCACTGTACCCCACTGTCCATGTCGCTAACAAAGATGTTGAACAGTACCAGTCCCAGTACCGACCCCTGAGGAACGCCACTCGTCACTGCTTTCCACTTGGACACCGAGCCGTTGACCGCAACCCTTTGAGTGCGACCATCCAGCCAGTTCTTTATCCACCGGGTGGTCCATTTATCGAATCCATGTCTCTTCAATTTAGAGACCAGGATATCGTGTGGGACAGTGTCAAACGCTTTGCACAAGTCCAGGTAGATGAAATCAGCAGATCTTCCCTTGTCCACTGCCACTGTAACCCCTTCATAGAAGGCCACCAAATTTGTCAGGCATGACTTGCCCTTGGTGAAGCCATGTTGGCTCTCGCCAATCACCTCCTTGTTTTCTGTGTGGCTCAGCAGAGTTTCCAGGAGGATCTGCTCCATGATCTTGCCAGGCACAGAGGTGAGACTGACTGGCCTGTATTAATGCAGACAAAGGATCAAAATTAAGGAGCTTTCACTAAATTAATAAGTGATTCCAAGTCTTTTAACAGAGTGCCTCAGATAAGGGCAGCTCAGTCTTCTGGGACAGCAGCCTCAAGTCCTGTGTTTCCAAAGGCAATCAGATGGGGAGAGAGAGCTCTGCTTTTACATATTTTTTGCCATTTCAATAACCTGTTTTGTTCAATAGGAAGTGCTTAAAATCTGAGCCTGGAAAGGCTGCCAGAAAGCAGGTCCTAACTGAAAAGAGCAGGTTTATCTGCATAAGGATGTCATGGTCTTGCTCAGCTGATTCAGAGAGGACCAGTTATTTCAAAAGCCAGATTTATATAAGATACCATCCAACACCGGAGTTAAGGCTTGCTTGAATAGCAGATATATCTGAAATGGGACTAGAGATGTCCTCAGAAACTACTAGATGCAGGAGGGCCGAGAATAATTTGGAGATCCTGACAGACCCGTGTCTTCTGCCCTATGGCGTGCCCTCCTGGGAGAAGGTGGGCCAGACTCAATCCAAACTCCTTGCAGTTGTTTTCCCTGCCGGGAAGGGTCAGACAAGATGCCTGACGCTCCTAGTAGAGCCAACATCCCTGCTGCATGGCCCTCAGGGGGCTGGGTGGATACCTGAAGGCTGGCAGATCCCTGCCAGTTACTGCAGCTTTTCCACCTTCTCTCCTGCCTCGACCGAGGGAAACCCACTAACAGAGCCATGCAGGAAGAAGAGCGCCTCTCTGGCAGTTTCTGTGCCTGTAGTGCTGCCTGCTATCTCCTTCTATTTCCCTGCTTAATAAGAAGGGCCATTCTTTGAAATGCCAGAAACTCTCCTGTTGTGACAGTAATTAACAGGGATGGAGATGGAGCTGGGAAGTAGATTACAGGAGTACAGATACAGCGTGTAGCTCACTGAAGATGAAGAATGGCTCAGGTCACTCCATGATTCCCCCTCGCAGCGCAGTGGAGACACTATCTCCCTGTTTGTGCCGAACTGGGTAGCGTCAGGTGCCGGTGTCACCAGTGGTTGGTGCAGGCTGCACGGGGCTGAATGCTTTCCCCAGGTGCTGTGCAGGCCAGCGCTGTGCTCTGTGGGCAGAGCAGTGAAGGTGACAGCAGGCTGCTGGCACCTGCCAAGGGATCACGAGCAGGGATCCAGTGGCCAGCCCTCGACACACTTCATCCTGCGATGCCAGGGCAAATTCTGAATTAAATTCCTGTAGGTTTTGGTTGTAAGCCTAATTGCAAGCCATTCGGTATTAAAGAATGGTATTTTTCATATACTGTGTGAAAGATTCCTTGTGACTAAAATGGCAGCAGCTTCCAAAACTTCTGACTAGAAGCTTATGCCAGTGGTGCTAATATTTAGATGAATATATGGAGATTTACAAATGTAGCCCTTGTCATTGCTGGTAGCAGAATTTTACTTGAATTCCAAGCTTATTGATTCAAACTTCATGTAATCAAAGGATTCTCTCTTCTTTCTGCTACACTGTCTACTGATCTCTGCCTGGCTGTCTGTGGCCATCCATCGCCTATTCTATTGCTGGCTCTGAAATCCAGTCTGTTACCTTCATCTGCCTGCCTCCGGACTTAAGGCAGCACTGCAGCTGATGGTTGTTGATCTAATCCACTGGTGATGATCTGCTCCTGCCAAAGAGTTACGAAGCTGGACACATGGTATGGAGGTCAAGGGACATTATAGTCGACATTGCAGCCCAAAGCTTGGGTCATATCTGAAAGAAGGACTAGGTTAATTTGTCATGCTGAAACGGATGCGTGAGTTGTAATACTGCGGAAAGTGGTTCACTGAGGGTACAGTACTGCTGTCCTTTGTTTCTGTGCCTGTTGGGAATGACTGTCATTGCTATACTGCATCTTGCTTACTTCAGGCAAGGTTTGCAGCCCTTGGATGTGCTCTGCTTTGCCTTTCTTCCATCGCTTTCAGTTTCCTCCTACAAACGCCTGCGCTGACTGCAGTTCTCTGCAGCCGCAT
Organism: Pluvialis apricaria; assembly: GCA_017639485.1. NCBI lineage: Eukaryota > Metazoa > Chordata > Aves > Charadriiformes > Charadriidae > Pluvialis > Pluvialis apricaria. The sequence continues at coordinate 31,958,846 of CM030043.1, read as the reverse complement.
GTCTCAGTAACTGCTTAACCTAGAAATCCATTGCTAAAAAGATCTGACACTGTAACACCCTGGAACAGACTCCTCTCTTCCCCCTTCCCCTTCCCTGGTCCTTCTCTTTTCTTTTCCCAGGATATATGAAAAGCTGTAACTACCAAATCAAAATCTATTTGATTTTTGTACTCCCTTGATAACTGGGCAGCTGATCTCGATCACCCAGCTAAGGCTTATCTGCTGCCTCCAGCCTCCCTGCTGTAGCCATTGGTTCCTGCGGGGACAGCGCTGGGTTATAAAGTGAGACTGATATTGTGCTCAGGGCCTTTTGCTTTCTAACCGTGACCATTGCTGGCGAGATGTTCCCAAGCAAGCAGCTTGGTTTTCTGGGAGGGCTAGAAGGAAGAACTGGGCCTCTGGGAATTAGAGGTTAAAAGATATATTTTTAATCTCCTTTTTTTTTCTTTAAGTTGTGAAGTGATGTCAGGGAGTGTACAGGGTCAACAGGATAGGATAGAGCCACGGTAATGGGTTGGTGGTTTTGCTTTAGTTCTTAAAGTTCCCAGGTGAGATCTTGGCCTTGTTAGGCAGGCACTGACCCACATGTGTTTTGTTCATTTCGGCCTGTTCTGAAAACAGTTCTAGTAGAAGAAAAAATGACAACTGCTGTACTTAGTATATTACTTGCTATTTTTTAACTGTAATTGTAACTTTTCTGTAACTTTGGAATGACTTTACCAGGGTGCTGAAGAGGCTGCAGATCCATATCTGCACAGCTGGGTGTAGGCAGCTCACTCCCAGCTACATAACACTAGTAGGGTGTGGGAACAAGAGTGTTCCCATCCTATCCCTTCTGGCTCAATCATGTCCTAACTGTAGTGATTCAACAATCTGGAGCCACTGGTAAAGGCTGCACTCATGTTAGCACCTTTTAATAACCATGATGGGAGATGAAGGAAGCAGCAACTGCCACAGACGTAACTGTGCTGGTATTCCTTACCTCATTCAGCCATCATAGAATCATAGAATCATAGAATCATAGAATGGTTTAGGTTGGAAGGGACCTTGAAGATCATCGAGTTCCAACCCCCCTGCCATAGGCAGGGACACCTCCCACTAGACCAGGTTGCCCAAGGCCACGTCCAGCCTGGCCTTGAACACCTCCAGGGATGGGGCTTCAACAACCTCTCTGGGCAACCTGTTCCAGTGCCTTACCACCCTTAAAGTGAAAAACTTCTTCCTAATGTTTAATCTAAACCTGCCCTCTTCCAGCTTAAAGCCATTCCCCCTCATCCTATCACTACATGCCCTAGTAAAAAGTCCTTCCCCAGCTCTCCTGTAGGCCCCCTTTAGGTACTGGAAAGCTGCAATAAGATCTCCCCGGAGGCTTCTCTTCTCCAGGCCGAACAGCCCCAACTCTCTCAGCCTCTCGTCATAGCAGAGATGCTCCAGCCCTTGAATCATCCTCGTGGCTCTCCTCTGGACACGCTCCAGCAGGTCCATGTCCTTCTTATGTTGGGGGCTCCAGAGCTGGATGCAGTACTCCAGGTGGGGTCTCACGAGAGCGGAGTAGAGGGGCAGAATCACCTCCCTTGACCTGCTGGCCGCACTTCTTTTGATGCAGCCCAGGATACGGTTGGCCTTCTGGGCTGCCATCGCACATTGCTGGCTCATGTTGAGCTTCTCATCAGTCAGCACCTTCTCCTCAGGGCTGCTCTCCAGCCATTCCCTGCCAAGCCTGTATTTGTGCTTGGGATTGCCCTGACCCAGATGTAGGACCTTGCACTTGGCCCTGTTGAACTGCATGAGGTTGGCTTGGGCCCACCACCTGTCCAGGTCCCTCTGGATGGCATCCCTCCTCTCCAGCGTGTCTGCCTCGCCATGTGCTCCCTTTGTCCATATGTCTTAGCACCGCGGTGTGGTGGTTGGCTGTCTGCCATGATTTTGGTCACGCTAGAAGGGTTAACCTTAGTGATACGCATCTGTTCCAAGTTAACCACCCACTTAGTAAAATGCTTCATTTGGCCAAATTAAACTATTTGAAAACATATGCCTCTTGTCACTGCTGCCGCTCTGTGATGGTGGGAGCGTAAGGATCTGGGGATCCTTGATATGGATGGGTATTGGGGAAATGTCATTTAGTTTCACTGTTACTTCGAGTACAGTAATCATTGATACCTTTGTAATGAGGTCTGCCCTCCTACATAGGGTATGTGAGGGGTTTGTGTAGGAGGATGTGCATGAGGCTTTATACCCAGCTCTCACGAGACCTCCTTTCATTCCGAGCTCTTACACCTGGCTGCTCGGCCAGGGTGTTGGTAGCACCTTGCTCCCCCAATCTGTTTTGCCAACATTTTATGTTCTGTGACGGAGTTGTGATTTGGATCCGGAATCCAACATTTGAGCAGCCTTAAACGTTAACAAATTGCCCAGAACTGGAAGGTTTCACCTGAGGTCTGAGGAACTCAAGGATGAAATAGTTGCATTGCCAAAGGCAGTGTGTAACATTTCTCTTAAAAATTTCTTGGCACCTGAAGCATGGCTGGGGGTGGGGGAGAGGGGTGGGGGGGGAAGTTGGGGGAGGGTTGGGGTGGTTTGGGGGGGACTTGGGGGCATTTCGGGGGCTGGGGGGTGGTTGAGGGGGATTTGGGGGGGGTTCAGGGTGCTGTGGGTGTTTGGGGGGAGTTGGGAGGGTTTGGGGTGGTTTGGGGGGTTGTTGGGGGGGGACTTGGGGGGGCTTGGGGGTGCTGGGGGGGTTGGGACGAGTTGGGGGGGTTTGGGGGGTGGTTGGGGGGTTTGGGGTGGTTGGGAGGGATTTGGGGGGTTTCGGGGTGCTGGGGGGTGGTTGGGGTGAGTTGGGGGGGAGTTGGGGGGGTTTCCGGTGTTTTGGGGGATGGTTGGGGGGGGTTTGGGGGGGGCTTTGGGGGGGGTCTCGGGGTGCCGGGGGGGAATTTGGGGAGACTTGGGGGGGTGTTGCGGAGGGCTCGGGTGTGGGTTTGGGGGGGCTGGGGGGTCGGATGGAGATCTGAGGGGGCTCAGGTGGGGTTTGGGGGGGCTGTGGGGTTCTGGGGCGGTCAGATGGAGATTTGAGGGGGGGATCGGTGCTCTGGGAGGTGCAGAGGGCTGGGGGTGCACGGGTTGGATTTGGGGGGTCGGGTTTGGGGGTGCGCCCCCCGCCCTACCCACGTGCCCCCGCCAGATCGTGCTGCCCCCCCACCTGGAGCGGGTGCGGGAGAAGCTGGTGGAGAACATCCACGGGCTGTGGGCGCTCACCCGCATCGAGCAGGGCTGGACGTACGGCCCCGTGCGTGCCTCCAAACCCCCCCCGCATCCCCCCAGACCCCCGAAAACCCCTCCGCGCCCCCCAAGCCCCCCCAACCCCCCCCGGCACCTCCAAACCCCCCCAGCACTCCCAAACCTCCCCAACCCCCCCCCGGCACCCACAAACCCCTCCGCACCTCCTACGGGACCCCCCCCGCACCCCCCAAACCTCCCCAAACCCCCCCAGCACCCACAAATCCCCCCGGACCCCCCCAAACCCCCCTGCACCTCCCCAGATCCCCCAACCCCCCTGCACCCCCCAGATCCCCCCAATCCCCCTGGGACCCCCTGAGCCCCCCTGGACCACCCGGGACCCACCCCCAGGACCCCCAAACCCCCCGGAACCTCCCTGTAATAAGTAATTTAGCAAAAGAATTTTGCTTCAGCTAAAATGGATGTGTGTTCCCTACAGCTTCAGCTAAGATGGGTGTGTGCGTGCTATACAGTCAATAGAAATGTGCTTGCTATGGCTTCAGCTAAGATAGGTATGTGCTTGCTATGCGTTTGGGGGAAGGGATAGCGTTAGATTGGGTATCAAAAGCAAACAACAGTTGAAAGTACGGGATGGTTGTAAAGACAAAGGGTGGTGTCGTTAGCCAAGATAACCACAGGAGTGTGAAGAATAAAGAAGCCACCAGAAGGACATGGTGAGAAAGACTTCAAGGACCACCAAGAAGCACAGCGCCTGCGCCGCTAGAGGGGAGGGGGCATGTTTGGGGGTGGGTTGCATTCCAAGAGCTCATGGACTATGTAATTGGGGGGAGGTTGTGTGCTGAAAAACTCATTGATTATGCAAATGTTTTCGAAGAAAAAACATGAATAGGTATGAGGAATGTGGAATAAAAACCCGCGTTTGTGACAGGGAAACTGAGGCACAGGAGGAGAAATCCCCTGTGTAGCTCCCAGCGCTGTAATAAATATCCTTTGCTCCACCGAATTTGCCCCTGACTAAAATTCGATCCAGTGAGTGTGTTTCTCACAATGTGGGGGCTCGTCTGGGATATCTGAAGCCTACGTTCGGAGCCTTGGATGGGTGAGCAGACCGGGACGGCGCGCCACTGCTGATTTCAGCGATCCTCGGGTTCTCCCTGCTCACAGTGATGGACCAGCGGCAACAGCTCGGCGAAGGGGCTCGTGGACCAAAGAGGGGTCCCAGGGATAACCGCGGCAGCCGATAATGCTTGTGCACAAGACCCGGTTAAGAAAATTGACTGTTAAGTATTACTCGGGCGGCTGGGTGACGGGGGATTGAGAGTGGTGTGAATGAGACGCGGACAAGATCTGCAAAGCGAGCGTGGAGTCTTTTTAACCGCTGTTCCGTATCTCCGCGAGGAGACTGGCCGGTGAAGAGACGAAGCGAAAGGCTGGAGTTGAGAGATCCCCCAGAGAAAAACGGGACAAGGAAAAAGTAAAGAGCAATTTAAGGGAAAAACTGATCGGGGAATTCCAGAAATACCTCCGGACAGTCCATTAAGGAGGATGTTGTTACAATGGGGGCAGGAAGGAGAGTTCTGCACCCAGGGTAAGGATAAAGCAAAGATGATCAATTACTGTATGTTTAAATGGACCAAAGAGCCCATAAGGCCAGACAAGTTATATTGGCCAAAGTATGGATCTATGGAGGGATGGCTGTGTCAAACACTAAATGTACACGTTAACTCTAAAGAGCCGTTCGATCAAGAAGAGAGCGAATAGGCAGCATGCTGGAAAGGAGATGTAGGAGTTTTTAAATCAGAGACACAAAAGGAGAAGGAGGAGGAACAGAGACCAGTCTGGGATCCTCTTGAACACTTACCTCCCCCATATAATCCCGACCTTCCAGACGGTACAAGAGAGCCTCAGGCCCCTTTAAGAAGGGAAAGCCAGAGGAGACGGAGGCAGGAAGTGGGGAGGTCTATAGTGGAAGAAAATGAGGAAATAATGGAACCAATCGAGCTGCATCCGTCACGGGAGGTCCCGATGCCAGGAGTTCAAAATGGGGTGGTGTCGTGGTTTAGGCCAAATCGGCCACTGGGGACATAGGGGACCCCAGATGGGACCAACAGATGCTCCCCTCTACCCCTCTTCAAAGAGAGAGGCAGAGGAGGAAAAAGAGACTTACGAGTTTAGAAGGATCTAAACTACTTTAATGAAGTATTAATAATAAAATAAAAGAAATAATGATAAATATACAAAACCGTATCAAGCTCCCAAGATGACAATCACGACACCGGCTGGCACTGGGGCAGTCCCAGGCTGGACTCAGTGACGGATGGGAACTGGATTCCGGATCTGGATTCAGGATCGGGTCCAAAGGCAAATGAACAGACAGAGTCCTCCTCAGACATCAGCCGTTGAAGCAAGAAGGGAAAAAGAAGGGCGAAAAAGAAGGCCCTGACCCTTTGCTCCGTCAGCTTTTATACTGAGCATGAGGCAGATGGGATGGAATACGCTGTTGGTCAGTTTTGGGTCACCTGCCCTGTCCACTCCTCCCCGCAGGTGGGACCCCATTACGCTTTTCTGCTTCCGACCCTCCAACGGGGCAAATAACACAGCTGGTTGGCCTTGGGTGTTAGAACAATAAGTGTAAGCAAGAGCCTCCCTGCATCCCATGTCTGGACATCAGCTATAAACATTGGTCTTATCACTCTGAGAGAGTGAACATTGTCTGCACAATATGCTGTTAATTTCAGTAGTTAAAAGAGGCCCAGCTAAGAAGCAAAGCTACTGAACAAAATTGGTCCTGTTTTACCTCAAACCAGGACAGGTGGGATTTGTGAATGTGCCCCTAACCAGTACAGTAGTCAGGAACTTTAAAAAAGAAATGAAGAAATTGTTGGAAGATCCCCTAGGTTTGTCAGAACAATTAGACCATTTTTTAGGCCCAAATGTATATACTTGGGAAGAAATGCAATCCATCCTGGGAACTTTGTTCGCCCCTGAGGAAAGACAAATGATACGTGTAGCAGGGATGAGAATATGGGAAAGGGAAAACGTTCATGGGGTGGCGGGGGACCAAAAGTTACCCCTACAAAGACCGGATTGGAATCAAAATGACCCCGCAGGGAGAAGAAACATGTCTGATTATCGGACATTAATTATAAGGGGAATTAAAGAGGCAGCCCTGAGGGGGTCAAATGTGAGCAAAGCCTTTGATGATAAACAAGGGAAAGAGGAGTCTCCGACGGAATGGCTGGAAAGGCTCCGAAGAAATATTCAGCAGTTTTCTGGAATAGACCCAGAGACTGTGGCTGGCCAGGAATTATTAAAAGTAAATTTTGTCACCCATGCCTGGCCAGATATAAGGAAGAAATTGGAAAAGATGGAAGACTGGCACAAGAGAGGAATCAATGAGTTGTTATGAGAAGCACAAAAAGTATATGTGGGGCGTGATGAGGAGAAGCAGAGGATAAAAGCGAAGCTAATGATAGCGACTGTAAAAGAAATAACAAAGACTAAAGATAAGGTGCCCCAGAATCTAAGGCCAGGAACGAGACCATACAAGATGCAGAGAGCCCATCTGCCACTGCTCAAAAAGCCCATATGGATGAAACCAGAAGGTCCGGGCGGCGGAAAGTGTTGCTATTGTGGGCAAGAAGGACATTTTAAGAGAGAGCGTCCCTGGCGAGAGAGAGATCAACGAGAGTTTAAAATATGTCAACAAGAAGAATACGCTACTGATTAGGGATGTCAGGGGCTCCACCTCCTGGGGGAAGAAAGAAACGGTGAGCCCTTGATAAATTTAAAATTAGGCCCCCAGGAGGAAATTTATACCTTTTTAGTAGACTCAGGAGCTGAGAAGTCGAGTATTATGAAATTGCCTTATGGATGTGAAGTTAGTAAAAGACAAGCCACTGTGGTAGGGGCAAAGGGAGAAAGTTTTAAAGTACCAATAGTAGAACAAGTAGAAATACGAGACGATGAAAGGACAATAAAAACAGATGTTTTATTAATACCGGAAGCAGGAGTACACTTGCTGGGTAGAGATTTACAAGTCAAATTAGGGATAGGTACTGCCCCAGAAAATGGAAAGATTGTAGTCAAAATCTTTGAATTAACCCAGGAGGATGAAAAGCAAATTATTCCTCAAGTGTGGATTAAAGACGGAAATAGAGGGGGCCTAAAGATACCCCCTATAAAAACAGAAGTTAAAGAGGACCGGCCAATAAGGATAAAACAATATCCCATATCTTATGAGGGGAGGAAAGGTCTAAAACCAGTAATTGATTCATTGTTGAAGGATGGATTGTTGGAACCATGTATGTCACCTTACAATAGTCCAATTCTACTGGTCCAGAAGGCTGACGAGACATATAGATTAGTTCAAGATCTACGAGAAGTCAATAAACGAGTACAGACTCGGCACCCTGTCGTTTCAAACCCATATACCCTCCTGAGTAAAATACCGCATAATCATAAATGGTTTAGTGTAACAGACCTTAAAGATGCCTTTTGGGCCTGTCCACTAGCAGAGGAGAGTAGAAACTTATTTGCCTTTGAATGGGAAGATCTGGACACTGGAAGGAAGCAGCAATTCCGCTGCACCTCCCTGCCTCAAGAATTCACGGAATCCCCAAATCTATTTGGACAGACGTTGGAGAAAATTTTAGGGGAGTTCCAGGCAGAACCCGGAGTAAGAATCTTGCAATATGTGGATGATTTATTGGTATCGGGGGAGAGAGAGCAGAAAGTCAGGGAGACATCGATACGTTTGCTGAATTTTTTAGGAGAACAAGGATTAAGAGTCTCAAGGGCAAAACTGCAGTTTGTACACAAGGAATTAAGGTATTTAGGGCATCTGATTAGCGAAGGAAAAAGAAAAATCCATCCAGAACGAATTTCTGGAATTACAGCATTAAGTGTCCCAAGAACGAAGAGAGAAATAAGGAAGATTTTAGGGTTACTAGGGTACTGTAGACTATGGGTTGAGGGATACAGTCAATCAGTAAAATTTCTGTATGACAAACTAGTAAAAGAAGGTCCAATACAGTGGACAGAAGACGAGCAGGAGCAATTTAAAGAATTGAAGCAGAAGCTAATAAAAGCCCCAGTTTTAGCCCTCCCCTCCCTAGAAAAACCATTTCATCTTTTTGTAAACACGGAAGAAGGGATAGCGCATGGAGTCCTAACACAGGAATGGGGCGGAGAAAGGAAACTGGTGGCATACCTATCCAAATTGATGGACCCGGTATGTCGGGGGTGTCCCACATGCATACAGGCAGTAGAGGCCACAGCCATATTAGTAGAAGAAAGCCAAAAATTAACCTTTGGGGGAACCCTTATCGTACATACACACACACACCCCACCCCCCCCCACTGTAAGAACTATCTTATCTCAGAAGTCTGGCCGGTGGTTAACAGATTCCAGAATCTTGAAATACGAAACCATTTTAATGGAAAGGAATGATTTGACCCTCGTAGTAGACGGAAACCTGAATCCCTCACAATTCTTGTATGGACAGGAAAGTGGGGAACCGGAACATGATTGTTTAGACTTTATAGATTACCAAACCAGGGTAAGGGAGGACCTAATAGACACACCAATGCCCTATGGGAAAAAAACTTTTTATAGACGGTTCCTCACGATGTATAAATGGAAGGAGAGCAAGTGGTTATGCTGTCATCGACGGAGAAGAAAAGGCAGTAATTGAAGAAGGGGAATTACCAGCAAATTGGTCAGCCCAGAGTTGTGAGCTATATGCTTTGAAGAGAGCTTTAGATTATCTTCAAGGAAAAGAAGGCACTATCTATATGGACTCGAAGTATGCATATGGAATAGTACATACCTTTGGAAAAATTTGGAAAGAGAGGGGACTAATAAATTCCCGAGGGAAGGGGCTAATACATGAAAAACTAATGTAATTGGGGGGAGGTTGTGTGCTGAAAAACTCATTGATTATGCAAATGTTTTTGAAAAAAAAACATGAATAGGTATGAGGAATATGGAATAAAAACTCGCGTTTGTAATGGGGAAACTGAGGCACAGGAGGAGAAATCCCCTGTGTAGCTCCCAGCGCTGTAATAAATATCCTTTGCTGCACCGAATTTGCCCCTGACTAAAATTCGATCCAGTGAGTGTGTTTCTCACATCACCCTTTCCTTTCCTGCTGAAAAGCTGAAAAGATTTTCCCTCAGGAAGAGCTGTGGTCCCTCAAGCCGCAGGTGTTTTGTTTCAGAGGGGACTGGGACCAGGGTGTTGTTGGCAGGGCTGCTGGGAGGGGAGGCAGATGAGGGGTCTGCTAGAACAGTGCTGGGGCTGAAGCAGGGAACCCAGAAGGGGCTGCTTTGCCTCTGAGAGATACAGGCGTGAGGAAAAAGGCGTGTGTGCTCCCTGGTGCAGGAGGAAGCCCCTTTCTGCAGTCAAGCAGCGGAGGTGGCGTGTCCCACAGGGTTCTGGTTGGTCTCTCGGCTTCAGGGATGCAGATGGAGGCTCAGGAGCTGGCAGAGTTCCTCCACTGCTGGGACGGGGCAGAGCAGAGCGTGCCTCCCCAGGCCTGTGTCTCAGCGGCAAGTTGGTGGTGTCTCAGTGCCTGTAAGGACCAGCCTGCTGGGTCCCAGGCTGGCCCCCCTCTGGGAGCAGGTATGGCAGGAAGCCTCCAGTCAGGGCAAGACTTAGCCTGGCATGAAATGAACACCTGGCTCCCGCTGAAAGTATGCAGGCTCAAAGGCAGCTGACTGCAATGAGTGTTTGGGCCAGTAGATATCTAAGTGATGCAACCCTTCCTTGTTTTTTATAGGTCCTGGTCCATGTTAAGACCCTGTAGTTAGCCAATCTGATGAATGTCAAAGCCGTTCGTTTCCTGAACTGCTTGCCTGGGCCGTGCAGAACTGTGCCTCGTTTTTGAAAGTGTTGGTGTGGCTTTGCTGGCAGACACTGTTTTTCCTTGGCAAAGAGCTGTTAACTGCCCCAGTGCTCATTAGCTGCTTGTAAGTTGCTCTTGAGGGAATGACTCTGAAGAGGGGCTTGTGGCCAAGATGAGAATGAAGACGTGGCACCGTCCTGTGCGCTGTGTTGAAGGCACAGTGTGGATGTGCTGGACTTCCCTACAGAGCTCGGACTAGAGTAAGTGACCTGACAGCCAGCGCAACCCCAGAGAAAGGCTGTTTTTCCAAGCAGTCACGGCACCCACTTATGTCGTGTCCAGGGCCTGACCCAGAAAGATGTCTGCTCTGTCTCAGGTAGCATTGTAACTATGTGGTGAGAATTGTGCTAATAACTAGGATTCTTGGAGCAGTTTTCATGTGAACTTCACAGGCACTGAAGGCCTCTCTCTTTGATAGAGATTTCCTTTGTGTGCCCTTTGGCTGAGGGCAAGGACTCCACTGATGAGAGGGGGCTGAGAGTTTTTGAATGCAGGGGAGAGTGAGCAGAGTATATTCTGTTGTTTTGCTTGAGCTGGTCTTAGTTTTGCCTTGTCTTCTGTCTATATTCCTATTCCCCTGTCACTTCTATAATTTGTTCCCGGCTGTGGCTGCTCCAGGCCCTGTGCTCTCCCCAAGGTGTTTATATTGTACCCGCACATGAGCCATTGATAAGGAGTTGTTGGAGTGCCAAAAAGTGTTGATAGGTCAAAGCTGCAGTGATTAAAAATTGTTTGGAGTCCTTGTGTCTCAAGACACTCACATGCAGTGTAGTTGGCTGCATGGACTGGCACCTGTGGGTAGCAGCTGCTTCACCTACTTTGTTGATAGGGGGTGGAGGAAAATAGTCAGGAGGGGTTTTATTTGGGTTAAAGCTTTGCTGTCTGGGGGTTATGTTTTTCTCCTAATTGAAAGCATCTACAGTACTGCTGGCTGAGAAATGCTAGCAAGAGCCAGCCTGGCTGAGAGGGCCCCTTGCCTTGAAACCACGAATCCCTGCTGATCGCTTCTGAAGTTGTTAGACGTGAGGTCTGTTTATCAAGTAAGAGTAGTAGCAAACAGGAGGATCACTGAGGTGGTGACTCCTTGGGCATCATCCCAGGGGTTGTCATTGGGTTTTGCTTCAGAAATTACTTTCTTGAAGCGAGGCACCTGGCCTCTTAGAAATACGGTGTGGTCCCTGGCAGGCATCTCCTTGTGCTGGTGGGGTGTTGAGGTCCCCTCAGAGGAGTTGGGTGAGTAGGGTCATGGACAGCTCTGCACAAGCAGAGTGATGGGGTAGCGGCCTGACAGAAGTTGGCATTTGGTTGTATTTGAGAACTGTTTTGTTGTTGTAATTGGCTAGATTTGTCTTGTTCTTGAGATGTTCTTGATGTAGGAGCCCTAGAGTGATGCTTAGGAGGTGTGTGCTTAAGCTATGCCTTAAATGAGATGATCTTGTTTATGACATCATTTCTTTAGTCTGAGTGAATTAAAATGATGCAGGTTGGTAGTGAGATGGATAGTTTCTAACACAAATCATAATAACTTGAGCAAGTATTTCAGGTTACTTCCTTGGTCTCACAAAGTGAAGAACGTATTCCTTGTCTGTCGAGAGCTGCAGTGTGCTTCTCCGGGCAGGGGCTACCTGTCGCTGGGACTGTGCCAGCGCAGTGACTGTGCAGGGCTGTGAACTGGTGGTGCCGGTGGTCTGAGCTGGGCATGTGGGAGGCTGGAGCGTGGGAGTTGTGCTGAGTTGGGATGAAGCAAAGGGCCTGTTGGAGAGAGCGTGACAGTGTTAGTGTGAAGTCTGTATGAGTTTATGCTTGGGCCACGTGGTGGTCCTCCCTCCAGCTTTCAAAGAGATGCTGAGGCTGCTCTTGTGCCTGGCTGTGCAGGGGAGTCTCTTCCCAGGTGGAGACTGGGCTTCTAAGGCCTGGTGTTTTATCCCTTTTCCTTGTATTTATTCTGCAGTGGTGGCTGACCGCTTCGGACAGTGTAAAGACCTAACAGGAAGACATGGATCAAGACTGCGTTTGCAGCTTCAAGAAGCTTATTGGGAACCTTTCTCCAGGTTACCATCAACATGTGTTGACCGAGAGTGTGTTACAGTTGTCTTGGATGGAACTGGAAGAAGCGTGTGCCACCCAGTCTCAAACAGGCAAGTTTTGGACTTGTTGCAAGAGCTTCTCTTGGAGTATTTCTCTCCCCTTTATCTCAACAGCAAAGACACATGGGATAAGACATGTGCCAGAACAGTATGGTGTAACAGACCCTGCCCTGCAGCATATCCTGGGAGCTGGGTAAATTCACAGTGTTCTACTGGCTTCGTCCTTCTGGAGTTGAAGAGCTCTGTAGTCCATCAGTTACTCAGATCCAGCTGCTTTGATCAGAGAGCTTTCAAAGCAGTTGTGAGTCTTTGAGGGCAGGGAGGGAGTCAGTCACAAAAAGGAAGGTGCACCCTTAGTCCATCTACTCCCCACGCAGGTGTCGGGTGTGGGAGTTGTTCATTGTGGGGGGGGGGTTTATTTGTGTGGGGTTTTCAAGTTCAAGAGCTATGGGGTTCCATAGGTAGGAAAGCCTATTTTTAGAACGCATTTGAAAACTCAACCTCCACCACCCCCCATCTCTACTGAACATACAAAAGCGCTTTCAAAAGCTCCCCCTTCCCCCTTCTCCTTTTTCCCTTTTTCCCATCCCAATTTGTGGTCGCTTTCCCCTGCAGCGCCGTGCACGCAGAGCGTGTGTGTCGCGGCTGCAAGCAAGGTGTGCAGCAGCAGCAGCAGCGCGAGGGCTGTAGCTGTTAGGGGGAGTCTGTGGCGTCGAATCCGGTTACGGCACAGCCTTGTCCGGCAGCCCGGCCGGGTGATCTCCCTGCGGCAGTGCCGTGAGGAAGGGAGGAGGTGTTTCCCAACAGCAGCGAGAGGGTTTACTGTCGTGCTAAGAATGTGTTCAGAACGGCAACAATTAGTATTCATGCTGACTTTAAGAGTTCCAGTGGCTCTGGCTTTTGAAGGATGCGCTGTGTTTCAAGCTGACCTCTTTCCCTCGAAATCCCAGCTCCTGTCCTGTCCCTCGCTGTGAGGGAATGCCTCTGCTTTCTTCTGTGCCGTTTTTGACTATGCTGAAATATAATTGGGGACTTTTGTTTTTCAGGTGTCTTGCTGTACGCGTCTGGCGATGCTCAGTAGTTCCCCGTCCCCCCGCCCAGGTTTGCCTGCCGGTGGTTGAGCGCCCCGAGGGGAAGGGGCCAGCCCTGGGTCCGGTCGGTTTTGTGCCTTTTTGTTGGGGTGAATAAAAAGGGGGGGGTGGTGTTTTCTGAGGGTGTACGATGATGTCATTTGTGGCACCCCAAGGTCCCCGGAGGGGCGGCAGAGGAGCAGGTGAGTAGGGGATGTGGGGCGTCACGCGGGGGTCGTGCCCCAAAAGAGGCAGGTCGCAATCCCAAAATGCCTGCAAATTCATCAGGGAGATTAAAAACCGTTAAAACCTGTAAATATGGGCGTGAGGCATTGAATTAGAGAAAAATCTCTCATTTGTATAGATATTGTAAAATAACACTCATTTGTGTATCTAGGAGGAGTTCAAAACAAAAACCTCTATCTCTAACCGTTCTTCGATTCTATGATTCTATATTATATAGAGGACTTGAGAAGAGAAAAAAGATTATTTTTTTTAAAGATTCATTTATAAATAGATATTAAAGCCTCAAAACCTAGGCCTAAACAGCTAGCCAGTCTAAAGAGATGTTCTACATAATAAGTGTTAACGTATCAGTCTAACCGGATCTAAGTCTAAACAGGTGTTCTGTATAAGTGTAAACAGATTTTATATCTATATTCTATATTTAGGAAATATATATATATAAACAGATACGTAAGTGTAAATGTCTATGCTATATGTGAGAAACACGCTCACTGTATTGAATTTTAGTCAGGGGCAAATTCAGTGGAGGAAAGGATATGTATTACAGCGCTGGGAGCTACACAGGGGATTTCTCCTCCCGTGGCTCAGTTTCCCTGTCACAAACGCGGGTTTTTATTTCATATTCCTTATGCCTAGTCATGCTTTTTCTTTGAAAACAATTTGCATGATCAATGAGTTTTTGGAACACAACCTCCCCCCAATTGCATAGTCAATAAGTTCTTGGAATGCAACCCACCCCCAAACATGCCCCCTCCCCTCAAGCGGCGCAGGCGCTGTGCTTCTTGGTGGTCCTTGAAATCTTTCTCACCATGTCCTTCTGGTGGCTTCTTTATTCTTCACACTCCTGTGGTTATCTTGGCTAACGACACCACCCTTTGTCTTTACAACCATCCCGTATTTTCAACTGTTGTTTGCTTTTGATACCCAATCTAACGCTATCCCTTCCCCCAAACGCATAGCAAGCACATACCTATCTTAGCTGAAGCCATAGCAAGCACATTTCTATTGACTGTATAGCACGCACACACCCATCTTAGCTGAAGCTGTAGAAAACATACATCCATTTTAGCTGAAGCAAAATTCTCTTGCTAAATTACTTATTACAATTCCACCCTTTTTCTTTTTATCATTTAATTTTGCTGAAGCGTTCTACATTCATTCTACAGGATTCTTCCATTTTAGTAAGAATTCGAGTGGCTTCTTCGAGGTCTTCTTTTTTCTTGGGTTTTCTCAGTATCATGAGTTTCTGAGGCCCTGATGCTGCCGTCCTTGGATCTATAGACGTGGCAGTTTTCTGCATTCCTTGGATTACACTGCGAATTAATCTTATGAAACAAGGTATTAAACAAGGCAGAAATAAGAAACTTGCTAAGGCACACAGTAAAACAGTCCCAATTTCTTCCACCAAACAACCCCTAGCAGTTCATCCCACCAACTGGCATCTGCTATTGATTTCCATTTTTGCACCGGTACATGTGCTATTTTCCGGATATCAGTAGCGATTCCTCGTACTGCTTCTCCATTATCATCAATTTTTAAACAACAATCAGATATGTTAAATTTTCCACACACACCCCCCCTCTACTGCTAGCAGATAGTCTAGTGCGAGCTGATTCTAGTAAACTGCTGCCCTTGTCTGAGTTTGTTGGTGAGCTAACAGTTCTAGTCCTGAAGCCGTTTTGTTAGTTATCAGCTCAACTATCGCTTGTAGACTTATAATACAATTCAGCATATAGATGGGGGTTCTATATCCCCAGCTACCGTCCTGGGTCCACGTGGCCGGTCCATACGTCTCTATGATTCGTTGAGGGGGCCACTCATCTTCTCCCCACCTTTGATGTCCTCCTATTACGTTCCGCTTCTGTCTCTTCAAGCTTTCATATACCGGAACTCCTAGCTCATCACCGTCTTTAGATGGCAGTAAGAAAAATCCTGGTTGAATAATTCCTAAGCTGCAAGTCCCCCCCCCAGTTAGGTGGTAATTCTGGGAATGCCCGGTTTCCACATATCCAGAACAACCCATCTGGTGCCTCCCAAAACTCTTTCTTTGTATCCTCTATATTTTCCCAATATTGCGTGATGTCTTTAATTCCTCAGAATGGATTCATACCCTCCTTTTTACATCTAAAGAGACTACTGTTCGTTACAGAATCACAGAATGGTCAGGGTTGGAAGGGCCCTCTGGAGATCATCTAAGTCCAGCCCCCTGCCACAGCAGGGACACCTATAGCAGGTTGCACAGGACGGCGTCCAGGCGGGTTTTGAATGTCTCCAGTGTGGGAGACTCCACAACCTCTCTGGGCAGCCTGTGCCAGTGCTCTGCCACCCTCAGAGTAAAGAAGTTCCTCCTCATGTTAAGATGGAACTTCCTGTGCTCCAGTTTGTGCCCGTTACCTCTAGTCCTGTCACTGGGCACCACTGAAAAAAGACTGTTACCATCTACCTGGCACCCTCCCCTTAAGTATTTATAAGCATTGATAAGATCCCCCCTGAGTCTTCTTTTCTCTAGACTAAAAAGACCCAAGTCCCTGTGCCTTTCCTCATAAGGAAGATGTTTCAATCCCCTCATCATCTTTGAAGCCCTTTGCTGGACCCTCTCCAGCAGTTCCCTGTCCTTCTTGACCCGGGGAGCCCAGAACTGCACACAGTACTCCAGATGTGGCCTCACCAGGGCAGAGTAGAGGGGGAGGATGACCTCCCTCGACCTGCTGGCCACACTCTTCTTGATACACCCTGGATGCCATTGGCCTTCTTGGCCACCAGGGCACGTTGCTGGCTCATGGTCATCCTGTTCTCCACCAGGACTCCCAGGTCCCTTTCCACACAGCTGCTCTCCAGCAGGTCAGCCCCCAACCTGTACTGATGCATGGGGTTATTCCTCCCCAGATGCAGTACCCTACACTTGCCTTTGTTGAACCTCATCAGGTTTTTTCTCTGCCCAACTCTCCAGCCTGTCCAGATCACGCTGTATGGCGGCACAGCCTTCCGGCATGTCAGCCACCCCTCCCAGTTTTGTGTCATCAGCAAACTGGCTGATGGTACACTCTATCCCTTCATCCAGGTCATTGATGAATATATTGAACAGGACTGGACCCAGTACTGACCCCTGAGGGACCCCACTTGTTACTGGCTTCCAACTGGACTCTGCACCGCTAACCACAACCCTCTGAGCTCTATTGTTCAGCCACTGTTCAATACACCCCACTGTCCATTCATCCAACCCACACTTCCTAAGCTTGCCTGCGAGGATGATGTGGGAGACAGTGTCGAAAGCCTTGCTGAAGTCCAGGTAGACAGCATCCACTGCCCTCCCCTCATCCACCCATCCAGTCACGCCATCATAGAAGGCTATCAGATTAGTCAGACATGACTTCCCTTTGGTGAATCCATGTTGACTACTTCTGATAACCTTCTTTTCCTCCAGATGCTTGGAGATGACGCCCAGAACGAGCTGTTCCATCATCTTTCCAGGGATGGAGGTGAGGCTGACTGGCCTGTAGTTTCCTGGGTCATCCTTCTTGCCCTTTTAGAACACTGGAGTGACATTGGCTTTCCTCCAGTCCTCAGGCACCTCCCCTGTTCTCCAGGACCTTTCAAAGATGATGGAGTGCAGCCCAGCAATGACTTGCTTTGGGGGCCAAGAGCAGAAGCCGGTATGGCCGGGTTTGCAGGGGGGTGGGAGGCAGAGAGGGGCGGCAGGGTGTTGGGGGGTGTAGGGGAAAGCAGGGGGTGGGCAGGGTGCGTGGACCCTCCCCAGAGCTGGAGCGAGACGAGCCGGGATGTCTGCTGTCCGGAGCGTGCATTAGCCAAAGGCAAAGCTCCCGGCACGGGCAATGAGCAGGAGATGCAATGAGCTGGAATGTCTGTTGGCCGGAGCACCCGCTGGCCGGACTGCGCTCCCCGCGTGGCTGAAGAGCGGCCGGGCGCAGGCCGGGCTGTCCCGAGCGAGGAGCTCTGAGCAGCAGGGAGGAGAGTCGTCCTGCTGCCGGCGGGGAGCCCGGCCTCTTCCCTGGGGGGGGTGAAGTCCACGCCAGGCGCCTCTCTGGGCCCCGCACCCGAGGGCAGAGGTGGGCTGGGGGTGCCCCGGCTTGTCCCCGTGCGCTGGCTGTGACAAACAGGGTCATTTCTCGCCTCCTTTTTTCGCAGCGTCCCCTTGCGTGCCTCGGGCAGAAAATCCTGCGGGGTTGATTCCGCCGGCCGCTCAGGTAATGGCACGCGTGGGGCTGGGGGAGCAGGGAGAAATGTTTGCAAGTTCAGGGTCATTCCAGGTACTCTGTGTCAAACCAGCAGAAAAGGCAAATTTGCCGCCAGTGCAGAAAAGCTGATGCAGGATTGCAGTTAACAGAGCGCACCTCCTTCCCAAATTGGTGCCTGGGTAGTTAGGAATGTTTTCCTTTCGGGTAAAAGAGCCGGCTTTCATCTGGGATAAATTAAGAGCTGCCCGATACCTTCTTTAGGGTCCAGTGTTTCTTTTCTGTTTGTTCGTGCTAATTTTATGGGCAAGTTGGAAACAGGCTTTCGTTTTTCCCTGTGTAACTGAATTGCTAGGAGTCTGTGGTGTGAGTACGGTTAATTTTGGAGCACCTAGGTGCCAGTGGAAATGTAATGAATGCAACACGATGGGAACTGATGTTTCCCTTGATTTTTATTCCGTTTTTTTTTCCCTTCCAGTGTTGATGGCACGTTGTCATGTGGCTCAACCCACATTCTGTTCCATGAAGCCTTCAATCTTGTGTTCTTAAGTCAGAAAAGCTTGTCCTTCCAGAAAAGGACTAGTCGTTCGGCGGATTGAGGTGTAGACTCAGGGAGTCGCTGAAGTACACGGTCAGTGTTCAAACCAAATTTCACTTCATGTTGCAGCTGCTGGTTTTCCCTTTCATTAATTCCCCACCAGCTCCCTCCGGGGTGGGAATTCTTGGTTTGTTTTTTGCGGGGGTGTGGATTTTTTTGGGGCATGTGTGTGGTTTCCAAAGCAGACTGCAGTGTTGCCTGGTGGCAGCCTGCAGAGCTCTTTTGCTGCCTGACCTCCCCTTTTTCACGTCTCTCTCATGGCTGTAGCTTTCATTTTGCTAATTTGAGCAGAGCAATGAAGTTCCTTGCCTGTGTAAACGTGCTGGTAGTACCAGGAAGGTAAGTGCTTGAACCGGTAGTGAAAAGATTGGCTACAAGTAGTTCTCGTTCAAGAGTGGGCCCACATTTTCCCTGGTTTTCCTTTTGCCTCCTATATACTTAAAGAAACCCTTCCTATTGGTCTTGACATCCCTCGCCAGGTTCAATTCCAAGGCTGCCTTGGCTTTTCTCGTTTCTTCCCTGCATATCCTGACAGCGTTCTTATACTCATCCCAAGTCGTCAGCCCCCTTTTCCACATCTTGTGAACTCCCTGCTTCCGCCTGAGCTTTTTCTGAAGATCCCTGCTCAGCCATGCAGGTCTCCTTCCCTTGCCTGATTTCTTGCTCTTAGGGATGCACCTGTCCTGAGCTCGGAGGTGGTGGTGCTTGAATATCAGCCAGCTCTCTTGAGCCCCCTTACCCTCTAGAGCCCTCTCCCATTTGATTTCTCCCATCAATTTCTTGAAGAGCTCAAAGTTAGCCCTCCTGAAGTCCAAGGTTTCAACCCTGCTTGTTATTTTGTGCATACTGCGCTTAATCCTGAACTCTGTCTTCTCATGATCACTGCAGCCAAGTCTGCCCCCAACCTTAACATCCTCCACCAGTCCCTCTTTGTTTGTCAGTACTAGGTCCAGTAGTACGCCTCTTCTTGTGGGTTCTTCCACCACCTGAGTTAAGAAGTTATCATCAATGCACTGGAGGAACCTCCTGGACTGTACGTGCCTAGCTGTGTAGCCTTCCCAGCAGATCTCAGGGTAGTTGAAGTCCCCCATGAGAACCAAGGCCTGTGATTGTGAGGCTGTTCTCACCTGTCTGCAGAAGGCCTCATCAACTTCCCCATCCTGATCAGGTGGCCTGTAATAAACACCCACAGCAGTGTCTCTCATGTTAACCTGCCCCTTACCTGGGTGCAATTTTTGCTCTCATTTTGTAACGCTAGATATGACTTTGGTTTTCGAGGAAACCAAGTTTGGGTGAAACTTGAATCTATCTTTAAGACTTTTTTACATGGGGTCTCCCCCATTCGATTTGCAAAGTTCTTTCCCTCCTGGGTCAAACAGAATTTTCCAATTACTGTGGAACTTAACACCCATCTATGAGGTCTCCTTTTTCCTCTCATGGTGAGAGTATAATTCCATTCCAGGATTTCAATCGGACTCAAACTTGTGCCTCTCCACGGCCACTCTTGATTCATTTTCTCCTGGACAAACTGGCTGCTCGTGGCCTAGGCAGGTGGACTCGTTGCTGGGTAAAAAACTAGCTGGATGGCCGTGCCCAGAGAGTGGTGGTAAATGGAGCTAAATCCAACTGGTGTCTGGTCACAAGTGGTGTCCCCCAGGGCTCGGTGCTGGGGCCGGTTCTCTTTAATATCTTTATCAATGATCTGGATGAGGGGATCGAATGCACCCTCAGTAAGTTCGCGGGCGTGTTGATCTGCTTGAGGGTAGGCTGGCCCTGCAGAGGGATCTGGACAGACTGGACTGATGGGCTGAGGCCAATGGTATGAGGTTCAACAAGGCCAAGTGCCGCGTCCTGCATTTGGGTCACAACAACCCCATGCAGCGCTACAGGATTGGGGCGGGGTGGCTGGAAAGCTGCCCTGCAGAAAAGGCCCTGGGGGTGTTGGTGGACAGCCGGCTGAATATGAGCCAGCAGTGTGCCCAGGTGGCCAAGAAGACCAATGGCATCCTGGCCTGTATCAGGAACAGTGTGGTGAGCCGGACGAGGGAAGTGATCATCCCCCTGTACTCGGCACTGGTGAGGCCCCCCCTCGAGTACTGCGTTCAGTTTTGGGCCCCTCACTACAAGAAGCACATTGAGATGTTGGAGGGTGTCCAGAGAAGGGCTACAAAGCTGGTAAGGGTTCTGGAGGACAAATTTTACAAGGAACGACTGAGGGAACTGGGGTTGTTTAGCCTGGAGAAGAGGAGGCTGAGGGGAGACCTTATCACCCTCTACAACTACCTGAAAGGAGGGTGTAGAGAGGTGGGGACGACCTCTTCTCCCGGGTGACAAGTGATAGGACAAGAGGAAATGGGTTTAAGTTATGTCAGGGGAGGTTTAGACTGGATATTAGGAAACATTTTTTTCACTGAAAGGGTTATTAAACATTGGAATAGGCTGCCCAGGGAGGTGGTGGATTCACCATCTCTGGAGGTGTTTAAAAAAAGGCTATATATGGTACTTGGGGCCATGGTTTAGAAGTGGGTTTTGTTAGGGTAGGTTAATGGTTGGACTTGATGATCTGAAAGGTCCCTTCCAACCTCAGCGATTCTGTGATTCTATGATTCTAACTCCACATGTGTCCACTCATGTCCACGTGTGTCCACACACCTCCACACGCTTCCACAGCCCCACACGTGTCCACTCATGTCCACAGACGTGTCCACACATGGTCCCGTCCCCCCCCCCCCGTGCTGAGCCCCGGCACACTCAGTGCATGTACAGCCCCCCAGTGCTGAGCCCCAGCACGCTCAGTGCATGTCCCCCTCCCCCCCCCCCGTGCTGAGCCCCAGCACACTCAGTGCATATACAGCCCCCCCCGTGCTGAGCCCCAGCACGCTCAGTGCATGTGTCGTCCCCCCCCCCCCAAATCTCTCTTGAAGATGTAAAAGCGCTTTCAAAAGCTGCCCCTTCCCCCTTCTCTTTTTCCCATCCCGATTTGGGCCCGAGTCCCCCAAACGGGGACCTTCCCCTGCAGGGCCGTGCGCGCAGAGCGGGAACCGCCGCGGCGGCACAAAAATGCCCCCAAACCCCTGATTCTGGGCCTGCACTGGGGCGGGGCGGGGGGGGGGATCCTAGTTTGGGACTCCCGGGAAAGCTGAGGGAAGAGGGGAAGAAGGCGGAGCGGTTTTCCTTTGTGCTGTCGCGCACAAATCTATAAAGTTTTTAAGAGGAAAAAGCCGG
Source organism: Pluvialis apricaria (assembly GCA_017639485.1). Taxonomy (NCBI): domain Eukaryota; kingdom Metazoa; phylum Chordata; class Aves; order Charadriiformes; family Charadriidae; genus Pluvialis; species Pluvialis apricaria. Next base: position 31,937,282 of record CM030043.1, on the reverse strand, counting down.
GTTTTAGCGAATTGCTCCCCCCCCGCCCCGGTCAGGCCCCGCCACAGCTGTCCGTCGCCGAGGCGACGTCCCCACCGGTTCCGGTTCACGACGGCAGCGGCTCCGGGGCGGATGGGCGGGAGGCTGGGCCGAGCGCGGCGCGGGGTGGGGCGCGGTGGGGACTGACGGCAGCGCCCGACCAATGGAGCGGGGAGTCCCAGGGAGGGGTGCGGGCGGCGGCCAATGGGCGCGCGGGGGGGCGGGCCGTCGGCGGCGCTGTGGAAGCGGGAGGGAAAACGGCGCGCAGTTCGAAATCGGAGCGCTGCGTGCCACGGGGAAAGCGCGTCGTGAGGCGGCTCTGCCGCGTCAAGGTGAGCTGGGGCGGCGGGGAACGCGGCGGGGGGGCCTCGGGGGGCCCCGAGGGAAGGCGGGGCGGGGGGCTGAAAGCGCCCTAAGGGGTGATGGGGGTCCCCGCGCGAGGGCCCTGAGGGGGGGCACTGCAGAGGTCGGAGAGGGGGCGGCTGGCCCCGGCTCCCCGCGGGGTCCCTTCGGTTTCAGCCTGGGGGTTTTGGGGTGCGGTGCTGGCGGTGCCGGAGAAATGAAGCCCAAAGGGGCGATAACGAAGCGGCGCCCGGGCCGTGCCGTCGCCGTCGCGAGGCGAGGGGGCACCGGGCCCTCCGCAGTTCCCCAGCGCTCCCCAGAACTGCCTGGCGGGCCCTGGGGGTGCGCTCCCCCCGGCCCTCGGCATCGCCCCTCGGGGGCTGCAAAGGGCATCAGGAAGCAGAGAGGGCGAGCTGGTTCAGGGCCCGAAACGCAGACCAGGTGGTCCGCTCTTGCGGCTGGAGAACAGGCTCACGGGGCTGGGTTTGGGGCTCGGAAACAGGGGGAGTCCCGTGGCTTTGGGCTCCGGAGCAGGCATCGAGCCCTGCATTTTGGGGGCTTGAGAACAGGCCCGGCAGCTGGGGTTTTGTGCTCAGACACGGGCAGCGAGGGAGCTGGTCTGGGAGCCAGGAGCAGAAGCCGGTATGGCCGGGTTTGCAGGGGGGTGGGAGGCAGAGAGGGGCGGCAGGGCGTTGGGGGGTGTAGGGGAAAGCAGGGGGTGGGCAGGGTGCGTGGACCCTCCCCAGAGGGTGGGGGTCTGGTGCCGTCGGACCCCGAAGTTCGGGAGGCCGGTGTGCGGCAGGCTGATGTCAAGGTCTGAGGGGGTCTCTGGGGGGAAGGGCCCTTTTCAGACCCCGCACGCCCTCTCCTCTTCGAGCCCAGCTCTTCTTTGTACCCTGTTTAGAATAGTTATTAAGTAATTAGTCATATGAACTAATCGATATTTATACCGCGTACAGCTGTGATGTTTAATCGTAACGCGCAAGTTATGAAAGGGATTGATTGACGAGCTCGTGAAAAGCCCAGCCTGTTGCCAGTAGCTGGAGCTTGTAAGGAGAAGGAGCTGAAATCAAGCGGAGCTTCAGTGGCGAGCTGGGGCTTCAATTAGCCAGAGCTGGGGCAAGCAGGAGCTGGAGTGAGACGAGCCGGGATGTCTGCTGTCCGGAGCGTGCATCAGCCAAAGGCAAAGCTCCCGGCACGGGCAATGAGCAGGAGCTGCAATGAGCTGGAACATCTGTTGGCCGGAGTATCCACCAGCCAGACTGCGCTCCCCACGTAGCAAAATGGTCCACTAGATGAGGATAATCAGAGAGAAAGTATTCCTAGCTGCATCAGAGACTTATTGCATGATCTTGAGCAAGTAACAATTTCTCTGCCCGATTTTTCCTATATAAAAAAAGGACAGTAACGCTTGCCAATTATTGCACAGACATACGAAATCTATGACAAAAAACATTTCATTAATACCTGAGAACTTGCATTTCATTCTAGAAAAACTTTGTCTTTATAAATTCTTAGTGTGGACACTAACTTTTAGCCCAAAGGACCTGAGATCGTCTCATGTGACTTTCCCCTCTCATGTTGTGAGAAAGTCTGCCAAGGTCCCATGTGATCCTCAATTTTACAGCCACTATATGTCAAACAGGAAGTAGGAAGATGGGAAATTTTGGTCAAGACCAGTATAGCAAACCACTGATTTATTAAAAGCACCAGAAAAGCTTCAGCGCTAACAAGACATTTTTGAAGTCTTCTCCAAAACTCTCATCCTCCTTTGTGGTACCTCAAGTCTATCTGAATGAAGAAAAGGTAAATAAGTTCTGCCACGATTCATATTAGAGCAAAACTCAATCCATTCTCTCAAAGGAGGATTCTGGTAAATCATAATGGTGAGCGACCTACCAGTACGACAGTGTAAAGCATGTTAAAATCAAGTGATCAGCTCTCCCTAGACATGCACACAGCACCTTGAGAAAAATGATTTGTGTTGGTCATGAAAATTCCTTAAAAAAAAACTTTGTGAAACCTTCCTCTTCCATAACAAGTAAAATTTATTTGATCTGTTTGTTTCAGGTAATTCAGAGCTTATCTTCAAAGTTAGAGTACAAAGCTTCCATGAGGATTTGGCAAGGTAAGAGAAAAACAGAAGGTTAAAAAAAAAAAAAGACAGAAAAGAGAAAAAGCTTTGAACTCATTGTCAATATTATAAAAGTGCATTTCAGTCTCAAATCAAGATTTAGTGTATTAGGCATTGTATAAAAAGAACAAAGACCATTTCTATCCCAACAGCTCTCACATGGAAAAAGGAGTAAGAACTCTCTAAACAAGTAATGCAAACAACACACAATACAACAAAACAGATTTTAATGTGACATATGAAGGCATCTATGAGGCAACAGGCTTGTAAATGCTTATGAAGAGATGCTTCTACATAAAGATTCTGCATAATGGGGGCTATTTGTGAAATTTCTCTGCATATCACTTATCATCATTTGCAAAGCAGAGGTACATACCAGCCTCCTAAAAGCAAGTACTGATAAACAGAGAAATGGAAAGGGACAAGTCCAGGAGGGACCCCTAAAAATTAATGCTAGTTATTAGAGCATCATGCTGAAGGATTCAAAGGGCAACAACACTGTCAAAGCAATGAGAATTGAGTGATCTGTCTTCACATCAGTTTTGAACATACACGTGAGGCACATGGCATTTACTCAGCACACAGAGAAGGACATCTTAGCCCAGACAAAGAACAAGATTTAACTGGATGATAATACAACAGTGATTCAGAAGCAGTCAAAAGTTTTAGATACTGCCTGTTAAGTGGGAAGATGCCAAACCCTAGTCACTTACAGAGTTGCCCAAGTCAAATAGTCGGCAAGGGACTTAACAGCATTCAAATAACTTACATAGTCACTGTACTATACAAATCATGTTAGAAAAATGGCATCTCTCAACAAATTTCTGAATATTCAAGACCTATCAGAATACAGAATAACCTTCCAAAGAAAACCCCATTGCTCTGAAATTTCTAACACAATAAACTGTAGGAAAAGTGTCACTTGTCGTCACAGGAGCAGACCAGACAATTCAAAGCAGAGCCAAAGACAACATCAACTGACAAAGCTACTCCTACTACTCGGATGCATTTTTAACTTTTACTAAACAGAAAGTGATTTTACCTTGCTAACATGAGCAGCGACAGCAAAAAGATCTCTAAAATGAATTTTACAAATCTTGTTTCTAAGAGAGATGACTAGAGCAATCAAACTAAATAGACTGAAACACAACTTCTTGTATGTTTGGCTAGTAACATACAGATTAAGGGCTACTCAAAGCTATATATATGTACACATACACACAGAGAAATATATATAATCTGTTTTACATACATGGGCAAGCAATCTCAGTGGAAAAGTAATTTTTGCCAGCAAGCCAGCATGTAAGTGGGCAAAAAGGGTTAGATATCGCAAAAATAATAGTACCCTAAAACTGTTTAAAAGTCTTCAATCTAAAGATTTTCTGCCATTTTTCTAACTATGTGCACTCTTAAAAGCAAGAAAAATTTGCCTTTACTGACCTGCTGCCCTGTCAGTTCTCCTGTGCTTCTAACAGGATCCATGGAAACAGAAGCAACAACTACAGGCACCTTCAGCTCAGTTTCACTTTTTGGATATTTTGGCAAATACCTTATTCTCAAATTTCCTTTTGTAGCCACTCCTGTAGATGAAAGACAAGCAGCACGTACAGATTATAAAGTCAAAAGGGACCCTTCTCCTGCCTCCTACAACTGGACTTCCACAAGTGCATCCTTACCTTAGCAGCTCTTTTTGAAATGAATGAGCATTTTAGGTATATTTTTGCAGTTCCCCCCAGTCTCTCACTCCATACAAAATTTTAATAAGATGAACATATCAGCAGAAAAAGAGGCGCACGGCACTGAACTGCACCCAGCCACATGAACATCAAAGTAAATTCTGAAACACACGTCTCCTGACTGAGGTTCAATGCAAAAACCTGCGTTTAAGATGCAAAAGCATAAAATTGAGCTTCTGCTTTGATACTCAAAGACAACTAAGAACCAAGCAGCAGTAATGCTGTTATAAGTACCACTCATGATAAAATATAACTTTTTTCTGTTATACAGCCAACCTGATTGCTCAGACTAATTGTTTGTTCCTTTCAGGACCAGGCATAAGAGTAAGTTAACACTGCAGTGCACACTCCACAGATTATCTGTAAAAAGCTTCATGCCATAATTAGAATTAGTTCACCCCTACCAATGGTAACAATATTAAAGCACTGAAAATCCTGGTGCTGCAATTATAAAGTGCCAACACTGACACTAACACTAAAACTTCCCGAGGCCAGATGAAAGCCAATAGCTTCTTGGTACTGCCTCAAGGTTTGAGTTTTGACTGTTCAGAAGTGCAAAAAGTTTTGAACAAAAACCACTGAGTTTATACTAGCAGACAGATTACATTTATTTGGGTAATGAATTTCAGAAGTATGGCAGCAATTCAAGTAAAAGAACTAAATTAAATGATAAGCTTTAACATCTCCATGCTCATACGCAAGGGAAAACAATGCTTCTGAAATTCTCTTCCACAGAAGTGGAAGAATACTTCCCAGAGTGAATCCCTTTCCATCATTTAGGATCACTGCTTTCTTTCCAGGGCACAGAGCATAATGATCTGACATCACCTGGCTTGAACTATGCTAGCTACAAAACACATGCAGAGATTTTTAAGAGAGCTGCTTGGCCACTAGTTTTGAAGGGTAATCGTGCTACTCCAAACCTATAGAGTAGGATTCCTCAAAATTTATAACTGCCAGACATACACAACTTTAGTAAAATTAATCATCCCCAGATATATTTTCGGGACCTGGTATCACTGTAAAAGCTGTGTTTGAAAACAATAAGAAAACTCTGAAGGGGGACTAAGAACACCCATCTTTTCCCCAGGGATATACACAAGCATGCACTCAGTAAATCAAGATCAAGAGAATAATAATTTTATTATTAATATTATTTATTTACACAATTTATCTTCATTTTAATTGTTCTCTTCAAAATTTACAAGAGACCTGAACATCTCTAATGCTTCAACATTCTTTGGAGACTACATTAAAAATTCAGCTTACTTTATAGATTGGATAAAACTATGCTGTACCTGCAATAGAAATAACTCGCCTTAAACTGTTCATCTTATACCATATGCTTATCTAAGCAACAGAGCATAAATCCTCTGCTATAATCCTGTATGTCCCATTACAAATTGTGATGGCTGTACCTTACACACTTAAGTACACAAACCAGGTGCCTGAAAAGACATTGCAAAGTTTAGCATTCACAGGAAAAACCTTTGTTTATAGCTATTACAAGGTCATACCTGAAACAGATACTGTTGGCTATTCTTCATCAGAAACTGCACGTGGCTTTGTTAAAGATAATAAACAAAAAGATAACAAGCTTGGACCTTTAAACAGAACTATAAAAATAAGTATTTTGGCTCTTAATTTTAAAAGACTGTTGATAAATAATTGGCAACACTTTGGGAGCACCAAAAGCAAGAAAAAACAAACAATGCACAGATTACTAAAACAAAAAGCATTACTCCTTCACTGTGCATTAACTTTCAGCCTGTAAAGATTATCTTAGAGGTCACCTTCACAAAAGATCCCAGGGACCAGCCCCAGTTGCAAGTGCAATTACTAAGATAATGAAGTAATAACATTTATTTAAATTAGAACAGGTTATCATTATATAAGGAAGCCCTTGATATGTAGGAAAGATAAATTGCAAAATAGTATATATTGATACTGCTATGAAATACCACATTTTGTACAATATATTCTAAGAAACATAGGATAAACCTTTTGCATTTATCCTTAAAAGGAAGTTGGTCATTCTCATCTGATCATCACATGATGAATAACAGATGAAAGCCTGAGGACTGATTTTCTTTAAGATCAAGATTTGTTCTGAAGCAGTTTCAAAAAAAAAAAAAAGCACTATTTCAAGAACTTTCAAATAACCCAGAGCTTTAATTATTCAATTACTTGACTGCAGAAAACACTTAAAAATCACAAAGGACCAAGCACCAAATTATTTGTGCTATGTTAGCAGTCACTGAACTTGAATCCTTGCCTCCTAGAAGTCACTAAAAATAGGACTCACCACAGTTCAGGGAAGGGTGTAAACTACAATGTCTTCCTTAAAGCAACAGTTTCATTTAGCTGAATGTAAAGATTTTTGTTCCCACATAAGTAACTAACATTATACTAAAGTGAAAAACAAAAGCACAGGGCACAAAATTCTGCTCCGCTATCTTTTGTTTATACCTCTTTACTTTCCTCAGCCTTCTAAAGTTGGCCAATTAATTCAATTACCTAATTTCTATACTGTTTACTGATAAATACATTTAAGATTTTGCTGTTGTCTTCTACAACAAAATCAAATTGTGAAAATATTTCAATTAACCTATACAAACTATTTCTCAAAACTCTTGCTTTAACTAAAATTTGAGTTTGATAATACCACCTCAAAAACTTGATTTAATAGATTACCACACAGTGGAGAAAATTAGCAACAGCCTAGAAGTTTTCCCCTGTGGACAGCAACTTCAAATTCAATCAATACCCTCTATCCATCACACAACTGGAACTTGGCACACTGGAAGGGCTTGATCACAGGCTCACTTATGATCTTGTTGATCCACTTTATCACTTGTAAACAATTATCACTCATCAGTCTTACATCAGTTTGAGAATATGCTCAGTTAGTACTGTTGTCAGTCATCTCTCTCTACAAATGCTGAAAGTACTTTTGTTCTCACCTGTAAGCTGCTGCCTATCTCTAGCATGAGGCCACTGCTGGGCTCAAGAGACCACATTTAGTCACGGGAGACAATGTGTTACCTCAACAGTTAATTGATAAAAATACACTGTCATTGTAACTGCATCAACACTTCCGCAACCGAACAGAGCAGTGAGTGTGGCAACAAATTTTACAGATGACTACAAACCTTCACCTTATCACATCACAGAGAAAGTCATAGGAATTTTTCTACATAAATGGGAAATCTTCCAAGATTTGTAACAACGTGCCCTCTAAACAGCCCACTAGATGATTGGCCTATTTCATTTATGCATCGGCTCCAGCCTTCTCCACACCAAAACTCCTTGGCGCCCCCATCGCCTGCCCTAACAAGCAGAGCCCCCACCACGCCGCCTCCCGCTACAGCACGCACGCACTCTCCCGCCCCTCCCCACCGCCCCCCGGGCCCCGCCCCAGGCCCCCCGCCGAGAAGCCGCCCGTCCAGGCCCCCCCGCCACGGCACGGCACAACCCCGTGGCAGAAGCCCCTCTGAGCTGCCCCCGCTTCACGGAAGGATACTATCCCGACTCCAATAAACGCCTCCACCTAGAACAGCAACCACCTCCGCCATGTTGAAACAACCGCCACTCCTGGAGTGCTCCCCGACGCCCCCCCAGCGCTCGCTGCCCATTGGCTGCACGCGCTGGCTTCGCCCTGCCACTGCCAGGGGACACTGCCTCTCAAGAGGAGCATGCTGGGAGGCGTAGTTCTCCGAGCACAGGCTGACGAGGGAACTGCGCTTCTGCGGAACTACCACTCCCGTGGGACTGCTACTCCCGTCAGGCCCGCCTCACGCCCGCCATAGGCTGACCGAGGCATCGGCCGGGACAACTACTACTCCCAGCGCACTTCGCGGCACAGCCGCGGCTACAGGGTGGGAAGAAGAACAAAAGGAGTTATTCCCTCTCCCGCACGCACGCACACGTCCCCATTGGTCTTGCTTGCGTGTCGGGGTGTTGATGGTGAGGGGAGCTAGGTAAGGGCCTGCGGAGGATGGAGGAGAAACCTTCCACCAGCATCAAGCATCTGGACAAGCTCACCCTGGGGGTTACACGGATACGGGGTGAGTGGCGGTGTGGGAGAGCCCCTTGGGCCAGGAGTAGGCCGGGGGCGGGAGATGTCACTCGGTTATCATGGAAACCGCCAGGGGCGGGAAGAGGCGTCTTCCTCAGCGGTCAGGGTGAGGGTCTTGGGGTGGCCCTGCGAGGCCCCGGCCCCTACCCAGTACCGCGGTGCTACTGTCCTCGGGCGTGGCCCCGAGGTGCTTGCAGCAGGGCCCGGCCATTGCTGCCTGTGCCAGCCCTGCGGCTGAGAACCGCTGGGCAGCCCCTGCTGTGAGGCCCGGGCACCTGCAGCGTTGGGAGCCACTGTGCTGCTGGTTGAACCCCAGTCACACGGTATCTGGTAAATTTTGTCAAGGTCCCTCCTCTGGGATTACATAGCTGTGTTTCTTATACACACAAACAAAAACTCTGTTTCTAGCATTTGAATCAATGGCAAAAATCCTGAATCTCTCAACTTAAGAGCCCTAAAGTTTCAAAAACATTAAAGAAAGAGAAAGTGGTGTTTTATTCAAAACCGTGTATAATTTTTAGCCTTTGTTGAAACATAGGGTCAGCAGGCAGTATGCCTAATGGAAGGAGTTCAGCGTGCTGCGGTGTTCTGGCAGAAGACTAATCTGTGAATTTGCTCAGAATCAGTTCCCCATAGTCACCCTGCAGCTTATTCCCATACCCTGAGACGTTTTCCACAACATGCCCTGCTTGCCATCTCTGGTTTTTGCTCAGATCTTGAGCCTTCTTGCATCCCTGCAGTTCCCTTTAAAGTTCAGCAGGAGTGCAAGGCAGACAACATCTGAAAATAAGGCTTCTCAGACAAAACTTTATGCATGGCAGTAGAATCACAAGAATTGTTGAAAATATTTGCATGTGTAAAGGATTTTAGCATCAGACCTTTCATCTGTCAGCAGCTTGGGGCACACAACTGTCATATTTGTATGGCTGGAAAGCAATATGTCTATTCCAAGCCTTGCATGCAACAACATTACAAAATGCAGTTCCAGAATTTCTTTGCATGAATTTTAAAGCTAAAAGTGACTGCTGTAATTATCTCACCCAGCCTCTGTATTGCAGGACAGTGAGTTTCATCTGGTAACCTAAGTGTATTGCCAATTGCACATGTTTTTACATAGCTGCTCAGACAGATGAGATAAAAGATCAGGGCAAAATTCTTGCCATGGGCTTCAGTGAGGACAGAATTTCATTCCCAAAGTCTGATGTTCTCTTACTGACTTATTATTGGACTTCTTGGGTTTTGTTTTGGTTTTGGTTTGTTTTTTTTTCCAGTTGTGAGGTCAGGATAACACTATCACTCTACTCTGTGAGAGCATTCACAAAAGGTGAAACTACCTTTTGATCAACTGTCATGGATCAACTATCATGGTAAATGCTTTTTTGAAGTAGCTCTTTAAAAAAAAGTTACTAGCCCTACCCACATTTTCACCTCAGATGTATGAGATCTGCATGATGTTAACTATGTCCAAAAGTAATGTTGCCATATAAACTGTTTTGGGTAAGTGTGTTATTTATGCCAGCAAGACATGGTAATGTGGGTTTGGCTCTGTAGCATCCCTTTTACATGGAAGGTGTTTCCTAGTTCATGTTAGAGTTTTCTTTGTTTTTCTGTACGACTTGTATTGTGCAATATAGCAATACGCACCCCAGTCCATTGCTGTGATGTTTTACTCTGGTTCTTTTCTCTGTCTCTCTGCTCCTTCTGGGAATTTCACACATAATTTCCTAGTGAAGTAGTCCAAAGCATGTAAATTGTGCCACCATATTAATTAGAATTGCTGAACTAAAAATTCTGGGAAACATTACCAATCTGTTCAGTGTTTGTTTCTTTCAAATAACAGAGTATTTCATTCAGAAAGATGTCTTTAGTTTGTAGCACTAGAAACTATCTTATTTTAAATTTTCTTTGGGGAAGTCTCATGAAGCCAGTAGATACTTTTCTGCCTACCATAACATAAAAATGGTTTTTAACTCTGTTGAGTTTGTGAAACATTTTTTCAGGAAATAGAAATGATCATGTAATGAAATTCAACATACTCCTTTTAAGTGGGAAAATTTTGCACATACAGTATATGGGAGCTTGAGGCCCAGTTTTCCAATACCTTTATGAACAAATGTTCATGGCACCATTTCAAAAACCCTCCTTTAAACAAATTCTATATATGGGGGTGGGGGGTGAGGGGTAAGGGTTTAACTTGTAGTCTCTGTGGAAGTCCCTACAAGGTGGGAGATTTCTCACAAGCATTATGGAGGTTATGATTTGAGGAAAAAAGAGAGGCATCTTTCCCATTGCCAGTATGATTCATTTTGCTGAAGTTCTATGACTAATTGCAAATTCCAGAAAGGTTGATTGCTCACAACTAAATCTGAATGGGAGGTGTTAGCTGTTCTGGACTGCCCAGAGCAGGACCATACTTCACAATTTACAGTCTTTATTAGATAAGAATTTAACTATTCAGACATTTTTAAAAGATGCTGAGAGTTTATCCAACTTATAGGCAGTATTAGCAGTACCATAAGGACTGATAATGCTGTGATTTCCTGCTTCAGCTTTGTGTCAGACCGTTACATAGACTCTTACATCAGTAATGTAATCAGTAATCAATACTGCAAAGCATTCTTGGAAGCTTCCAGATGAAATATCCTAAAAGTAGGACAGAGTTTACTGTGATCTTGATTCAGAATAGTTAATAGGGAGGAGTCTCCTGAACTAGTTAATCTTTATCCTATAACTTTTGTCTAACCTAGGTGGCTTCTTTATTTCTTCCATCTGGAAGAAAAAGCAATCCATGGCAGACTTCTTTTCCTCATTAATGTTTAATGGAGCTCCCATCCATACCTACACATACACTCGCCGAGACGAACAGCTCCAGTACAGGCACATCCGCAGCGGAGCTGGCCGATCACAGCGAAAAGGGGCTTTCCCCGAGATTTTTTCTGAGCTTTTTTGAGACAGGGAAGCGCCAGGGCAGCTGACGTGGAAGGGGTGGGACCAGCAGCAACGGCACCTCCCCCACTCCCATAAGAGGCAGCCCTAGGGAACGCAGTGACCAGAGCGGGGCCCATCAGTCACGGCATGGCAGTTTGTGCAGAAGGGTGCTGAAGGTACTGCCAGTTCAAGAGGTGGGCTCACCTGGTGCGAGGAGCTCAGCCATGGTCTCTACCCAGCAGAAAGCTACGTCCTCTGCACTTGCCAGAGTAGACATAGCAACACAGATGGTGCTCCCTCTGAAGCATGTAGGCATCCAGATTGTAGGCTGCAGGGAGTGCCATAGCCTGGCACGGCTAGCGAGTGGTAGTGGTGAAGACAGGTGTGTGAGATTTGAGCAGGTAGATGATTTGTTCAGCCTGGTGGCAGAGCTCAGAGATGAAGTTGAAAGACTAAGAAGTATCAGGGAGCATCAAAAAAATTGACTGGTGGACCCGTGCTTTGAGCTCCCTGAAAGAGAGGGAGGACCAGTCACCAGAAAAAAAAAAAACACCAAGATCATAGGGATCTCATCTCCTCGCCCTGCAGGGCTGAAGGCAGTGGCCTACCAGAAAATGGTGAATGGAGGCAAGTCTGTGCTAGGGGCGGCAAGTGAACCCCCTCCTTGCCCACCTCCTCTCCCCAGGTGCCTCTGTACAACAGATATGAGGCCCTGGGCATGGTAGACCAGTCAAAGGACAATGAGGCTGATGGTCCAAATACACCAGAGGAGTTGCTGGGACCAGAAAAGCCTACCCCCTGTATTGTGATCACCTCTACGAGGAAGAAAAGGAGGGTTGTAGTTGTGGGTGACTCAGTTCTGAGGGGGACAGAGGGCTCGATATGTAGGGCAGGCCCCACTCTCAGGGAAGTCTGCTGCCTCCCTGGGGCCTGGGTTAGGGACATCACAAAGAAACTCCCTAGCCTGGTGCGGCCCTCGGATTGCTACCCACTGCTTCTGTTCCACGTGGCAGGCGATGAAAGTGCAAATCAGAGTGCAAAGATGATTAAAAGAGATATCAGGGTGTTGGGACACCTAGTAAGGGAATCCAGAAGACAGGTTATTTTTTCTTCCCTACTTCCGGTTAGGGGCAATGACATTGAAAGAAACAAACAAGCTCAGTCTGTTAATATGTGGCTCCATGGCTGGTGTCACTGCCACAATTTTGGGTTGTTTGACAATGGAATGGCTGATACGGCACCAGGCCTGCTGGCAGCAGATGGGGTTTGTCTCACTCAAAGGGCAAGAAGGGTCTTTGCCCAAGAGTTAGCGGGGCTCATTGACAGGCCTTTAAACTAGACTTGACAGGGGAAGGGGGTATTATCAGGCTTGCCTGTGACAAGCCAAGGGATGATGCACCAAGGAAAGAGGAACGGGGTGCTAGCAAGGACCTGCAGCCATTTGCTCCGAGATGTGCTGGCTACACTGCAGCACACTCAAAGTCTTATGTAGATGAGCCAGGAGCTCCTGGGGTAACAGGAGCCAATGGGGAGGCACTGTTAATACACTGCAAAGGAATTGCAACCGCTCCAGCCAAGTCAGCCTCAAGGAGGACATGGCTGAAATGCCTCTGTGCAAATGCACATACCATGGGGAACAAACAGGAGGAGCTAGAGATGCGTGCACGCTTCCAAGGTAACCTCATTGGCATCATGGAAACGTGGTGGGATGCCTCCTATGACTGGAGTGTTGGCATGGAAGGTTACAGGCTCTTCAGGAGAGACAGGCAGGGGAAATGAGGAGGTGGTGTTGCCCTATATGTCAACGACCAGCTGGAGTGCATGGAGCTTGGCCTAGGGATGGATGAAGAGCTGACTGAGAGCTTATGGGTAGGGATTAAAGGGAAATTAGGAGCAGGGGACATTACAGTGGGGTCTGCTACAGACCACCTGACCAGGAAGACCGAGCGGATGAGGCCCTCTATAGACAGATAGGGGTGGCATTGTGCTCACAGGCCCTTGTCCTCATGGGTGACTTCAACCACCCCAACATCTGTTGGAAGGGTAACACAGCAGGGCATAGGCAATCCAGGAGGTTCTTGGATTGTGTTGATAACAACTTCCTTCTCCAAGTGGTAGAGGAGCCATCGAGGAGAGGAGCTATGCACATGGAAAAAGAGGAGGTGATACAGGCTCAGCGGAGAATGGATCGAGAGCAGCCCTGAGGAGAAGGACCTGGGGGTGCTGATTGATGAGAAGCTCAACATGAGTCGGCAATGCGCGATTGCAGCCCAGAAAGCTAACTGTATCCTGGGCTGCATCAGAAGTGTGGCCAGCAGGTCAAGGGAGGTGATTCTTCCCCTCTACTCTGCTCTGGTGAGACCCCACCTGGAGTACTGCATCCAGCTCTGGAGCCCCCAACATAAGAAGGACATGGACCTGCTGGAGCAAGTCCAGAGGAGGGCTCCGAAGATGATCAGAGGGCTGGAGCACTTCTCCTATGAGGAGAGGCTGAGAGAGTTGGGGCTGTTCAGCCTGGAGAAGAGAAGGCTCTGGGGAGATCTTATTGTGGCCTTCCAGTACCTAAAGGGGGCCTACAGGAGAGCTGGGGAAGGACTTTTTGCAAGGGCATGTAGTGATAGGACGAGGGGGAATGGCTTCAAACTGGATGAGGGTAGATTTAGATTAGATATTAGGAATTAGTTTTTCACTTTAAGGGTGGTAAGGCACTAGAACAGGTTGCCCAGAGAAGTTGTGGAGGCTTCATTCCTGGAGGTGTTCAAGGCCAGGCTGGACGTGGCCTTGGGCAACCTGGTCTAGTGGGAGGTGTTCCTGCCTACAGCAGGGGGTTTGGAACTCGATGATCTTCAAGGTCCATTCCAACCTAAACGATATCTCTTAAACATGGTCTTCAGTTTACCCACAGGATATTTTTAATACAACATTCAGGCTTTTAAGACAGATTTTCTCTTTCTTTTGATCTTGGATTTGGTTCAGACCTCTGTAGAAGTTGTGGTTCTCTTGTTCCTAGACATCTTCCTTTGACTTATATGATATTTAATCTTCTGTCATCCTGGCTGAGCCGTTGTGCATGATGAATTAAACATCCCTGCCTTTTTCTTTGATCACAGAAATAACAATTACTCTGTTATTATAATCTCTTAACTTGTTGTAAGGCTTGCATAGCTTAGATGGAAAAGACTATCTAGATCGTTGGTTCCACATGCTGCTTTAGAAGCAGAATACATATGGACAGCTGTTATGGTTTGAGAAACCCATAACAATTTATTGTCATTTAGACAATCATTCTATCACCCGATGACCTCTCCACACCCGGGAAAGGGAATCGGGGAAAAAACAAGGAAACCCGGGAGCTGAAATATAAACAGATTTAATAGAATAAGATTAGATGATTAACATTAATAGCACTAAAGAACCAATATTGATCCCGATACCAATACAGAATATGCAAAGATTATACTCAGCCAATTCTATCAGTAGGAAGCTGTGCACTCCCAGCAGTGGACAGCAAATGTCGAACACTGCAAGCGCTATGGCTTAGGGAGGAAGGAAAGGCCTCAGGGGTCCAGCACTGGGGCACGAAGTTCTCAGGATGGCAGCCATCAAGGGAGAGAGAGAACTTTGCAGAAAACTTTCTAATTTATAGTGAATGTGACACTCGTGGTATGAAATAATCCTGTTGGCCAGCTTGGGTCAAGTGCCCAGGTCTCGCTCCTCCTCATCCCTGCACCTGGCGAGTTCGAAAACACTGAGACCTTGAAATCCACACACCATAGCTGGCTATAAAGTAAATATTTTCACAAATTCAGACACTAGTGTCTTCTAAAAGTGCAGTCTTCCTAAGTATTAGAAGAGAAATTAGTCCTGTGTCACTCAAACCAGGATAACGGCTTATATTTGAGCAAGACAGACCCCCCCAACCTATTTGAAGTGAAACTTGCTGAAACATCAATCTTCTGTATGTTGCCTGCCCCCACCCCCCCCACCCCCCCCCCTTGGCCACACAGATTACCTAGGTGACCTACTATGATTTTATTTTTTTCCTTTTTTCTGTCTTAAACTTGGAGCTTGGTTTTCTGGTGCCATGTTTTGTCTTTTAAATTATCTGACAATGTAACAATCAATACTTCCAATTAAAATGAAGTTTAGCCTTCCTGAAACTGAGTGCTGCTCTTCCACTAGCAGAACAGACAAGGGCAACACCACTGCTGGAATTAAAAGCTCAGTGCTAGAGATAAAAACCAAACCAAAGCTCTCTGGTGCCTCCCTTTCCTGTCTAGTGCACCGTGTATGTTTTACCAGAAAGCAATTACAATATGTGTGACTGTTTTGGGAGTCAATACTTTCACAGCAGAGCTGGTCTTGAAAGCCCTGCACAGTGATCACTTCTACTCCACAACCCTGTGCTGGGCTTGCAGTTCCCACAAAAAGAAGTTAGTAGTCTTTCTGGACCTGATCCAAAGTGAATGAAGTCAGTGGGAACTACTTCAGTTGGCTGTAGATGAAGTAAAATGTTATAAAATAATAAGTGCAAGGAAGACTGTTCTGCCATCACACACTCACAAGGATAGATTAGTATCTTGCATTTATATAGCATTCTTTCCCATAAAATACTCAGATGATTTTTATAAATTATGAGCTCAGTGCTTGTAACAAATTTGTATGTGTCCAGCTGGGATTCCAGAGAACTGATGTTTGCTCATGCAGATCCCTTTGGCAGGATCAGATTCTGTGTCTGTTCAAACCCACTGAATCCAGCACTGAAGTGTGCCTGTCTTTGTGGAATACAATTGTTAGCAATTCACAGGAACACTGCACAACATCTTGTCTCAAGCTGAGAATATCCTACCCAACTGAAACCATGGGGCATGCTTACAAAGAAAGATTTGTCTCTCTTTTAGAGCTTGCCCAGGAACACATGGTTGAATTTTCTATGAATCCTCTGCAAAAGATCATACAGTATCACAGTATCGTCAGGGTTGGAAGGGACCTCTGGAGATCATCTAAGTCCAACCCCCCTGCCACAGCAGGGACACCTACAGCACATTGCACAGGACGGCATCCAGGCGGGTTTTGAACGTCTCCAGTGTGGGAGACTCCACAACCTCCCTGGGCAGCCTGTGCCAGTGCTCCACCACCCTCAGAGTAAAGAAGTTCCTCCTCATGTTAAGATGGAACTTCCTGTGCTCCAGTTTGTGCCCGTTACCTCTAGTCCTATCACTGGGCACCACTGAAAAAGGCTATTCTCATTTACCTGGCACCCTCGCCTTAAGTATTTATAAGCATTGATAAGATCCCCCCCGAGTCTTCTTTTCTCTAGACTAAAAAGACCCAAGTCCCTGAGCCTTTCTTCATAAGAAAGATGCTCCAGTCCCCTAATCATCTTTGTAGCTCTTTGCTGGACCCTCTCCAGCAGTTCTCTGTCCTTCTTGAACCGGGGAGCCCAGAACTGGACACAGTACTCCAGATGCGGCCTCACCAGGGCAGAGTAGAGGGGGAGGATGACCTCCCTCGACCTGCTGGCCACACTCTGCTGGATGCACCCCAGGATGCCATTGGCCTTCTTGGCCACCAGGGCACATTGCTGACTCATGGGCATCCTGTTGTCCACCAGGACTCCCAGGTCCCTTTCCACAGAGCTGCTCTCCAGGAGGTCAGCCCCCAACCTGTACTGATGCATGGGGTTATTCCTCCCCAGATGCAGTACCCTACACTTGCCTTTGTTGAACCTCATCAGGTTTTTCTCTGCCCAACTCTCCAGCCTGTCCAGATCACGCTGTATGGCGGCACAGCCTTCCGGCATGTCAGTCACCCCTCCCAGTTTTGTGTCATCAGCAAACTTGCTGATGGTACACTCTATGCCTTCATCCAGGTCATTGATGAATATATTGAACAGGACTGGACCCAGTACTGACCCCTGAGGGACCCCACTAGTTACTGGCCTCCAACTGGACTCTGCACCACTAACCACAACCCTCTGAGCTCTATCTGTCAACCACTGTTCAATCCACCCCACTGTCCATTCATCCAACCCACACTTCCTAAGCTTGTCTGTGAGGATGATGTGGGAGACAGTGTCAAAAGCCTTGCTGAAGTCCAGGTAGACAACATCCACCGCCCTCCCTTCATCCACCCATCCAGTCACGCCATCATAGAAGGCTATCAGATTAGTAAGACATGACTTCCCTTTGGTGAATCCATGTTGACTACTTCTGATAACCTTCTTTTCCTCCAGATGTTTGGAGATGACCCCCAGAACGAGCTGTTCCATCATCTTTCCAGGGATGGAGGTGAGGCTGACCGGCCTGTAGTTTCCTGGGTCATCCTTCTTGCCCTTTTTAAAGACTGGAGTGACATTGGCTTTCCTCCAGTCCTCAGGCACCTCCCCTGTTCTCCAGGACCTTTCAAAGATGATGGAGAGTGGCCCAGCAATGACTTCTGATAGCTCCCTCAGCACTTGCGGGTGCATCCCATCAGGCCCCATGGACTTGTGGGTATCCAGTTTACTTAATTGTTCTCTAACTTGTTCCTCTTCAACCAAGGGAAAGTTTTCCTTTCTCCAGACTTTCTCTGTTACTTGCAAAGTCTGGGACTCCTGAGAGCTGGCCCGAGCAGTCAAGACAGAAGCAAAGAAGGCATTCAGCAACTCCGCCTTCTCTGCATCATCCGTCACCACAGCACCCATCTCATTCAAGAGCGGGCCCACATTTTCCCTGGTTTTCCTTTTGTCTCCTATATACTTAAAGAAACCCTTCCTATTGGTCTTGACATCCCTCGCCAGGTTCAATTCCAAAGCTGCCTTGGCTTTTCTCGTTTCTTCCCTGCATACCCTGACAGCATTCTTATACTCATCCCAAGTCGTCAGCCCCCTTTTCCACATCCTGTAAACTCCCTTCTTCCACCTGAGTTTTTTCTGAAGATCCCTGCTCAGCCATGCAGGTCTCCTTCCCTTGCCCAATTTCTTGCTCTTCGGAATGCACCTATCCTGAGCTTGGAGGAGCTGGTGCTTGAATATCAGCCAGCTCTCTTGAGCCCCTTTACCCTCTAGAGCCCTCTCCCATTTGATTTCTCCAATCAATTTCTTGAAGAGATCAAAGTTAGCCCTCCTGAAGTCCAAGGTTTCAACCCTGCTTGTCATTTTGTGCATACTGCGCTTAATCCTGAACTCTGTCTTCTCATGATCACTGCAGCCAAGTCTGCCCCCAACCTTAACATCCTCCACCAGTCCCTCTTTGTTTGTCAGTACTAGGTCCAGTAGTACACCTCTTCTTGTGGGTTCTTCCACCACCTGAGTTAAGAAGTTATCATCAATGCACTGGAGGAACCTCCTGGACTGTGCATTCCTAGCTGTGTAGCCTTCCCAGCAGATCTCAGGGTAGTTGAAGTCCCCCATGAGAACCAAGGCCTGTGATTGTGAGGCGGTTCTCACCTGTCTGCAGAAGGCCTCATCAACTTCCCCATCCTGATCAGGTGGCCTGTAATAAACACCCACAACAGTATCTCTCCTGCTACCCTGCCCTTTAATCCTTACCCACAAGCTCTCAACTTGCTCATCATCAGCCCCCAGGGAGAGCTCAATACATTCCAGTTGCTTTTTCACATAAAGAGCAACTCCCCCACCTCGCCTTGCCATCCTATCTTTCCTAAAGAGAACATAGCCCTCCATGACAGCGTTCCAGTCATGCGAGCTATCCCACCATGTCTCGGTAATTGCAATGAGATCATGGCCCTGTGACTGCACACAGATCTCTAACTCCTCTTGCTTGTTCCCCATGCTGCGTGCATTGGTGTATAGGCATTTCAGAGAGGCCAATGAGTGTGTAGCCCTAGAGAGGTGGTGGGCCTTCTGATCCTTAACAGCTCCAACATCCTGCCCCACAAGTGCTGAGCTACTACACTCAGGTGCCTCTCTGGTGAGCCCAGTTACATCCCCATCCCCCTTCCAATCTAGTTTAAAGCTTTCTCAATAAGCCCCGCTAACTCTAGTCCTAGAATACCTTGAATACAAAATGTGCATGTGTGTATATATCTCTCTCTCTCTCTATAAAAACCTGGCATTGTGTGTAGCACTAAGCATCCTCATTCCAAGACATGCTGAGTACAGTTACACACAAAAAGAAAGCGACTACTCAGTCACCAGCACGACACTTGCAGTCATTAATGCCTTTTCCCAAGCTGTCAGTCAGGTTAACTTGCAAAATTGTCTGGCTCCCAGTGCTTGCTGTCACCTGTGCCAGCTGCAAACATGCTTGTCTTTTCCTTTTAGAGACTTCTCCGGGAGTTGCTGAGGTGATGTTTGTGGAAAAGGAGCCAGCTGAACATCACACAATCATTTCATGGGAGCAAGTGATTATTTTCATGATAATGCTGCAGTGAGGTGAGTCTTGAATGTACAGCAGCCCATGGAGAATGTCAAATGCCATGGCTGCCTTGTGTTTGTTTGTGAGACAGCCTGCGTCCAAGTTTGATGCACAGTGGAGCCTAAACAGATTTTTTTTTTTTAATCAAGTATTACTCTGTCTTTTAGGCTATCACATGCACCTGATCTGCTAGAGAAACTTCATCAGTGTGGGTACATTCAGAATGACAACTCTAAGAAGAAATCACATAACTGTAGTAGGCAGCAACAGTGGTAACTCAGTGGAGAACAAATATTGTTCTGACTCAGGTCTAAAACCATTTTCCAACTCACTTTCAGACAAAATGAAGACGCTCTTTATTATTTATGGCCATTAAAGGTAAAGGCCTCAAGCTGGAAAATACCACTGAGCTACCTAGTTCATTCCAGTTATCTATTTCTCTTTAGTCTCAGCTATTCACTTCCATTTCTCATATCCCTTCCTTCCACCTCCTCTTCGGCTAACCGACCCAATCTTTTGGCCAAGACATGTCCCATTGCCTGTTCTAGAAGACTATGAAGGACATGTGCTACCTTGACTGCACTGACCTCACTGCATCAGAGTGTGTGACCAGAGGGCTCCTGAATACTGTTGTGTGACTCTGGTGGGCACAGATGGCATTTTTGGTCCCCTTTGTGAATATACATGTGTTTATCAGTCCCATGACTATGGTGGAATAACTGCTTTCTAGGTATCACTCATATCTACGGAAGGGACAGTAGAAGCTGACGGGCCTTTGGAAAGGGGCATGGCAGAGGATGGAGTTGAGTGAATCATCCTCCCTCTGCTCCAATCCTGGCTATACCCTAATGCACACACTCCCAGAGACTGCACTTGTTACCACTACATAAAATAACTTCCCATTTGATGACGCCTTGCCATTTACAGTTTTTCCTAAATGGTAGGGAAAAATCTTGCACTAGTTTTGGTAACACCCTATCCCAGTTAGTGATATTTATCAAGAA
This sequence comes from Pluvialis apricaria, assembly GCA_017639485.1. Classification (NCBI taxonomy): domain Eukaryota; kingdom Metazoa; phylum Chordata; class Aves; order Charadriiformes; family Charadriidae; genus Pluvialis; species Pluvialis apricaria. Next base: position 31,916,682 of record CM030043.1, on the reverse strand, counting down.
TTTATAAATCCAGGTCAGAATGTATGTTATGTAAATCTGTGTTATTTACAGAAATTTGTACAGTAGCTAGCAACTGTGGTCAGGTAGAAATGTCCAGTTTTCAGGTTTGTGTGAACTGATTCCTGATTTCCTGTAGCCGTTTTTCAGGGGTTGGATTTAACTGGGCTGGAAAGTCTGAGGCAGCCTGACTGTGAGTCAGCTCGGGTCTGGGAACAGCAGGGTTACATTTGCTCATTCTTCTGTTGAGAGGAGATGACTGCTCCTCCTGAACATGTTATTGCTCTCATTTTCAGGTGCTGCTTCTCCTCCGAACTAAATTGAGTTTGTTTCAGAATTGAACTATTCTTGTAAAGCCAAATTTTGAAATGCTGTAGCCAAAGCACTTCACTCCAAAGATGTCAAAACAAAACTTCAACTTTCCCTGCCCCCCACAGTGATGGACATAGTTAATTGTGAAAGTAAATGGTAAAAATTAAGTAGATACAGTTGAGCTGGACCACTAATAGTGAAGGACTTCGCTATCTATTTCTTTACTTTTGTTTCCAGTTGTATTGACAAAACCAGAAGTCTCCCTCTCAAATTAAAAGATAACTTTTATTTTACTTTTTTCTTGCGCTATGGGCTTGAAGTCTGATATCTAACACAGTCCATGCAATTGCAGTATTTCCTGCAGTGATGACTAAGTGCAAAGCACTCAGCACCTCACAAGGCCCTTCCAGGATGAACTTGTACCTCTCTTTTCCTCAAACTCATCCTGCTTGAATTTGAATACAAGTTTATGTGTACCTAGTGTTCACTTTTATCACTGTGGTTTTTTCGTAGCCACTAGGTGGCTCTATTTTTAAGTTCTATTTTTAAGATTTTAATTTTTTTTTACATTTTTTTCTAGTAGCAATTTTTCCAGTCCCATTTCAGTTTTGCAAAGGAAAGGTATTTCTTCTGAGAGAAAATCTATGGTATTCAGAAACTCTTAAATGAAAATCAACCTTTTTTAAATATGAAAGTTTAAACTTATATTCTAATAATGCTGGCAATATGCATTTTTTAACTTGTCTCAGTCAGCTATGTTTGTTAAATTGGGCTGTGCCCAGTTTGTGCTAGTATTTAACTGGATACAACAGTGGAAATTTAGATCAGCTTGTGGAATGCTCATTAGCTGCCATGAGGTTCTGCAGGGAAAGGATACGGTACAGTAAGACGGGAGGAGAACAGAAGAGATTTTTCCAAGGCTTTCTGTATAGGCACACAGGCAGAAAGAGCTGCTAAGTCTTACACGAGGAAATCAAACCTGAAATCAGTCTTGAATATTATTGGAAATCAGCATGCTCACAAAAATATTTAAGGTCAGTGATTATCAAGTGTTTACGTGGGTAACATCGATTCTCCAAAACTTTCAAGCATTTCAAAATATTTTAATAAAAACAGATAATTTTTTTCATCTTTCCTTATATTTAGACCTACCAAGATGTTATCTTTTACCCAAGAAAGTAAGGCAAGCAATAGAAGGGGGAGTAGACAGAGTTACTAGATCACTGGAACACCAGTGCTAATAACTAACTGTACATGGTCCTATGCATCTGTTCCCATTCCTAAAATAAGGCTGGCAACTGCCCTGCTCCCCTCCACATGCAGTTTTTTAAAGTACGTGTTATACTAATATATTGCTAGGAGGCACTCTGATATCTGCAGTGACAATGTCTGAAGCACATTTTCTTCTCAACCAGAAGATAAATAAGTCACTCACATCATTGTTTTGGTTTTCAAAAAATATAAAATTGCATTCTGTTAGGGGGAGCTGGAGGTCCCAGAGCTCAGCATCTCAGCAGGCCAAACAAAATGGAGTAATTTTGCCTGTTCCTCTAATTGTCTTGTTAGCAGTGTCTGAACTGCCCCTGCCTGACTGTAAGCGAGCCTGCCATCCCTGATCCCCAGGAGCACAGAATCTGCCCATGTTGAACCTGCCTTGTGGCCCTGACCATGGGAAGGTGGGGAAGTGGATCCAGCAGAATCAGTGCACAAGGAAAGGTGTATTTCTTCAAGCTGCATAACGGGGAGAGGCTGGAGGACTTTTGGGAGGTGAATCGTGTTTCTGACAGAATCACAGAATGATAGGGGTTGGAAGGGACCTCTGGAGATCATCTAGTCCAACCCCCCTGCCACAGCAGGGACACCTACAGCAGTTGCACAGGACGGCGTCCAGGCAGGTTTTGAATGTCTCCACTGTGGGAGACTCCACAACTGTGGAGATATTCCTAAATGAAAAAGGGCATGGTTTGGTTCTGTTGAGCAACCCAGGGTTTGAACTAAGCACCCAGAATGAGGGAGAAAAGATCTAAGTAAACAAGAAAGGTGACATCACCCTGCCCGGGAGAAAAGTTAAACAGAGGCGCGTGAACAGAGGGTCTTAGCCAATCGGGTTGAGGGGCGTTGTACGTGAACAGGGGAGCTGGACCAATCATAGCGTTGTTGAATATGCATGCTTTGCTGCGAGTCTATATATACTCTGCTAAAATATGCAATAAATGAAGACGATCATACTCACATTGAGACCGCGTCGTTACTCCGGTTCCAATCCCACTCCGACATCTGGTAGCAGAGGATGTCAACTGTAACCCTTCAGCAGGACTGAATTCTCCGAGACTGTGGTAAGCAGCGAGAGGAGGGGAGTGGGAAACACGGCTGGAAGGAGTGCTGCTCGGGAGCATAGACTATGGCAGACACAGTTCGAGGTAGCCTCTCACCTTCCAGTTTTAAAAAGTGAAGTTGCTATCATGGAACTTGAAGCAACAGTGACGCTGCTCGCAAGTATCCTCTCTAAGAGAGGGATTGAGACAGCGCCCAAACAGCTGATTAAGCTGATTAAGTTGAGACAACGATGGGGGCATTTTAAAGATACGCATATGTTGTTTTCCCCCATGGAATGGCGATCTTTCGGTGATACAATGTGGGAAAAAACAATAACCGGGAACGAGAAAGAGGAGAAGGAGATAAAGGCTGTTTGTGAGTTGTGGCGTAGAGTATTAGAGACCTTAAAGGCCATGAAAGCAGAGAGAGAAGTAGCCTGTGCCGCTGCTCAAATGCTGGGTCCAGACCCAAATAGAGCAGAATATAAGAGCACTGAAATGAAACCTGGTGCATGGGCACGGTTCTTCGGGCAGCCGGCGGTGAAAGGGATGACCGGAGTTACGTGTAAAACTGTTGCCGAGGTCCGCGTGGGCGCCGACCCTGCTCCGGCGACACAAAGGGCGGAAGTGGCCGCTCCCGAGCCGAGGCAGCCGACTGAACAAAAGGCGGAAGTGGCGCCTCAGGAGACCCGAGAGGGGGTGCGGCCGCAGTCGCCGTCGCAGCCAGGAGGAGAAACCTGTCGGCCTGTGCCTTCGGCTCCTCCTCTGCCCCCCTCCACTGGCCCATCTGATCCTGCAACACCACCTGCTGATGACTGCCAGGATCAATCACACGAGAATACAGGTAAAATGTTAAGAACAGTGCTGCAATGTCTTGATGATGGTCTATTTCAGATGCGAAAATTCGCCCGCAGACGACAGACTTGACAACTCAACTGAGGACATTGACAGACATACAGACTTTACTAGGAGACATCCAATGGGTGCGCAACTGCATTGGCATTTCGAACACCGCAATTGCACCATTAATGGAACTGTTACGAGGACGACAACCAGCCGACATCGTCACACTGTCCACAACACAGCTAGCCACATTGCAACAAATTCTACAGAAACTACAAGAGGCATGGTCAGCCCGGCGTATCCTTGAGTTGCCAATTTCTCTGTTAATTTGTAATACTGTTGAATCGCCGTATGCGGTTATTTGTCAGTGGCAAACAGGAAAGGGGGAAATTCTCCCCCGCCCCACCTGTGCCACTGACAAATCATCAGGTGACAAATCATCAGGTGACATGTTTAAGATTTTAGAATGCGTCTTTTTAAGAGTACAACCCAAGTCTAGCATTCAAACAAGACCGGAGGCAATAGGGGAGTTGATCAGGAAGGGCAGAACAAGAATCATAGAGATCAGTGGAACGGAACCTGATGATGTCAGTATTCCAGTGAATGGTGCAGATTTAGAATGGTGGTTGCGTAACTCAACTCCCATCCAAGAAGCATTAATAGGCTATAATGGTCGTATACATTCGCAACAACCAAAAGGGAAAATGTGGCAAGTATTAAAATGAAATCAGTGGATGACAAAAACTAAAGTCAGGCGAGAACCACTGGCTGATGGTCTCACAGTGTATACAGACGCTGGAAAGCAGCTTTGCCGTGCAGTGTGTTTCTGGCGGGATAAGGGACAATGGCGCCAGCACATACTGGAGGGGCAGCCACAAGACTCCCTTCAAACATTGGAACTTACTGCGGCAGTCTGGGCACTAACCAACTGGCTAACAGCCCCCTTAAATGTAGTAACATACTCCCTGTATGTGGCTGGGGTAGTGCCGTGACTAGAAGATGCCCTCCTTAGGGAAACAACCAACCCAAGGTTGGGAAAATTATTTATCCAGCTGAGGTCCACTCTGGGTCAACGAACTGCATCTTGTTGTATCATCCATATTCGCAGCCATCAGTTGAATTTAGGTTTAGGACTGGGTAATCAAATTGCCGATAACCTGGTCAGTACAGTGCGACATTTACCTCCAATTGACAAATTTCAACAAGCCAGACAAAGTCATGACAACTTCCATCAAAATGCTAAAGGTTTAAAAAGGTAATTTGGATTAACCGAAAATGAAGCACGCTCTATTATACAAGCGTGCCCTACATATATTAGTCAAAAGGTGAGAGCTTTTCTACTGAGATGGGGAATTAAACACATAACAGGAATACCCCACTCAACAACCGGGCAAGGCTTGGTTGAGCGAACCCATCAAGTGCTAAAAGAGTATCTAAATAAGCAAAAGGGTGAAGACACAGATGCACAACAGCGATTACACAGGGTATTGTTTACGCTAAATTACTTGTGTCTTATGGGCGATCAAGAGGAACCGCCAGTAGTGATACACCATCAAAACATTAAGCTGAATAGTACCACTACCCTGCCTAAATTTATGGTACATTATAAAGACCCGACCACCGGAGCATGAGTGGGACCAGTGCCAGTCATTTTTAATGGTCGAGGGTACATGTGTGTCTCTACGGGAACAGGTCCAGTGTGGGTCCCGAGCAGAGTGATAAAACCAGCATTGGAAAGACGACGGACAGACCAAGACCAAGAGACGGCGCAACAAAATGGGCACAAAGAATCTCAAGAGTTTGCTAATAAGTAGTTGCGTCCTTCTTTTAGGTGCAGTAACTGCAGGGTTTTGGTTACCCTCGCAGCTTAAAAGGAATGTCTGGGTGACCTTGGAAAATATGACCGGTCAAGATTCCATCTGCCTATCCACAGCATCACCCGAAAATCCATTTTCCACCTGTCTAGTCGGTCTTCCGTCTGACCAGTGGCCTTCCAACTTACAACCGCAATTCCTAGGTAATGGCTCTGCAACTCTTGCTGATAGCAGTACAATTCAGTAGCAAATCAGTACACCAAAGCATCAGAGAATTGTATCAAGGAATACAAAAGCTGAGAAAAGATGATGAATGGGGATGGTTGAATCAAATACTATCAGGTTGGGGAATCAAAAGTTGGATAGCCATGATTGTGAAAACTAGCTTGCTTATATTGCTCATTGTGTTTGTTATAATCTCAGTTGTATTATGTATCTTCTCTTGTCTACAGCGCATGCTCATGAAAATTGTGCACCAAGCCTGGGTTGCTCAAAAAGAAGAAGGGGGAATTGTGGAGAGATTCTTAAATGAAAAAAGGCATGGTTTGGTTCTGGTGAGCAACCCAGGGTTTGAACTAAGCACCCAGAGTGAGGGAGAAAAGATCTAAGTAAACAAGAAAGGTGACATCACCCTGCCCGGGAGAAAAGTTAAACAGAGGCGCGTGAACAGAGGGTCTTAGCCAATCGGGTTGGGGGGCGTTGTACGTGAACAAGGGAGCTGGACCAATCATGCGTTGTTGAATATGCATGCTTTGCTGTGAGCCTATATATACTCTGCTAAAATACTCAATAAATGAGGACGATCATACTCACATTGAGATCGCGTCGTTACTCCGGGTCCGATCCCACTCTGACACTCAGGCACCTCCCCTGTTCTCCAGGACCTTTCAAATATGATGGAGAGCGGCCCAGCAATGACTTCCACCAGCTCCCTCAGCACTCACAGGTGCATCCCATCAGGACCCATGGACACTGTGTTCCCCTCCTGTGAGGCTATATAATATGCTGATTAAAAAATTGGCTACACAACACCATCCTTGAGAGAAATGCCAAATCCTGATCTCTGCTGCAGGGGACAGGTCTACACCAACCCTGTGCCTTTTGGCACAGGAAATCCAAGCAAGGTGATCTTCTGGGAGCCTCCCTGTCCTGGTTTGAGGTAAAACAGAACCAATTTTCTGTTCAGTAATTTTACTTTGCAGCTAAGCCTCTTCTAACTACTGAAATTAACAGCATATTGTGGAGACACTGTTCACTCTCAGAGTGATAGATAAAAGTAATAGTGATCTGAGCAAGATGCAAATGGTATGGAATAAGGGGTGGAATGTCCTGGTTTGAGGTAAAACAGGACCAATTTTGTTCAGTAACTTTGCTTCTTAGCTGGGCCTCTTCTAACTACTGAAATTAACAGCATATTGTGCAGACAATGTTCACTCTCAGCGTGATAAGACCTATGTTTATAGCTGATGCCCAGGCATGGTATGCAGAGAGGCTCTTGCTTATACTTATTGCTTTAACACCCAAGGCCAACCAACTGTGTTATTTGCCCCGTTGGAGGGTCGGAAGCAGAAAAGCGTAATGGGGTCCCACCTGCGGGGAGGAGCGGACAGGACAGGTGACCCAAAACTGACCAACAGCGTATTCCATCCCATCTGCCTCATGCTCAGGATAAAAGCTGAGGGATCAAAGGGTCAGCTCTCTTCCTTCAGTGGCTGACATCTGAGGAGGACTCTGTCTGTTTGTCTGCCTTTGATCCCAATCTGTGCATTCCTTAATCCAGTTCCCGTCCATCGCTGTGTCCAGCCTGGGACTTCCCCAGTGCCAGCCGGTGTTGTGACTGTCATCCTGGGAGCTTGATATGGTTTTGTATATATTTCATTATTTCCTTTTTATTATTTTATTATTAATATTTCATTAAAGTTGTTTAGATTTTTCTAAACTCATAAGTCTCTCTCTCTCTCTTCCTCCTCTCTTTGGAGAGAGAAGTGGGGGAGAGCATCTGTCGTTCATCTCAGTGGTCAGTCCGGCCCAAACCACGACACCCCCCCAGATCAGATTTATAAAAGTTGCAACAAGAATGTCTCAGTATCATACATAAATTAACGTCTTCTGCATTCACTGACAGCTAGGGCAGAGCAGCGTGATGTTAGGGAGAGAGAAAGGTGGCTGCTGATGTGCTCTGCTTCTTGGAAGCCCTGAGAAGTGACGTAAATCCCTTCCTTCTCTCCCTAGAAGTTGGATAAAACTCATTCAGTTTTTTAGTGAAGTCTCTCTAGAGCGATATGCTTTGATTGCTGTCCATTTCTTTAGTATATTTGCTTGGGAGGCATTATTTCAACAGTGCTTTAAGTGAATTGCCATATGTCAGTGTTTTAGCTCTGGATCCAGCGCTGATCAGGTCTTGGCAGCAAAGCTACCCTGGTTCTAATATTCTTCTCTTTCTTCGATGGACTGTGCTTTTTTGGGAGACTATTTGGGATATTATGTACAATAAACAAAAGAAATAGACCTCACACACCATATTGGGCACTTGGGATATTTTGTTTTATGAGCTGATGAATGTAACCAGATGACTGGAGTGAAAACAGCTGCTTGCCAGGGCTGTGGTTAAGCCACTTCTGGCACATTATTAGGAATATTGTATTTTATGGGGCTGGAGATCAAAACCCTGGAAACTGCCAGGACTTGATGATCTTAAAGGTCTTTTCCAGCCATAACGATTCTATGATTCTACCAGTTGCGTAGAGGGAGTACAGAGCTTGAGAAGCCATTCTTAATATATAGTAGTGGCTTGTTTCTCTGACTCTGCTGTCAGAAGACCACTGTTCTGAAGTCATAAGATCATGTGGCTAAGCATAATATGACAGATCAGTCAATCCTTTCTGTCAGATGGAAGAGATGGATATTAGTGAAGCTTTCTATATAGAGGCCTTTTCCTATAGACCTCAGATTTGCTCTGGTACAGCATTTTCCACCTATGTATTTTGCACCATCATTTAGAGAGTCATGCAAAGGCACATGGTTAGGAGAATCCTAAAATAAAGTGGGGAGGGCAGCCATTTGGAGAAACATACACATGTTGATCTTTCCATCCAGAAAAGGAGGATTCAGAGCAGAAGACCTATCCAGATGTGATTTTTTCCTTGTCTTAATCAGATATGTTTGTTAAATTGGGCTGTGCCCGGTTTGTGGTAGTATTTAACTGGATACTACGGTGGAAGTTTTGAAATCTTAGATTTTGTCATCCCAATGGATCTGGTTCTGCTTAGAGGAGAACACCCACTGAAGTAAAGAGAGCTGTTTGCATATATATTTTTACTGCTGGGGTAGATTAGATAAAATTGGGGGGGTTGAAATGGACTGAAAGTGCTGTGTAAACATTTGTACTCTTCTGAGGCTTTGTAGCAGGTGTGTCATATTTTCTTTTTTCATAGTTTTAACCCTAGTCACTGTCCTTAACAGCTACAGCTTGAAATTGGAAGTGGTGAAAGCACAGCATGAAATTATAAATATTTAGGACTGAGAAGAACCACAGAAGAAGATGTGTTTGTTAAAGGCATTTGAAGAACTTCAGATATGTCCATGTGATTTAGTAATCTCCTGAAATTTACCACCAGGGCCTCAGCCATCAGCAGGCTCTTATCAAAGGATGATAAATTTTTCTCAAAACAAAGTTTCTACAGTATCAGATTCTCTGCTTTAATACCTGTTGCCTCTGAAGATTTTCCCTACCTGGGTTAGGAAAGGGTTAGGAAAGCACTGTGCTAGCAACCAGGCTGCTGATGGGGCAAGTCAAGTGACCTGGTCTGGTGGAAGGTGTCCCTGCCCATGGCAGGGGGGTAGGAACTAGATGATCTTTAAGGTCCCTTCCAACCTAAACCATTCTATGATTCTATGACCTGCTCTATCACAAGCTGCAAAGCCATTAATATCTGGGACTCATTAGCAGCAGTCTGTCTACATAAATGGATATGCTTAGAAAGTAAATTAACACGCAGGAGTGAAGGTTGTGGGTGGGTTAGAGGCTCCTGCACAGTGTATATGCCACAGTTTAGGGGACAAGGACTGTAACAACTCAAAGAAAGTGACTATGAATAAGGTTTTAACGGGCAGAAGGGCTGCCCTGGTCCTAGGGGAGGGAAAGGATGCGGACAGGAGGTGGCCAGCACCTTCCCTTGATCATGCCAGTCACTGATGACCAGAGGCCAGTGTTGCAGCTGGATGCACAGCTGGCAGGTAGCTCCTGCTAGATAGATACATTGGGACAACATCAGGGCAGATAACTGGATATGCACAAGTTGCAGACATGGGGAAGAATCTGATCAGCATCTCTTGAGATGTTACAAATTCATGCCCCAAGTGAAGCAGAGCTACATGAACTGCGCGTGCATGTTTCTTTTCCTTAGCTACTGGTTACCAGAATATTCTTCCTTATTTTATGGGGCTTTGAATGTTACATTTTCTAGTAGCTGTGGGGAAATAGTCCCAGCAGAGGCACAATACTGGAAAGCTATTAACATCTGACACCTCTGCTTTCTCCAAAGCAATTCTGTAACGGCTCTAAAACCCACCCAGGCCTCTGAGGCCAGGCTGTTAATACCTACCTGAATAACATCTGTGGCAGGGTAAGCCTATATGAGGGACAGCACTACTGACCTCTAAACATTCTTAAAGTTTGTAATTCTGTCTTTTCTTGCTTTGAGTGTCAAACTTGCTGCACAAAGAGCAGGCCACGTCCAACAGCATGTCTTTAAAACTGGCTGAATGAAAGAAATGCATCTTTTTTTAGAAAAGGCTGAAAATCCTGTCACAAAAGTACTTGAATTATCAGACATGCTATGTTGCAAATCTCATATTATTTGTCCATTTTCCCTGTAAAGTGTAGCTCCAGGAGTCCTGTGATTATAAACAGGTCTCGGATCAACATTTTAAAGAAGTTGTCTATCCTCCTGGTTTAATGACAGAGCTTGACCCTCAAGGGACTAATTTATGTCTTTGTTTCTGAGCAGATTTAAAAGCACATGGGGCTGAAAAGGGAGAATGACCACAAGCTGCAACTTGGAGGTTCAGGCTGCAATTAGGAAAACTTTTTCACAAGGAGGGTGGTGCAGCCCTTGGACAAGTCAACGCAGAGACTGTGGAACCTGCATCATTGGAGACTATCCTGAGTTATGGGGTCTGTTTCTTTCTTTTGGAGTCTTGAGTTTGACAATACTTCAAATGCGAACTCACTTCAGTCTTTTCAGTCTCTTTTTTCTCTAAAACAATTTCAAACAAAACAACAGATAACTCATTTAGTCATGCATGTTGCTTGTCTTCTTAAAACTGGCAGACTTCTGTACTGTTTCATTTTGTGTTCTTGACACATCAACAGGAACAGAAGGTCGCTGGTCTGCAGCCAGCCCTGTCACCAGGAGCAGTGCCTGCAATTGCCTATAGCTCTTTGGGCTTCTTGTTGTTCCTAATATTTGTTGCTTAGCTGAAGAGTCTAAGTTAAGAAAGGCTCCTTCCACAACCAAGACAGGTATAGGAGTAGGGTCCTGGTTCTTAGAAGTGCTCTCACCAGTTCACTGGAGTTGCTTCTTTCACTGTTGGATCAGAAGGAAGCAGGCTTAGGAGCCTGTCCTGGTTCTGGTTGGGACAGGGTTAATTTTCCCAAGGATCTGTCATGGACACAGGTATTCCATACCATGTGATGCCATGCCCAGTACATAGCCGGGGAGCTGGCCTGGGGAGGGGACAGAAAGTCGCTGCTTGGGAGCGGGCTGGGGGCTTCCTGTGTCTGGTCAGTGAGCAGTGGTACAGTAATCGTGCTTTATACATTCCTCTATCAGTATTATTGTTGTTGTTGTCCTCTTTCTTTTGCTGTTCTGTTACACTGCCTTTATCTCAACCCACGAGTTTTGCCTTTTCCGATTCTCCCCCACAGCTGTGGGGGGGTGAGCGAGCAGCTGCATGGTTCTTTGTTGCCGGCTGAGGCTAAACCACGACAGTCCTTTTTTGGCACCCAATATGGGGCTCAAAGGGTTGAGATAATGACAGATCTGATCAGAGCTTGTTAAAACAAATTTGTTGTATGCATTTATTGTATTAGTAAAATAGTCGCTGGTCACAATGTTGCTTTGTTTGTTCTCATGGCTGTGTTATGTACATTCTTATATGCCCTATGTACTCCCCGCGATGCTGTTTATCACCTCTGGGAGAGGGATCAGGATTATCATTTTGCTGTCCTGTGTAATATCAGCTTATGATATGATAACATCACTGTTCAGGTGGTTATTTTGGGATGTTTATGCGGTATTGCTGTCCTGCCCATACCTTGGGTGCCGTCTCTCAGAATTTATTAATAACCACACCCAATCTATGGGGAAAACAGAGGGATACATTCCTCAGCCCTTTCGCCTCCCTTTTCTCCTTCGGGCCAGGTATGACAGCTTTTGAGAATTTTGAATATTCTTGGGATGCTCAAACCAGCATGGTCTTATTGCTATGTCTCCTGAATGTGTTTCAGGTCTTGTTCAGGGTTAAACAACTGTTTAAGACTACCACCCAGAGATGTGCCCCGAGGCTGGATAGTCATGGGTGGCATGGCATGTGGGAGAATATGGGCAGGTATCTAGAGAACTTCTCACCTCCAATGGTTTGAGACTTCACCCCTGAACAACTATAGGACCCTGATAAAGTGACAGAATATTTGAAAGGAAAATGCTGTGGCTATTCCAGAGAGGCACAACTCACTGCACTGTGCTGGGCCCTGGCCAGTATCTACCAAACACTGCTCGGTATTATGCAGCACCCTCAGGGGAAAGAGGGGGAAAACAGACCGATAGGCTCTGCAGCTGCTCCAACCCCGGTGGCAGGCACTGCAGTTAAACCAGACAACCAACCTGTGCCGGTATCAGTTGCCCCTATACAGAAGAAGAAATACACCAAGAAATCAGTTCGCTTAGTAAGGGATGACAATGAACCAGGGCCATCAGGAGAACAGGAGGAAGAGGAAGAAGCAGAGATAATCACCCGATCCCTATCCCTGAGTGAGCTGCGAGATATGTGAAAAGATTTCAGCCGACTTCCGGGCGAGCACATTGTCACCTGGCTGCTCCGATGCTGGGATAACGGGGCCAGTAGCTTGGAATTAGAGGGCAGGGAAGCCAAGCAGCTGGGATCCCTGTCTAGGGAAGGGGGCATTGACAAGGCCATTGGGAAAAAGACACAAGCCCTCAGCCTCTGGAGGCGACTCCTGTCAGGTGTGAGGGAAAGGTATCCCTTCAGTGAAGATGATGTATGTCGTCCAAGCAAGTGGACCACCATGGAAAAAGGTATCCAGTACCTCAGGGAATTAGCCGTGCGGGAGATGATTTACTATGACCCAGATAACACGCAGTTACCCACAGATCCTGATGAAGTCCAATGCACAAGGCCCATGTGGCAGAAGTTTGTACGGAGAGCACCATCATCGTATGCCAACTCCTTGGCAGTGATGGAATGGAAAGGCAAAGAAGGACCAACGGTGGATGAGGTGGCTGGCCGACTCCGGCAATATGAAGAAAGTCTCTCTTCCCCCCTTGTCTCAGCTGTGGAGAAACTGTCCCAGAATTTCCAGCAACTCAAAGAGAATATGTCCTACTCCCCTCCTGTACAGGCCAGCATCTCAGCTATTAGGAGCAGGCATTTCTCTACTCAAGAGAGAGAATATAGAGGGTACACACCAAGAGGCACCCTGTGGTTTTACCTGCGTGACCACGGAGAGGACATGAGGAAATGGGATGGACAACCTACCCCAACCCTAGAGGCACAAGTACATGAGTAGCAAGGAAGAACAATCACAAAAGGGGATCCCTCCAGGAAAAGTGCTGCTCCCGTTGCCAGTGGGCAGCCCCCCAGACAGAGTAGAAGGCCTGATCTTACCTCTGATCCTCTTGAAGGGACTTCCAAATCATTTCTGCAGCGAGTAATGGATACTATGATCAGGATTAGAGGGGCCCTGCCTCCAGCCAGGTGGGGGAAAGGGACACCTGGGTTTATTGGACTGTGTGGATTCGATGGCCTGGCACATCAGACCCACAGGAGTATAAGGCTCTAGTGGACACCGGTGCACAGTGTACCCTAATACCATCAAGTTATAAAGGGGCAGAATCCATTTGTATTTCTGGAGTGACAGGGGGATCCCAAGAGTTGACTGTATTGGAAGCTGAAGTGAGCCTAACTGGGCTGAATGAAATCATGCCACTGCTGAGTGCTGCCGTGCCGGACATGCTAGAACTTCAATATGAACTGGAGTAAAAGGCAGTCAAGTGGTATGCAACAACTGATATCGCCAATGCATTCTTCTCAGTCCCTTTGGCAGCAGAGTGCAGGCCACAGTTGGCTTTCACTTGGAGGGGTGTCCAGTACACCTGGAATCAACTGTCCCAGGGGTGGAAACACAGCCCTACTGTTTGCCATGGACTGATCCAGGCTGCACTGGAGAAGGGTGGAGTTCCAGAACACCTGCAATATATTGATGACATCATCGTATGGGGCAACACAGCAGAAGTTGTTTTTGAGAAAGGAAATAAAAGAGTTTGAATCCTTCTGAAAGCCAGTTTTGCCATAAAATGAAGTAAGGTCAAGGGACCCATACAGGAGATCCAGTTTTTAGGAATAAAATGGCAAATGGACGCCATCAGATCCCAGTGGATGTGATCAACAAAATAGCAGCTATGTCTCCACTGACTAGTAAAAAGGAAACACAGGCTTTCTTAGGTGTTGTGGGGTTTTGGAGGATGCATATCCCTGATTACAGTCTGATTGTGAGCCCTCTCTATCAAGTGACCTGGAAAAAGAACGATTTTATATGAGGCCCTGAGCAACGACAAACCTTTGAACAAATTAAGCAGGAAATAGTTCATGCAGTAGCCCTGGGGCCAGTCCGGGCGGGACAAGATGTTAAGTGTGCTCTACACCGCAGCTGGGGAGAACGGCCCTACCTGGAGCCTCTGGCAGAAAGCACCAGGGGAGACTCGAGGTCGACCCCTAGGGTTTTGGAGTCGGGGATACAGAGGATCCAAAACTCACTATACTCCAACTGAGAAAGAGATATTGGCAGCATATGAAGGGGGTTGAGCTTCTTCGGAAGTGGTTGGTACTGAAGCACAGCTCCTCTTGGCACCTCAACTGCCAGTGCTGGGCTGAATGTTCAAAGAAAGGGTCCCTGCCACACATCATGCAACTGATGCCACGTGGAGTAAGTGGATTGCACTGATCACACAGTGAACTCAGATGGGAAACCCCAGTCACCCAGGAATTCTGGAAGTGGTCGTGGACTGGCCAGAAGGCAAAGATTTCAGAATATCACCAGAGGAGGAGGTGACACATGCAGAAGAGGCCCCACCGTATAATAAACTACCAGAAAATTAGAAGAAACATGCCCTGTGGCTCAGGTGGATCTGAACTGGCAACATAAGGGTGAATTATTCATAGCTTAGTGGGCCCATGACACGTCAGGCCATCAAGGAAGAGATGCAACATACAGATGGGCTCGTGACCAAGGGGTGGACTTGACCATGGACACTATTGCACAGGTTATTCATGGATGTGAAATGTGTGCTGCAGTCAAGCAAGCCAAGAGGTTAAAACCTCTCTGGTGTGGAGGATGATGGCTGAAATACAAATATGGGGAGACCTGGCAGATTGATTATATTACACTCCCACAAACCCTCCAAGGCAAGTGCCATGTGCTCACAATGGTAGAAGCAACCACTGGGTGGCTGGAAACATACCCTGTGCCCTATGCCACCATTTAGAACACTATCCTGGCCTTGAAAAGCAAGTCTTATGGCAACATCGCACCCCAGAGAGAATTGAGTCAGACAACGGGACTCATTTCCGAAACAGCCTCATAGACACCTGGGCCAAAGAGCATGGCATTGAGTGGGGATATCACATCCCCTATCATGCACCGGCCTCAGGGAAGATAGAACAGTACAATGGACTGTTAAAGACTACACTGAGAGCTGTGGGTGGTAGGACCTTCAAACACTGGGATACGCATTTAGCAAAAGCCACCTGGTTAGTTAACACCAGGGGATCTGCCAATTGAGCTGGCCCTGCCCAATCAAAGCTTCCATGTACAGTAGAAGGGGATAGAGTCCCTGTAGTGCACATGAAGAATATGTTAGGGAAGACAGTCTGGGTTAGTCCTGCCTCAGGCAAAGGCAAACCCATCCGTGGGATTGCTTTCACTCAAGGACCTGGGTGCACTTGGTGGGTGATGCGGAAGGATGGGGAGGGCCGATGTGTACCTCATGGGGATCTGATTTTGGGTGAGAATAGCCAATGAATCAAATTGTATGATGTTAATTGCTAAATAACCCTGTCATTGTATGTCATCATTACTACAACTGCTATCAATGGTACTACACTAAGAATCTCCCAAACTAATGACAGATGGACTTTGATGAAACCGAATAAAGTGCAGTGGTGATGGGACCAGAACTGACTCCAGCAGCTGGCGCCCATCAACTTCCTTGAGATCGACATCTTCAACCTGCGGACTGTGGGCATGAGCGGCACCGAATACACCAGCCACGAGCTCCGAATACAGCATGCAACAGTCCAGCACCACACACCATCTCTCCTGCCCTGAGAGACTGTTCTAATAGATGGAGCCCAAAGTCATGGATTAAATGAACTCAATGGACATTTTAGAGGGATGGCCCATAGACTAAGAGAATTATATTTATATATGTATATATATGTACATATATATCTCAAAGACAGGGAAAAGTGGTGGTAATTCATTGGAAACTGTAAGATCTGGGCATGACATAGATGGTATAGAATAAGGGGTGGATAATGTCCTGGTTCTGGAGGGGATAGGGTTAATTTTCACAAGGAGCTGTCATGGGACACAGGTATTCCATACCATGTGACTGCTATGCCTAGTATATAGCCAGGGGAGCTGGCCAGGGGAGGGGGCAGGAAGTCACTGCTTGGGAGCAAGCTAGGGGCTTCCCGGGTCCTGTTGGTGAGTGGAGGTACAGTAATTGTTTTGTACATTCCTCTATCAGTATTATTGATGTTGTTGTCCTCTTTCCTTTGCTGTTCTGTTAAACTGCCTTTATCTCAACCCAAGAGTTTTGTCTTTTTCTTCCAATTCTCCCCCACAGCTGTGGGAGGGTGAGTGAGCAGCTATGTGGTTCTTTGTTGCAGACTGAAACTAAACCACGGCAGAGCCCTAGCCAAGTGCTGAAGTTTGGTGGGATGAAGCCAGGCCAGCAGGTTTGTGGGACTGGCTCTATGTGTGTTTGCACAATACTGTTTGTTAAGTGAAACGTCAAACCTGCTTGAGTATGTGCAACTATTGAGTCTATGCTTCTCTCACCTACTCGGAACTGAAATCCCTCAGAAAAAGAGAGTCCTTGTGCTACTATTATACATGCTTTAGTGGAACAGGTAAGTTTAGTCTGATTTTGCTTAAAGCAAAACTCTACTCTTGTAAGCCACATATATGAAAAAGCTGATTGTTTTTATATATGTGATCTTGGAGTGGCTGTTAGAGTCAAAGGATGATATGTCATCTCAGTTGGGTAACAATCCTGTAATAACCTTGTGATGACTGCTCTTGTGAAATTTTCCCATGTCATCTTTGTTAATACAGTAGCACAGACCCAAGAAATATGCAGTTTTCTATCCAGGTTTTAGGATGAGATATTTGAGCTGATTTGAGTCATCTTGGAGTTGTACAAAACATTTAGTGGCGAATATTTCTGTACCAATATTCAGTTGCTGTTTGGGTTTGAGACATGTTCTGCATTTTCCCATAACACTTTGATTGTGATTTGCAGAAAAACTCCTGCATATTGCCAGAGGATTTAAAGAACTTCTATCTGATGACTGATGGCTTACAGATGACCTGGATTGTGAAAACTGATGGTGAGTCCATGTCTTCCTCTGCACCGATACCCTCATTTCATTGCAGCCAGTCTTTCCTTTGCAGAATCTCTTTAATTTCAAACTTACTTTCTGCACAGTCAATACACATCTGTCAGCATCCTGCATTAGTCTGAGCAAAAGCAATGTACCAAGTAATTTTGAATGAAAAATTAGCACCATTCCTTAACTCACAAAAAAATGAAGTAGCTTGTTTCTGCTAGCCAGCTTGATCAGTGACTACAGAAAACTGACCTCTGAACTAAGTGAGTGCAGTTCTGCATGGGATCATAGACTATTTTAGGGATGTCCTGGTGAGGAAAAAAATATGACTGCACATCAGAGCCTATTGCTTGCATGTGCTGGACTTTCACAGAAGAGACGTGTACACTGAACATTGGCTAGAAACCAAACAAGTCTTCATGACATAAATACCACTCTGTAATACACTGGCTATCTGTTGACACACAGATTTAGGTATGTAGTTTAAATCTGGTATCTAGACTCCCTCTGTAGTTCATGGAGAAAGAAGCAGCTCTAGCAAATTATCCTATCATAAAGCAGTAGGAGTCGTCACCCTCTGATAATGCCTCTTTCTCATTAAAAACTATATGTATGTGCCAGAGCCTGATTTTGCTTTTCACCAACTAAAGTCCATTCCTTGGAGTTATTTCTGGAGTCAGTGGTGAAAGTGAGAACAAGACTGAGCTTTATTGTCCATCCTTGTTTTGCAAGAATCAGGCAGTTCATTCACTCTGCACTGGAGTCCTGCCACTATTATCCTGGCTCTCGTTGCCTTCAAGTGAGGTTGTCAAATTGGACTGTGGACACTGCTCGCTTCAGGTGTCAAATACAAGGTTTTCCTCAAGAAGTGGAATTTCATTTCAGAGACAATTGACATCAGGGCTCTAGCACCTGCACTGAGTCCCATCGTCTTTCAAGTGGGATTTAGTGTGTTGTGACCTCTGAAGAGTCTTGTTTTCAGGGCACACAAGTGCACAGAGACCAAGGCAGCTCACATAACTGTCTTGTTTGAGCAAGCATCCAGTAGTGCCTTCTGAGGCCCTTCACATTGGCACATGGCTGAACAGGGTGCTTGTTGACTTGATGTCTGGTAACAGTACTAGTCATCAGAAGGAGAGACAAGTGACAAGTCCTCAAGCATTCATTCAGGAGCACCCACATGTTGACACACTGATAAAATCCTGTGTTGAAGTAGGAACCAAGAGGATGCACCCTGAGCAGGTACATGGGGTGGAAGAGGACAAGCTGCCCAATAAGCTGTGAATGGGTGGAGTGGTTTCTGGTAGGAAGGGCAGCAGCAGGAAAAGGAGTTTTGAGGAGGTGGCTGTAGCTAGCCAGGATTTTTAATAGCCAGTTTCACAGGACTGGGCTAACAGCTGCAGCATAGGCTTAGTCAGTGCTGCAGTTCTCATACCTGCACAGCTCTGAGATGGTGTCGCATCGCCTGTAAGTGTGATTCTGTGTTTGAAAAAGCCTAATTTTTGCTCCTGTGGAGCCTGACTTGGTTAAGTGTCCAGGCCTGCT
Source organism: Pluvialis apricaria (assembly GCA_017639485.1). Taxonomy (NCBI): domain Eukaryota; kingdom Metazoa; phylum Chordata; class Aves; order Charadriiformes; family Charadriidae; genus Pluvialis; species Pluvialis apricaria. The sequence continues at coordinate 31,897,940 of CM030043.1, read as the reverse complement.
AGGTATACCCATCTTTTCTCCCCCTCTGCATTTTAGAAGAGATTAGGTTGATGTGTGGAGGAAAAATAAGTACCTCTTGTGCTTTTGTGACACTGAATGTGATTAATGATCAGTCTTATTGCAGATACCCCAATGCCCCTGGGCTCCATGGTTATTAATAGTGTCTCAAAGCTATGTTGGCTTGGAGGTTCTTCTATGTACACTCTGCCTAATGCAGCAACTCTCACTGACCTGGAAGATGACACAGATGAGGAAGGTAAGGTCCTGTTAACAGGCTACAAAATATGCTCTGTCTCATCCCTTTTGCTCTGTTAGGGTAACATTAGGATATGGCACATGGATATAACAACAGAAAAGGTCACTCCAAGTAGATGGGGTTTTCTTTGTCTCCTGAGCCGGATCTACTATATGTCCTATTAGTCCCCTACAGCCTTGAGAGGTAGACCTGTATGCTGTGAATCTCATGGGGATCATTAATGTTGCCAGTTGCTAGTATTATTTGCATACTCTTTTAACAGCCTGGCAGCCCTTCTGTTCTGCCTTTTTCCTATTTAAATTTTTAACTGAGGCTTCCTCCAGTGATTCAGCTTCTAAAGTCTTTGTGTGCTTATGGTGTTACATTAACAAAAGATAACAGTTTTTGTCTTGGTAGTAAAAAGACAGCTGGATATGATCTTTGGAATTGGAAAAATAACTCTGGTAAATACGTGTAAGTGTGAGGTAGCACTGGAAAACGTAGGGCAAAAAAGGGATGGTGGGTAGAAGAGAAGTAATGAGCTTCAGATGCAGCAAGGAAGATTCAGGATCCACATGAGAAAAACTTCTAAGTGATAACAATGGATTTGGGTTGACTGCCTGGAGACTGTGGCATCTCCGGCACTGGAGGACTTTAAGAAAAGATTAGACAAACATCTCTCAGGAGTGACATCTGTAAAGCCGATCCCGCTTTATGCCAGGGAAGGACTAGAAGGCAACTTGATGTCTTTTTTCAGTCATCTGATTTTGGATCTGTGGTTTGTTTTCCTACCAGAGATTAAAATTTTTCTCTTTTTTTTTTTTTAACACAGGGAACTTAATCCTTTCCAAGAAGTATAAATATAATAGTTTGGTTTAGTTCTTCCTCAGCTGATTTATATCAAATAGATTGACTCTTTGCAGCTGAGTCACAGTCAGTTTTCCAAATGTGTTTCATGAAGATTTTTTTCTGTTTTCAGGTAATGGAGACAAACCAGAGAAGCCACACTTTGATTCTCTTAGTCTTATCTTTGAATTAGACCCATGCAATGGGAATGGGAAAGTTTGTCTTGTTTATAAGCACGCTAAACCAGGTAAGACTGAAAAGAACAAAGTTAGCCATCTCATGTTGTGGATTGTATCTGGAGGCAACATACGTAGAATTATCTTAAATTTCTGATCATCTTTGCAATTTATGGATGAACATTTACTGGGATGTCCCGTCTCCACTGAAGTCAGGGGCTAAACCTTACAGAGACTTAACCGGAGCTAACATTTTCCCTCCTTTTAATGTTTGCGTCTGAGTTGTAACTTCTGATTTCTGCATACATAGCATACTTGCATACTAAAACAGGAAAGCATTCACATATGACCTACAGACAATCATGTTGAAATAATGCAGAGAGCCACTAACATATCTCTGGTTAGTTGCATGTCTCAGAACAATTCCCTTACATTTTGATGAGAAAGGGTGTAACTCTGCTTAGAAGCAAAGGGTAGATGGTAGAAAAGGTCCTTAGCTGATTGAGACAGACTTAGACTGGTTCTTCCACCTTGTGCATGGATGCAGAGCCTCCAGGTGCTAACTAGGTCAAAATTTGGCAGGAAGGGTTGAACAGGAGAGTGAAAGATGTGAGCTGAGCTGTTCCTTCTGACAGATACACAGAAAGCTGTTATCAGTCAGGGATTAGTGAAACACACAAGTCACTTGAAAAGCAGTTGTCATCTGAAACACTGCACAGGTCACTAGGTGTATGTGTATATGTGTATGTTCACTGTGTGGGGATGTGCAATTGTGATATACCTGTTCTTAAGAAAACCCTTTGGTTGTTATCTTGTGTCTTTAATTGGGTGTGACTACAACTCCCAAGGCAGAAATTTCTTACTTGTCCTCTTGCCTTCCAGTGTTAGTGATTTCAGCACATGCAGTGGATAACCTGGGCAAGGGGAGGGAACGTTGTTTACAGGTGTTGATGTCAGCACAGGGGGCAGTGTGTTTAATTGGCAATGTTTGGCGTCTCAGTTTCCCAAGTAAAATCACTTCTTTTTATGCTGGTAATCTGATGGTGATTTCTTCAAAGGATGTTGCCACCAGAGAAATATTTGATCACTCTGGAAAGATTTTGCAAAATGTGTTTTTGTTGGCAGCACACACTCCCTGACTTCCAGAATCTGGACTCTGTTCAGTAATCCAGATGATTGACAATTCAGTTAGTTGCTTTTTACTTTGTGGGGCAGATAAATGTTTGCCATAACTGTATTTTGAACTTGCACTACAAAGTTGCTGATGTCCAAGCATGTTCCATGTAGCGCATCAGTCCCAGATTGGGAAGGAATAACATTGCATCCATTTTACAGTGGGGAAAGTGAGTATAATGGCTATTGCACGAGTATTTTTAGTAAGTCTGGGAGCAGAACCAAGTCCTTTTCAGTCCCCATGCTCTAACCATTAAACCACATTGCCTCTGGATAATCATCTATGTTAGTTAGGGATGCTGCATTTTAGAAGCTGTGGCCTTTCTGGTATGTTGTGTCTCCCACCTGACAATGGCCAGGGGTTGATCTTATCTGCAAAGCAACAGTGTAATTTGTGTTTGGTTTGTTCTAGTTGTCTCCCCAGACACAGAGATATGGTTCCTGGACAGAGCTCTGTATTGTCATTTCCTCACCAAAACCTTCACAGCCTACTACTACCTGCTCATTACCCACCTGGGTCTCCCACAGTGGCAGTACGCCTTCACCAGCTATGGGGTCAGCCCCCAGGCCAAGGTAGGACAGCAGGATCCAGCTCGTCAGTATTTTGCATACATATAGACTGGAAAAACATCTTCCCACCTTTTGACAAACAGTCTGTAGGCTCAGGTAGGCCTCCCTAGTGAGCCATGGGGCGGCCATGAGCCTTTCCCCTATAGCATGTTAACAGTCATTTATTTATGTAGTGAATTCACTAACATTGTGTTAACTCTGCTTTTCTCACTTGAGCTGGGCTTTACCTTTGACCTCTGAAAGCAGGTGGTGGAACCCAAATTATTTCTTTGCTTTCTTGACTCTGAAGCCAACCTCCGCTTCCATGACTGCTGGCAAGTGAGATGTAAAGCCGTTCATCCCCACAGCTATGTGAGATTTGTCTAGATCAGTTTTCTGGACATAGCACCAAACAAGAGCCTACTGCTTTCAGGGTGGAGAGGGAAGTCCAGGTACACATTAGACAGAAGCCCAGAGGAAGACTATGAGCTTGAGCCTTGCCAAGAATATAAATTCCTTTGCATCCTCCTCAGTCATGAAGGGATGCCTTGATAAAAATGATACCCAAAAGGGGCAATTTTAATGCCAGCAGTCCTAGAAGTAGTTATAGCAGAGCTCCAGGTACAGCCTTGTGGCCATTCCAGCCCCTTATGGTTATTAAAATTGCTGTTCTGCTCTGCCAGAACCCTGTTATTAGAGGGTCCTGACATTCCTCTGTGCTTGACTGGGCTTTCATCCCTAACCCTGCTTCCACCTTGTGAGAGGTTGGGGAATCATAGAATCATAGAATCAGAGAATGGTTTGGGTTGGAAAGGACCTTGAAGATCATCGAGTTCCAACCCCCCTGCCATAGGCAGGGACACCTCCCACTAGACCAGGTTGCCCAAGGCCACGTCCAGCCTGGTCTTGAACACCTCCAGGGACAGGGCCTCAACAGCCTCTCTGGGCAACCTGTTCCAGTGCCTTACTACCCTTAAAGTGAAAAACTTCTTCCTAATGTTTAATCTAAACCTGCCCTCTTCCAGCTTAAAGCCATTTCCCCCTCATCCTATCACTACATGCCCTAGTAAAAAGTCCTTCCCCAGCTCTCCTGTAGGCCTCCTTTAGGTACTGGAAGGCCACAATAAGATCTCCCCGGAGCCTTCTCTTCTCCAGGCTGAACAGCCCCAACTCTTTCAGCCTGTCCTCATAGGAGAGGTGCTCCATCCCTCTGATCATCCTCGTGGCTCTCCTCTGGACACGCTCCAGCATGTCACAGTATCACAGTATCGTCAGGGTTGGAAGGGCCCTCTGGAGATCATCTAAGTCCAGCCCCCTGCCACAGCAGGGACACCTACAGCACATTGCACAGGACGACATCCAGGTGGGTTTTGAATGTCTCCAGTGTGGGAGATTCCACAACCTCTCTGAGCAGCCTGTTCCAGTGCTTCGCCACCCTCAGAGTAAAGAAGTTCCTCCTCATGTTCAGATGGAACTTCCTGTGCTCCAGTTTGTGCCCGTTACCTCTAGTCCTATCACTGGGCACCACTGAAAAAAGGCTATTCTCATCTCCCTGGCACCCTCCCCTTAAGTACTTATAAGTATTGGTAAGATCCCCCCTGCGTCGTCTTTTTTCTAGACTAAAAAGCCCCAAGTCCCTGAGCCTTTCCTCATAAGAAAGATGCTCCAGTCCCCTAATCATCTTTGTAGCTCTTTGCTGGACCCTCTCCAGCAGTTCCCTGTCTCTCCTGAACCGGGGAGCCCAGAACTGGACACAATACTCCAGATGCGGCCTCACCAGGGCAGAGTAGAGGGGGAGGATGACCTCCCTCGACCTGCTGGTCACACTCTTCTTGATACACCCCAGGATGCCATTGGCCTTCTTGGCCACCAGGGCACATTGCTGACTCATGGGCATCCTGTTGTCCACCAGGACTCCCAGGTCCCTTTCCACAGAGCTGCTCTCCAGGAGGTCAGCCCCCAACCTGTACTGATGCATGGGGTTATTCCTCCCCAGATGCAGTACCCTACACTTGCCTTTATTGAACCTCATCAGGTTTTTTTCTGCCCAACTCTCCAGCCTGTCCAGGTCACGCTGTATGGCGGCACAGCCTTCCGGCGTGTCATCCACCCCTCCCAGTTTTGTGTCATCAGCAAACTTGCTGATGGTACACTCTATGCCTTCATCCAGGTCATTGATGAATATATTGAACAGGACTGGACCCAGTACTGACCCCTGAGGGACACCACTTGTTACTGGCCTCCAACTGGACTCTGCACCACTAACCACAACCCTCTGAGCTCTATCTGTCAGCCACTGTTCAATCCACCCCACTGTCCATTCATCTAACCCACACTTCCTAACCTTGTCTGTGAGGATGATATGGGAGACTGTGTCGAAAGCCTTGCTGAAGTCCAGGTAGACAACATCCACTGCCCTCCCCTCATCCACCCATCCAGTCACACCTTCATAGAAGGCTATCAGATTAGTCAGACATGACTTCCCCTTGGTGAATCCATGTTGACTACTTCTGATAACCTTCTTTTCTTCCAGATGCTTGGAGATGACGCCCAGAACGAGCTGTTCCATCATCTTTCCAGGGATGGAGGTGAGGCTGACCGGCCTGTAGTTTCCCGGGTCATCCTTCTTGCCCTTTTAGAACACTAGAGTGGAGAGAGGTGGAGATCTCTGCTCTGAAGATAGGGAGCCGGGAAAAACAGTGCTGAAACAGTGCTCTGCTGTGCGGGCAGCGAGTGTGTGCAGTTTGGAAGCGGTTCGTCTTTGGGAAGCGGTTCGCCCAGCACTGTGTGTAGCCACAAGTGGGTTCAGCAGGAACCGTGCAGGCGAGCTGCCTGAAAAGCTGTTCCATCATCTTTCCAGGGATGGAGGTGAGGCTGACTGGCCTGTATTTTCCCGGGTCATCCTTCTTGCCCTTTTTGAAGACTGTAGCTGGTCTCCTAGGCGACTGACCGTTTGCATGTTTACAGCCCGTTTAGAACTGATGAGTGTTGTTGTCTCCGCCCCTATCACATCTGCAGCCCGCCCCTGAGCTGCCGGTTCCAGCACGACCTAGCCGCTTTTCCCTCCTTCGAAAGCCCCGAAAAAGAGCCCTTTGCTTGCCTTATCCGCCGTGATCCCCTTCCCCAGTGTGACCTTGCCTGCACTGGAGCTGGTCTCCTCGGCGACTGACTGCTGGCGTGTTTACAGCCTGTTTAGAACTGTCGTGTGGGGTTGCTTCTAAATACTTTATTAGGGTACAGCTTGTTCACAAAGGAATCAGCTTCTTTACAGAGGAGACCTCTGTTGATGGTTATGGGTTTATACATGTGAAACCATTGCTGAAAGGCAGGATGGTGAAGGAAGACGTTAAACTCAAACTGCAATTAGACATTTCTACCCTGTTCCCCCTCACACCTGAGACTTGATTGAATAGGTCGAGGGAGGTCATTCTCCCCCTCTACTCTGCACTGGTGAGGCCACAACTGGAATACTTTGTCCAGTTCTGGGCTCCCGAGTTCAAGAGAGACAGGGAACTACTGGAGAGAGTCCAGCGTAGGGCAACTAAGATGACTGAGGGATTGGAGCATCTCCCTTATGAGGAAAGGCTGAGAGAGCTGGGACTCTAGCCTGGAGAAGAGAAGGCTGAGGGGAGACCTTATTATGGCATATAAGTATCTAAAGGGTGGGTTGAAGGAGGACGGAGCCAGACTCTTTTCAGTGGTTCCCAGTGACAGGACAAGGGACAACGGGCACAAGTTGGAACATAGGAAGTTCCGTTCAAATACACGGAAAAACTTCTTTACGGTTCGGGTGACAGAGCACTGGAACAAGCTGCCCAGGGAGGTTGTGGAGTCCCCTTTCTCTGGAGATTTTCAAGACCTGCCTGGATGCAGTCCTGAGTAATGTGCTCTAGGCAATCCTGCTTCAGCAGGGGAGTTGGACCAGATGATCTCTAGAGGTCCCTTCCTCTAGGGACAGCTACACATAGCGAGTGTGGCTCACTCCCAGTTTCTAAAGAGGTGCAGACCTGAAAAAAGCAAAGGTATTTGTACCATAGATGGGGTGAGTTATTTGCAATAGGAGCAAGGAAGTTTTAACACTGTTCCACAATTCACAGCAGGGGCTCTCTCTGCAATACCACACATATGTCAGGTCACCCATGCTCAAGAAGACAAACTAAAACTGGAAGAGGCGCAAAGAAATATCAGAAGGACAAGCAGGTGAATAGAGTCCCTCCATTGCAGTATGGGCCAAAAGTGCTCAAATAAGGTAACGCAGCAAACCCAAGGCCAAGTTGGGACATATCGCTTTCAATAAGTACATCAGGAAGTAAAAGAACTGTTTGTGTTGCCACAAGTGCAACTAGGGATGAACCAGCCATGGATAATTTTAGGCTGGAGAGCAGAAACCATAAGAGCATGGATGTTCTGTAGATATTTTCCACTTCCAGGAAGATGTTTTCCTTTCCCAGGAGATGCAAGGGCAGAACATACAAGAGGGTTAAATCTAAGAGGAGTGTCCTAATTTGAGGTAAAACAGGACCAATTTTGTTCAGTAACTTCGCTTCTTAGCTGGGCCTCTTCTAACTACTGAAATTAACAGCATATTGTGCAGACAATGTTCGCTCTCTCAGAGTGATCAGACCAATGTTTAGAGCTGATGCCCAGGCATGGGATGCAGAGAGGCTCTTGCTTATACTTATTGCTGTAACACCCAAGGCCAACCAACTTTGTTATTTGCCCCGTTGGAGGGTCGGAAGCAGAAAAGCATAGAGGGGTCCCATCTGCGGGGAGGAGCAGACAGGACAGGTGACCCAAAACTGACCAACAGCGTATTCCATCCCAGCTGCCTCATGCTCAGTATAAAAGCTGAGGGATCAAAGGATCAGCTTGCTCTTCTTTCTTCAGTGGCCGATGTCCGAGGAGGACTCTGTCTGTTTGTTTGCCTTTGACCCTGGTTCTGAATCCAGATCTGGAATCCAGTTCCCGTCCGTCACTGAGTCCAGCCTGGGACTTCCCCAGTGCCAGCCGGTGTCGTGATTGTCATCCTGGGAGCTTGATACGGTTTTGTATATATTTCATTATTTTCTTTTTATTTTATTATTAATATTTCATTAAAGTAGTTTAGTTCCTTCTAAACTCATGAGTCTCTTTTTCCCTCCTCTGCCTCTCTCTTTGAAGAGAGGTGGGGGGAGCATCTGGGGTCCCCCGCTACCCAGTAGCCAGTTCAGCCTAAACCAAGACAAGGAGGCATGGAGTTCCCTGAAGTAGTTAACTCTTTTCTTCCCCAATTTTTGTACCCTGATCCAATTCTACACCCCCAAGTCTTGCTTGCCCTGATATGGTCTCTGCAAGGGAATTCCTTCTAAACTGCCCCCTCAGAGAAAAGAGAATCAGGCTCCTGAACTGTAAAAGCACCTTTGGAGCAAACGACACTCTCTGTCTCTTATGGCTTCAGGGCTGTTGAAGGACTTTAACTACCAGTTCACCTGGATGCTCCCTAAATCCACCTCTGCAAATGCAAAGTGAGCTTGTCTACATTTGCTGCAAGTGAGAACAGAGTCTGCTGTCCTCTTTGGAACATTCATTCCTTCAGCTGATTTTAAATCAGCCTGAATCCTGGGGGAATTTCATACTGGCCTTTTTTTTTTTCCCCTGGGTAGTTTAAGTATTAAACATCATCCTTAAGCAAACAGGCATTAAGGAACTGCATTGTAATAGGCATTTCTGAGATTCCATAATGCAACAGGGATTTGGCATGGACAAGCCACATGAGAGGAACACCTGTGGCTGTGAAGATAACAGAGCTGTAAACAGAAGGGCTGTGTGCAGTGGATGCAACACCAAAGTCTGAAGAGGCATAAGCACCCACCTCCCAATTCACCAGGAGAGACCCTCTCCCAAAGAGAGGGAGAACGTCTTTTCTTGGCCTGCCCAGAAGAAACAAAAGTGGGGATTTACACACTGAAAGCCCTAAGGAGAGTCAGCAAAAGTAGATGCCAAAATAGGACATAGGAGATATTCAGAATTTCAGTCTTAAACTAGGAGCAGTGAAACAGGGCTACTCCTGTGCCCAGGAATACATCCATTAGTTCCTGTGTGTGGACACAGGGAATCCAAGTCCTAGTTTGCTTCGTGACCCAAGGCACATATGGGTTTTATCTTGAGAAACCCACTGTCAAATCAAGGTGGTTTGTGGAAGCAGAGGGAAGAATATGGCAATCCCTCCCCAGACAGGCAGCCCAACTCAGACCTCCCTGATATCCCTGTACCCCTTACATCTGAGGGCAGGGCTGGGTGTTGAGAACAGCCAGCCCCAATGCCACAGGAGCCCTGCTGCCCGCCCCAGTGCAGGACGTGGGTACAGGGATCAGAAATCAGCAGATGGGAGCAGATGCTTACCTATGAGTCACCACTGCATTCCTAGCTGGTATTTGGCAGCAGCTCCCAACTCCAATCACCTCATCCTGGGGTCAGAAACCCCTTTTCCCTCAGGCGAGGAAACCCCCAGCCCTGCCATCTGCCAGTACCCAGTGAGGGCAGGATGAGACCTGAAAGCAGCATCAGGTGGAGGCAAGCATGTAGTGTACCAAAGGGACGAACAAGGGGTCCTCCCCTTCACCCACGGAGAGCCCTTGTGTCTCTCCCCCCGGGGTGTCGAGGGGATAGCTCCCATCACTCTTGCAGCCCCCCTCCTCCTCCAGCCCTCCTAGTAAATCCCAATAGTGGAGTCCTGTCCCCACTACAGCTCCTGTTCACTTCCAGAAGAAGGAATAACAGGAAGGTGATAAGAGCAGCAGTGGGCCAGAGAGCTCAAAAACCACAGAGAGGAGGAGAGGTTACCCTTCCCCAGGCTGGCAGTAGCCCCAGGTCTGCCCATCACAGATGCTTTGCTGCACTGTGTGTTTTGTGGGGTGGTAGGAGCAGGACAATGTTGCCAAGGTACCAAAATGCCCACCCTGTAGCAAGGTATCTTGCCACACACCCTGCTTGGGAAACCATTTCCCAGCACAATATGTCAATGAAAGTCTGTTGTGTGTGGCTGGGGCTTCCCATGCAGGAGCTCTCCATCCTCTGGGGACAGGCAGCATCTCTCCTGCTTTGCCTGTTAACCTACCTGCCGCAGATGTATCCATTCTTCAGCTCCAGGCTGGGGGTATCAAACTCCCCAGCCCTTACTGTGAGGCACAGGTGATGGGTCTTTGGTGTCCACCCCCCAACCTCTTCCCCGAGCCTGCTGCTCAGATATCACACCTACCCCTCCTGCCACTACATCCTGCAGGAAGCTCACGGAGACCTGAATCAGACCTGAGTTGGGCAACTGGAGTCAGAAAATTGGATTCCTATTACTGAGCAGCAAGATAAGATCACTTACACTCATTGCACTTGTGGCTTGGGGAGTATCTATTGCAGGCATCCAGCCAGGGCATCTGCTCAGCCTTGCAAAACCCTTACGAAGGGGCACCAACCCTGGCTCCACAAATGCTCTCCCACCCCTCCCACAATGAATACACTCAGCTAGCAGAAATGATGATGCACAGAAGGAGGGAGTGGGGCTTGGCATGGCCATCACACTGCTCATTCATCCCTCCACCTGGCTTGCTGAGTCAGCAACAATCCTTGGGAAGGGTGGAGGGGCAGAGAAAACCCAGTGGGATACCCCAGTGTGGACTACTGGGGAGGAATAAGAAATGCCAGTTATCTGTGGGAGTTTTCCCTAAGGGATATGCCAAGAAGACTTGGTCCCTGCTGCTGGCAAAGAAATCATGGGAAATCTGAACTCAAGGCTATTATTAACCTATATAGGCAACCTTGCCTTGCTTCTCTTCCAGGAGAGCAAAGGTGTGTGTGAGGGGGAGGAGAGGCAGCAGTTTTCCTCAGGTGGGGTTTGCCATCCCAGCACATCTGAGATCCCAGAGAGGCAGGAGCTATGCCAACCACATGCCCACCATTGGCACAGTCAGCTTCGCAGCATGAAGCAGAGCACCCTGCAACTCTTCCAGTGGGCATCCCTGATGCCTTGTGGACACAGCACCAAGGTGTAACAGTGGTGTCTGAGATCAGCAAGACTCCGAGCACAAGCTGTCTGGAGTCAGTGCATGCGGAGAGCCAGCAAACACTGTTGGGATTTCAGCTGAGGGCTGTGGGCTCTGAGCAGCCCACAAGGATCCAGACCTAGGGCATGCAGGAGGGCAAAGCTGTAGCAGAGAGAGTTGCCTTGGTGGTGGTATGTGGAGAGATTCTTAAATGAAAAAAGGCATGGTTTGGTTCTGTGAGCAACCCAGGGTTTGAACTAAGCACCCAGAGTGAGGGAGAAAAGATCTAAGTAAACAAGAAAGGTGACATCACCCTGCCCGGGAGAAAAGTTAAACAGAGGCGCGTGAACAGAGGGTCTTAGCCAATCGGGTTGGGGGGCGTTGTACGTGAACAGGGGAGCTGGACCAATCATGCGTTGTTGACTATGCATGCTTTGCTGCGAGCCTATATATACTCTGCTAAAATATGCAATAAGGGAGGACGATCATACTCACATTGAGACCGCGTCGTTACTCCGGTTCCAATCCCACTCCGACATCTGGTAGCAGAGGATGTCAACTGTAACCCTTCAGCACGACTGAGTTCTCCGAGACTGCGGTAAGCAGCGAGAGGAGGGGAGTGGGAAACACGGCTGGAAGGAGTGCTGCTCGGGAGCATAGACTACGGCAGACACGGTTCGAGGTGGCCTCTCGCCTTCCAGGTTTAAAAAGGTGAAGTTACTATCATGGAGCTTGAAGCAACAGCGACGCTGCTCGCAAGTATCCTCTCTAAGAGAGGGATTGAGATTAAGAGGGATTGATTAATCAGCTGATTAAGCTGATTAAGTTGAGACAACGGTGGGGGCATTTTAAAGATACGCATATGTTGTTTTCCCCCATGGAATGGCGATCTTTCGGTGATACAATGTGGGGAAAAAACGATAACCGGGAACGAGACAAGAGAAGGAGATAAAGGCTGTTTGCGAGTTCTGGCGCACGGTGTTATCTTTCAAGGCCATGAAGGCGGAGAGGGAGGTAGCCTGTGCCGCCACTCAAATGCTGGGTCCTGACCCGAATAGAGCAGAATATAAGAGCACTGAAACGAAACCTGGTGCGTGGGCACGGTTCTTCGGGCAGCCGGCGGTGAAAGGGATGACCGGAGTTACGTGTAAAACTGTTGCCGAGGTCCGCGTGGGCGCCGACCCTGCTCCGGCGACACAAAGGGCGGAAGTGGCCGCTCCCGAGCCGAGGCAGCCGACTGAACAAAAGGCGGAAGTGGCGCCTCAGGAGACCCGAGAGGGGGTGCGGCCGCAGTCGCCGTCGCAGCCAGGAGGAGAAACCTGATGACCTATGCCTTCGGCTCCTCCTCTGCCCCCCTCCACTGACTCATCTGATCCTGCAACACCACCTGCTGATGACTGCCAGGATCAGTCACATGAGAATACAGACAAAGTGTTACGAACACTACTGCAACGTCTTGATAACATAGACTTACAATTAAAGGGCACGACGTTACAGGCCGAACACCCCGTGATGCGCAAAGAAGAACCGAACCCTCCTTCCTACCCTGAAGCCCCGCCAGCACCTCTGAAGCCTAAACGGTGGAGCAGAATCATTAGAGACGCTATCTTGGAGGGACAGTGGACTGCCGCTGCCAGCTTAGGTAATACCTCGCAGTTGGCTTTTCCAGTGATTCAGAATTCACAAAATGGCACCGCGAAATGGGAGCCGCATGACTGGAAGATCCTGCAACAAGCTCGTACCACTATCTCCAACTATGGACTAAAATCAGAAGCTACTAGGCAAATTGTCAGCTGGATTTTTTCTGCCGATTTGATGTGCCCCTACGACTGTCGAAACCTGATGAGGTTGCTGCTCACACCAACACAATTCTTGCTATGGGAATCATGTTGGCAGCACCGCGCAATGCAGGAAGCAGCACAGAGACAAGTGCTAGGTGACCCACTGCGAGGGGTCACTGCAGAAATGTTCACTGGCAGTGGGCAATTTGCCACCCTAGAAAAACATCTGACTTTCCCCTCCAGTCTCCTGCAGCGAGCCACGCAACTTGCCCTGGACGCATTTTTTGGTTTGCCTGGATCGGCAATTCCGTCATTCAGAACTATAAAACAGGGAACAACAGAAAAATATAACAACTTTATTGATAGGCTATGGGAAGCACCGATGCAACACCCTGACCTGAATGAAGAAAACAAAAACCAGATGTTTAAAATATTAGCCTTTGATAATGCCAATAACGCCACCAAGCAACTACTAGCCACCTTACCCAGAGGGGCAGGAGTTGAAGACTTGTTATTAAGAGTCTACAGGGCCGAAGGCTCTGTGAGCCACTCAGTATGGCCAAAAGACTGGTCACTTGAGATGCCTACATCCTCTATTTCCGGGGTTGGAGGACAATCAGTCCCATATGTGAGTGAATACCCGGTCACCTTGCAGTTCCTGGAAAAACAGCAAGTCAATATTAAAGTTTACGTCATGAATCTACCCGGGACTTTAAACGCCTTGATCGGTCGCGATGTGCTTAGCCAGCTGGGTGCCGTCCTCACCACAACACATTTTCGATAGTGGACACTGGTGAGCAGTTGCCCAACCCACCATTGATCTGGCTCACGGATAAGTCAGTGTGGGTTGACCAGTGGCCCATGACAGAAGAGCGACTGCAAATTGCCAAACAATTCATAGCCGAACAACTTGAAGCTGGACATATCAAACCTTCAGTCAGTCCATGGAACACCCCTATTTTTGTAATCCTGAAAAAGAGCGGAAAGTGGCGACTTTTGCATGACCTACGAAAAGTTAACGACCAGATGCAAACCATGGGGGCATTGCAACCTGGAATGCCTTCCCCTGCTATGCTACCAGAAGGATGGCACATACTAATAGTAGATCTAAAAGACTGTTTCGTTACCATCCCGCTGCACCCACAAGATACGCAGCGATTTGCCTTTTCGTTGCCAGCAATAAATAATGAAAAACCAGCGGAAGGTTACGAATGGGTAGTCTTGCCACAAGGCATGAAAAACTCACCTACTTTGTGTCAACTTTATGTAGCCCGGGCATTGCAGCCACTTAGGGAACAATGGACTAACACAATAATTTATCATTACATGGACGATATCCTTTGTTGTCAAAAAGAGCCATTTACAGAGGAATCCCTGCAACAGCTAGCTGAGACCTTATCCAAAAAGGGACTCGTCATAGCACCAGAGAAAGTGCAGCGAGCGGCCCCCTGGAAATATTTGGGGTGGTCTATTTCAGACGCGAAAATTCGCCAGCAGAAGACAGACTTGACAACTCAATTGAGGACATTGACAGACATACAGACTTTACTAGGAGACATCCAATGGGTGCGCAATTGCATTGGCATTTCGAACACCGCAATTGCACCATTAACGGAACTGTTACGAGGACGACAACCAGCCGACATCGTCACACTGTCTACAACACAGCGAGCCGCATTGCAACAAATTCTACAGAAACTACAAGAGGCATGGTCAGCCCGGCGTATCCTTGAGTTGCCAATTTCTCTGTTAATTTGTAATACTGTTGAATCGCCGTATGCAGTTATTTGTCAGTGGCAAACAGGAAAGGGGGAAATTCTCCCCCGCCCCACCTGTGCCACTGACAAATCATCAGGTGACATGTTTAAGATTTTAGAATGGGTCTTTTTAAGAGTACAACCCAAGTCTAGCATTCAAACAAGACCGGAGGCAATAGGGGAGTTAATCAGGAAGGGCAGAACAAGAATCATAGAGATTAGTGGAACGGAACCTGATGATGTCAGTATTCCAGTGAATGGTGCCGATTTAGAATGGTGGTTGCGTAACTCAACTCCCATCCAAGAAGCATTAATAGGCTATAATGGTCGTATACATTCGCAACAACCAAAAGGGAAAATGTGGCAAGTATTAAAATGAAATCAGTGGATGACAAAAGATAAAGTCAGGCGAGAATCACTGGCTGATGGTCTCACAGTGTATACAGACGCTGGAAAGCGGCTTTGCCGTGCGGTGTGTGTCTGGCAGGATAAAGGACAATGGCGCCAGCACATACTGGAGGGGCAGCCACAAGAGTCCCTTCAAACATTGGAACTTACTGCGGTAGTCTGGGCACTAACCAACTGGCTGACAGCCCCCTTACATGTAGTAACAGACTCCCTGTATGTGGCTGGGGTAGTGCCGCGACTAGAAGATGTCCTCCTTACGGAAACAACCAACCCAAGGTTGGGAAAATTATTTATTCAGCTGAGATCCACTCTGGGCCAACGAACTGCATCTTGTTGTATCATCCATATTCGCAGCCATCAGTTGAATTTAGGTTTAGGATTGGGTAATCAAATTGCCGATAACCTGGTCAGTGAAGTGCGACATTTACCTCCAATTGACAAATTTCAGCAAGCCAGACAAAGTCATGGCAACTTCCATCAAAATGCTAAAGGTTTAAAAAGGCAATTTGGATTAACCGAAAATTAAGCACGCTCTATTATACAAGCATGCCCTAGGTGTGGGAATCATGGACCAGGAGTGGGACTAGGGGTGAATCCGAAAGGGTTAAAGGCGCTGGAAGTATGGCAAATGGATGTAACACACATTACAGAATTTGGCCGATTGAAATATGTACATGTTACAATTGATACTTTTTCAAAAATGATATGGGCTACAGCACTACCAGGGGAAAAAGCGCATCATGTATGCAAGCATTTACTTGCATGCTTTGCCGTGTTAGGAGTGCCCGAACAGATTAAAACAGACAACGGGCCTGCATATATTAGTCAAAAGCTAAGAACTTTTCTACTGAGATGGGGAATTAAACACATAACAGGAATACCCCACTCACCAACCGGGCAAGGCTTGGTTGAGCGAACCCATCAAGTGCTAAAAGATTATCTAAATAAGCAAAAGGGTGAAGACACAGATGCACAACAGCGATTACACAGGGTATTGTTTACGCTAAATTACTTGTGTCTTATGGGCGATCAAGAGGAACCGCCAGTAGTGATACACCATCAAAACATTAAGCTGAATAGTACCACTACCCTGCCTAAATTTATGGTACATTATAAAGACCCGACCACCGGAGCATGGGTGGGACCAGTGCCAGTCATTTTTAATGGTCGAGGGTACATGTGTGTCTCTACGGGAACAGGCCCAGTGTGGGTCCCGAGCAGAGCGATAAAACCAGCATTGGAAAGATGACGGACAGACCAAGACCAAGAGATGGCGCAACTAAATGGGCCCAAAGAATCTTAAGAGCTTGCTAATAAGTAGTTGCGTCCTTCTTTTGGATGCAGTAACTGCAGGGCTTCATCACCCCTGCAGTTTCAAAGGAATGTCTGGGTGGCTTTGGCAAATATGACCGGTCAAGATTCCATCTGCCTATCCACAGCATCACCTGAGAATCCATTTTCCACCTGTCTAGTCGGTCTTCCGTCTGACCAATGGCCTTCCAACTTACAAACGCAATTCCTAGGTAATGGCTCTGCAACTCTTGCTGATAGCCGGGATGGATGGGCTGCATATCTGCCACCCCTCCATGCTGAGCCGCAAGAGCTAGAACTTGTAGGATCTCTCACGATAGATAGCTGTGTGTACTACACAAACAATTTTTGCCTTGGTTTTTTTTGCACTAGTAGTAGCAGCAGCACATGCTTTAACCACGCTTAATAAATTAGGATATTGGCTTGCTAAACAATCTAACGCTACACTCCAGAAATAAGGCTGCCATAGATTTTTGTTATTAGCGCATGTCATGGGTGTGAAGACTTTTGACGGGATGTGTTGTATGAACCTCTCAGACCACTCCAAATCAGTACGCCAAAGCATCAGAGAATTGTATCAAGGAATAAAAAAGCTGAGAAAAGATGATGAATGGGGATGGTTGAATCAAATACTATCAGGTTGGGGAATCAAAAGTTGGATAGCCATGATTGTGAAAACTAGCTTGCTTATATTGCTCATTGTAGTTGTTATAATCTCAGTTGTATTATGTATTTTCTCTTGTCTACAGCGCATGCTCATGAAAATTGTGCACCAAGCCTGGGTTGCTCAAAAAGAAGAAGGGGGAATTGTGGAGAGATTCTTAAATGAAAAAAGGCATGGTTTGGTTCTGGTGAGCAACCCAGGGTTTGAAGTAAGCACCCAGAGTGAGGGAGAAAAGATCTAAGTAAACAAGAAAGGTGACATCACCCTGCCCGGGAGAAAAGTTAAACAGAGGCGCGTGGACAGAGGGTCTTAGCCAATTGGGTTGGGGGGCGTTGTACGTGAACAGGGGAGCTGGACCAATCATAGCGTTGTTGAATATGCATGCTTTGCTGCGAGTCTATATATACTCTGCTAAAATATGCAATAAAGGAGGACGATCATACTCACATTGAGATCGCGTCGTTACTCCGGTTCCAATCCCACTCCGACAGTGGTAGGACCTGCTTCTGGGGGACATGTCTCCTCTGGAACTATAGCCCTTTGCTGCTGTGCCACAGCAGCCCATCCTGGCTCCTTCAGAAATGGACCAAGGCTCTTTGTTAGCTTCAGTCAAGAGACAAGAGGTCTGCAGTGGTCTGTACCCACATACAACCCATGCCACCCATGATGGAGAGGCAAGGTGCCCCTCAGATGGGATGTTCCTTTCAGAAAGATATCAAGTAGGGAATAAAGACCCATGTCCCAGAGGAGGCACAAAGCCTTTACATCAGAGGTGTCCCAGAAGGGAGGTGCAGGTGTATGCTCAGGCTCAACAGCCCAGTGGGTTACTTCAAGTTGGACCACAGCAAGCTCTGCTGAGAGCAGCTCAGGAACTGGGGCCAATTGCTGGTAGCTCTGCCTGAGGCCCCGTATTCAGAAAGGAATTAATTTTTGCTCATTGAAAGGGTGTCAGAGGCCAGGGAGGAATGCTGCTCCCTTGACACCAGCCTTGATTGATTTCTGCTCGTTGCCATTTACCGTAAGGTGCTTCGGAGACATTTCTGGAATGTGCAGTGCCCTGAGGATGACTCTGGGCCATGAAACTCTAAACCAGTTCATGGACCTCCATGGTCACATCTGTCATTATTACCTCCAGCTGCTGGAGCTGTTGAACTTGGGTTGCTGCTCTGTCTTTCATCACTATTGGTTTTGCTGCTTGGGTAAACAGGCAACTTTCCATCCCTGTTTCTGGGACAATGCATCATTCAATGGATGTGCTCCAAACCAACACCTTAAGGTTATTGTTAACTTATATAACAAGAAATGCTGGGCTCTGTGTGTGTAAACTGGAGCGTCTTCGGCTTTCAGCAGCAGAGAATTTGGCCCCTAAAACTTGGTTGCCCTGGGTCCTGGGATGCTCCCCTGCTTGCACTCTGCACCATCAGCCTGTGAGCAACACTACAGGTGGTTTAAGACATGTTTGGGCTCTGCCCTAGCACGTGTAAGAGCCCTAGTCACTGACTGGGATTATACTTCAGCTATTGCCTCCTTTCATGGGAAGGAAGATGGAGGAAAGCAGAGGCACTATGTGTGTACCAAAGCTGAGTTTCCCTGGCTACAAACTTTAGCAGCATTAAAGTTCAAAGAGCCCTGCTCGGGTGTCTGCATGGACATAAGATGCACTTCTTAGTGCTTGAATTTCCAACAAGAATGATGTTCTAGTTCTGCATCCCCATCCTCCATCAGGACTGCTAATGCCACCAGTATGTAATTGCAAGAGCTGGACAGCCCAACTTTGATCACCTGGACCAGCTCTTGAAAGGCCATGGCAATGAAAAAATGCAATGAAAAGGTTGTCACTGCAATGTCTGACCTCCTTGCTGACATTGCTTATGTAGTAGATATCCACTATTTGGAGGCTTGCTGGAAAGTGCAGAGAGGAGGGGAAGGGAACCTCACATGATGGCAGATCAACAAGACAGGAGTATCTGCACCCAGCCCTGATGAGTGCAGGGCTGTGGGGTTCAGGTTTTTTGCTTTTTTGAAGGATGTTGAAAAGTTACAGTGAAGACAGCACCAGGAAATTCACCCAAGGGCTAAAGCAAATATCCTTTGCAGGGAGAAACTCAGAGTTCAGCATGTTCAGCCTTTCTCTGAAGGTGGAGAGGCAGCTTAATTGCAGGGTACAAATACCACTGTGGGAAGAAAAATACAAGGTCTTTAATTTCCAGGAGAAAGGTGCATCAAGCCGAATGGCTTTTAGCCTTGAGCCAGACAAATACAAACGAGAAGCCCAGGCACAGGGATTTGCGCTTCCCCAGTGTGGTGCTGGCTATCCCAAAGCAAGTGGGCTGGTGGGTTCGGCAAGGGGGTGTCTCTTGGGGGAGAGGGAAGATGCAAGTGCAAAGAGCTGGAAGATTTTTCTAGGTGCCTATTGACTGCGGGTGGTGCTGCTCCAGAGCATGCTCCGTCACATCCCTCTTTGAAAGGAGCATACACTTCAGCAGAAAGAGAAAGACGCCAGCAGAGGTGATTTGCTAGCCTGAGGCTCAGCCGGGCTGAGCCTGTGCTGCACTAGTCATGTTGTGTGGCATCCTTGAGCTCCAGGGATCGAGAGCCAAGCCAGAATAATTAATTGTGCAACACCTTTATGACTGGGAAACCTGCCTCCCCTCCCTTATATAATGGCAGCCCCCAGGGGCGATTCATCTCTTGCTGACTGTGGAGCTGCATGGCATGGAGCAGCCTCCTGAGCTGGGGAACAGGTACTGCCCCAGCACAGGGCACAGACACCCCCCGGTCCCCCTGCATAAAGGACAGGATGCATTTGCAGGACCATGCCTCGAGAGGAGGAAAGACACTTCTCCAATCCCACAGGGGGAATGAGAAATGTGTTTAAACACCCCATCCAAGCCCAAACCAAGAGTTTCAACCAACCCAGCAGGTCTAGCTGATTTTTTTCCTTATCCCCACTATTGCAGGCTCCTACAGTCATCTTCCACTGATCTTCCCTTTCCCCTTTGCACCACACGTGTGCCATCGGACATGGCCAGACTGCTCACATCAGGATGAAGCCACACAAACATGCCCCCCCACATGGTCCATGAGGCACAGCCAGTGCCCAGCGCCAGCATGCACACACCCAGCACACTCGTCGCACCAGGCGCTGCCCTCCTCCTCCACTGCCTGGGCACACACGTTGCAGGGCCACTGGTCCCCCTTCCCCGAGCAGGCAGGGGTAGGGCAGGAGCAATGCCCAGGGCAGGGCAGGGAGAGGTGGGTGTCCTGTCCGCGGCAGTGGAAACCAAGCTGTGCCTGCACAACAAGTGTGGGAGTGGGATATGCCGAGTGCTCGTGTGCCATGGGGGGTTAGCCTGGCTGGCACAGGCAGAGGAGGGACCTGTCACAGAGTAAGCACTTCTGGGCAAAAGGAATGGGGGTGCTTTTGCATGCAAGGCCCAAACATCTGCCTGCACAAGTGCTTCTGCTATGCCTTACTGGCACAGCTGCAAGTGCAGCCTGTTGCTCTGCTCCCAAGCTCACCCTTAGCATTGCCAAACAGGCACTGCTGGGGGTTGAATGTTTTCTGCCTTGTTTGTTTGTATATGTAACACATATACATGTCTGTGCCAAGACAATTTCACAAAATCACAGAATCCCAGAATGGTCAGGGTTGGAAGGGCCCTCTGGAGATCATCTGAGTCCAACCCCCCTGCCAGAGCAGGGTCACCTACAGCAGGTTGCACAGGATGGCGTCCAGGTGGGTTTTGAATGTCTCCAGTGTGGGAGACTCCACAACCTCTCTGGGCAGCCTGTTCCAGTGCTCTGCCACCCTCAAAGGAAAGAAGTTCCTCCTCATGTTAAGATGGAACTTCCTGTGCTCAAGTTTGTGCCCATTACCTCTTGTCCTATCACTGGGCACCACTGAAAAAAGACTGTTCCCATCCACCTGGCACCCTCCCTTTAAATATTTATAAGTATTTATAAGATTCCCCCCTCAGTCGTCTTTCTCTAGACTAAAAAGACCCAAGTCCCTGAGCCTTTCCTCATAAGAAAGATGCTCCAGTCTCCTAGCACTTCAAGCACTTCCAAAAGTAGGCTAGTAACAAATCTACACTTTTGCCCATCTTAAAATCATGCTTGTAAAAGCCTTGGTGACCTTATCTTGGATTTGGGACTTGAGATGTGATTAGGAGGCAGAGATGTGTGTTTTTGCCCCCTGGTGAAAATCCACCCTAGTCCAGGTGCAGCTCAGGTGACCTCAGCAGAGACTTGACAGATTTTTTCTGACAAGACTCCCCTGAAATTTTGAAATTCATCCACCTCTTTTCTGAAAATTTCTGCAGCTCCTAGGGAGGACAAGACCACTCATCACACCATCCCCACAGAGAAAATGGATCTGTTCACTTGGGCTGGTGGCTCCTGATGGCTCCATCGCAGAAGGTGGGCACCAGGGATGAAAACCAGGGTCTGACAACCTCCCCTGACCATGCTCTTCTCCATGAGATGGTGTCTACAAGGAAGTAGGCTTATCTGAGGGGAAAAACCCAGATAGGGGTGGAGGGGCAAGTACACCAAGAAATGAACACTGGTGAAAAGACTGGGAAGGTGGAGGGAATCTCTGGGATTTAGAGAGGGAGATCAGGCAAGGAGATGGAAAGGAAAGGGATGGGGATTGGGAGGGGGTTTGGGATGTGATGCCAAGGAAAGCCTTTCTTGGAGAGACCAGCTTGTGGCTCCCCAGGGAAAAAACAAGACAGACAAGGGGTGGCTGGACCAGATTACAGGGACTGCCAGCCCGTGGAGGATGTGGGAAGGGATGGAAGGAGGACTCCAGAGAGATCTGGCATCAGGGACATAGTATCTGCAACAGGGGCCAGGGAGGAGGCATGTGTGCAGCTGATAAGGGACTCAGGAGAAGTGGCAGTGGGACTGGGACCAGCAAGCTGTGTGCAGAAGCATTTTAAACCAAGAGCTTAAACTGGGAGTTGAGACTCAGCAGATAAAGGGTCTGAGGCTAAGAAGGGGGGGGTGGGGTGGTGTCTCTGCAGAAAGGAAAAGAAGGGAACAGGCACTAATTGAGGGCTCAAGGGGCTGAGAGCCTTGAACTGGGCAGGGGGACATGGAGGAGGGCAAAAAGACTGGGGTGGACAGGAGGAGATGCTCCAAAAAGGAATGAATCTGGGGAAACAAGCATGTATCAATAGCGACAGGCTCTGTTGCTGAGCTCCAAGAGAGCCATGAGTCTCACCCTGTCTTCTGCTGTCAGCAAATATTAAAACCTTCAGGCAAAACATGTTTCAACCCCACTTCATAAAGAGACCAGGGCCTCCCACCAACCGTTCATCCTGGGCTCCCTCTGCTCCGATGGAAGGGGAGGGGGGTAGTGTAATGAATCATGAGGACTAAGACCTGGGTTTTGATCAGTTGGGTGTTTTTTTTTAACCACAGAGAACTGCTCCAGATGCATCTTCTGTTTTCTTCTTGCTGCTCCTCACTTGTCTTCAAACAGCTCAAACCTTCTCCCAAGGACCATCATGACCTCAACTTTCCTGGGTCAGTCACCACCTTCCAGCTGTAGCAGTTCATTCAGATCCCTTCACTCATTGGGATGGGAGCACAGGAGGGAGGCATTACCCCCTCTTCAGCTAGACACAGAATAAAATCTTGTAGGTCCCTCATTTGATGCTCCCCAGGTCCGTTGTATCAGAGCACCCAGTGATGTACATTCAAGTCCAGCTCATGTTGCCATTCAACATCGTACATTGACAGTGAGACCGTTAAGATAAAGAGCTGTCAATTCAACCCTCTTGGAGGAGGTCAATCACATAAGTCACTGGTGAGCGAGGTTAACACTCGGAAAAGACAGAACCTGCCTGTAGCAGGTAGGTTCCCTGGTATATACCTGTCTCTGGCTGAGATAACCGAGACGTACAGGAGTTCCCAGAGGAGAGAGAGCAGATCCACCCAGTTCCTGCGTGCACTCAGCTACAAAGTGTGGGAACACTCAGCTGTCCCTGATCTTCTCTCACCATTGTCATGCAGACCTCCTCCAACTGGGCAAGACATATACACAAGCAAGTAAAGAAGTCCAATCAGTTGGCATTAAAGGAAACCAGGACCACAACTGACACTCTTAAGGGACCAGTGTCTGACTTGTCGGTGTTAAATCCTCCTGGTGATACTGATTTCAACAGAGCCAACACCGGAGTGAGAAGGATACTGGAGGGGAGAACCAGTATGCAATGAGCCTCAGGGATGATAACGGGGTGGGGGGACTGAGAGCTCTGAGGGAAACAGTAGGTCCTGCGGTGACCTTGTTCCTAGTGCACAGGTGTAGCATCAGCAGGCAGATAGAGATCTTTTCCAAAGCGCCTAAATTACTTGGGCCCAGAAGTGGGAGGTAAATACAGGAACTGAGCCCAACAAAGCGCTTAGGCTTCTCACCCAGAGAACTTCAAAGACTTTTCAGAGGTTGCTCACATCACCTTACTCAGTGTCTGAGCTAGGGCTACGTCCCTAGAGAAACAGGCTTGGATGTTGTGAAACACATGCTGGACATGCGCTGACAACATAGGCCATTAAGCTGGACATCTGGGGCACAATTCAGTTATCCAAAACTAGGTGTCTCTGAGGTGCCCTGAGGTACCTAAACCAATTGGCAGATCTGATATGTGACCTTCAGGAGAGTCTTGTCCTTCCAAACAGCAGCCAGAGGTCAGGAAGGACATCCAGGTAATCTCAAAGAGCCTTGAACATCTACATTTAGGCAACTGAATCAAGCCCCAGATGTGAGACATTGTAGTGTTTGTAAATCCCATGCAATGTCTAGACACATCTTCCTTTACCCAAATACTTTGAACTATATCTGGTCCTTCAGCTGGCTGTTATGCACTTTTGCAAGGACTTTGACTCCTAAGTCATTTGGACGGTTTGGCAAATGTTATCTCTGGGCAACTGAAAAAATGTCTCTAAGATATCAGGCCAGATCCAGCCAAGGTCTAGACCCACCCCGCTGTTTTGTCTCTGTTAGATGCCTACCTACCTCACCTGTTGCACTGGGGTCTTAGTGATTTGCAAAGTATCAAACAGCAGCAAAAGTAGGAAGAGCCAAGGCAATGGACAGACACAACCTGGCAGGAATTGAGGTCTCAGTTAACCCCATGGGGCTCTGTCCTGTACAATCAGGGGGGCAGGATTTTGCCCTCCACATTTTAGCCCCAACTTTGTCTTTGGTGTCTTCAAAATGGGGCTGCAGCATGTTTTGAGAAGCACCAAGGCACTACAAACCCTTCTGACAGGAGTTTGACCTGCCTGATCCTGGTATTCCTTTCTGCCTCAGTTTCCCCTTCTGCACAATAAAACTTTATCTACCTCATGAGGGCTATGCAATGATGACTAATTAATGTTAATTAAGTGCTTTCAGATCCTTCAATTCAAGGAGCTATATGATTGCAAAATATTAATTACTGTTTACTTATTATCGTGAAGCCAATAGCAAAACCAACTGCTTATCTGCCTCAGCCATGACTCAGAAGGAGAATGGTGGCTGATAAAGATAGAGGTGTAGAGTCCAGTTAATCCTGTACAGTGACACATGTATGTGTGTGTGTGTACATGTGCAAAGGCACCTGACACAGCAGGGCCAAGGCTAAATTAGGCCATACTCATGCCAAAGCCATGCAAACTGAAAGTCCATGGAGATGAGAAAAAAACCCATCTTGCTAAAGATCTAGTTGGGAAAACAGATCTCTAGCAATGATTCACATGCTTGAAAATCATGTTCATGAGCGAGATCATGTGCCACAGAAAATTACAATAGTCAAGGCTCTAATAAATTACCATGAATGACTACAAAGTTGTTGTAAGCATAGGCTAGCCTCACAGTGCGCTTGAAAGCCTCATTGTCAAAGATAACAAAGCATACATGAGGGGCATGAGAGAAAGAGGCAGGGAGAACAACATCCAGGAATGGAGAACTTGACAGCTAGATGGAGAGGAAACTGAGCTTAATATTTTGTCAAATTCTTGCAGGATGATAGAAATGAGTTTTGAGTTGGACTTTGAGTCAGCTGGTGGTCAGAGGACCGAAGCAGGGTAAGTATTCCACAAACAAGGACCACATAGGTGATAGCCTCTGAATAGTAGGTGTTTAGGGCTGACCATGTTGATGGAGCAAAAGAGATTGACTCTTCTGGAAAAGAGACAATTCCAGGCAAACTCTGGTAGACAGATTTAGGAAGGACCCTGAAGAGGGATGAGGGGCACTGAGCTTGATGCAGCTTGTTGAGGCCTCAGGAGGGGTGAAGGATTCACACTGCTCGTGTTTCTGTGTTCCCCAACACAGATCTACTTATGAGGGCAGACCAGACCTAGCCACATTTTATCAAATGACATCTGCAAATTGTCCTAGACCCTTGGATAAGTTGGGATCATGCAAATATCTGAACTACTCACAACATGGATCTCTGCTCTAGCTGGGTCTCCTGCCACAGTGAAAGTTGTAAGGTAAATGCACGCCAGCATGAAGAAAGGAGAAGAAAGGAAATACAAGTGGCCTTGTGAGGTGAGACCACTTAATCCTTATATTCCACCATTTATCAGATCCTGCAACTTCCTCCTCTATGAGACTTCTACTGGATCTAACAACTTCACTCTGGAAGATGTCTTTGTGTCAAAAGGGACAGGACTGACAGCTGCCCTCAGGGTGTCAGGTAGAAACTCTCCCCTGAGTTTTTCAGGTTAGACAAAGCCACAGCAGAAAAGTCATGGACTTGTTTTTTCTCCATACATAGAATCATAGAATCGTTATGGCTGGAAAAGACCTTTAAGATCATCAAGTCCAACCGTTATCTAACTCTACCAGGCCCACTTCTAAACCATGTCCCTGAGCACCATATCTAGAAGGCTTTTAAATACATCCAAGAATGGCAATTCAACCACTTCCCTGGGCAGCCTGTTCCAGTCTTTGATAACCCTTTCAGTGTAGAAGGTTTTCCTAATGATTAACCTAAACCTCCCCTGGCACAACTTGACACCATTTCCTATTGTCCTATCTGTTGTAACCTGTGAGAAGAGACCAACACCCACCTCTCTACAACCTCCTTTCAGGTAGTTGTAGAGAGCAATAAGGTCTCCCCTGAGCCTCCTTTTCTTCAGACTAAACAACCCCAGCTGCTCTTCATAAGACATATTCTCAAGACCCTTGACCAGCTTGGTTACCCTTCTCTGGACCCTCTCCAGCACCTCAATGTCCTTCTTATACTGTGGTGCCCAAAACTGAACACAGTACTCAAGGTGCAGCCTCACCAATGCTGAGTACAGTGGGACAATCACTTCTCTAGCCCTGCTGGCTACACTATTCCTGATGCAGGCCAGGAGGCTGTTGGCCTTCTGGGCCACCTGGGCACACTGCTGGCTCATGTTCAGCCGGCTGTCAATCAACACCCCCAGGTCCTTTTCTGCCAGGCAGCTTTCCAGCCACTCCTCCCCAAGCCTGTAGTGTTGCATGGGGTTGTTGTGGCTCAAGTGCAGGACTTGGCACTTGCCCTTGTTGAAGCTCATACTATTGGCCTCGGCCCATTGATCCAGCCTATCCAGATCCCTCTGAAGAGCCCTCCTACCCTCAAGCAGATCAACACTCCCACCTAACTTGGTGTCATCTGCAAACTTACTGAGGGTGCTCTCAATCCCCTTGTCGAGATCATTAATAAAGATATTAAACAGGACTGGCCCCAACACTGAGTCCTGTGGAACACCACTTGTGACCGACCACCCACTGGATTTAACTCCATTCACCACCACTCTCTGGGCCCGGCCATCCAGCCAGTGATTGATCCATCAGAGTGTATGCCCATCCAAGCCTTGGGTAGCCAGTTTTTTCATGAGAATGCTGTGGGGAACAGTATTGAAGGTGTGTGAGCTGACTCAGGCAGGACACAGGAACAACCACAAAACCATGGATGAAAGACAAAGAACAAATTTAATCTCAATACCTCGCAAATCGGGGAATCTCCGAAGCAACACCTGGGCAAAGGGACGCGAGCAGGGCATGCAGGCACCACAGAGCGGGAGAAAGTCCTTGTTAGCAGAAGCGTGTGAGCTCCGACTTGCTGTTCTCGCCTGCTTTTGAAGGGTTCAAGCAGGCGTAGTTTTCCACTGTGCTTTGATCTTCTTCAACAACAAGGCAGTGATCTCATGTATGCTAGATAAGGTGTCCCTGAGTCCATCCCAGGCTTACGTTATCTAAGTGCAGATGTTCTACTTGCAAGCACACAAGGCTGAACAACAATTAGTGTGATATATGTGTTGTCCAGCACCCCAGGTGTGAGTCACTTGAGTGTGTTTACAATCCTCCTCGCCAATTTTCCGTTATTTTCCCACAGAAGGCTTTACTGAAGTCTAGGTAAATAACATCCACAGCCTTTCCCTCGTCCACCAAGCGGGTCACCTTGTCATAGAAGGAGATCAGGTTCGTTAAGCAGGACCTGCCCTTCATGAACCTGTGTCAACTGGGCCTGATTGTCTGGTTCAAATCGAACTGTTCTCCACCAGCCTTCCCATAGCACTTGTACTATGGATCTTGTGTGGCAGTAACAGAATAAGGACAGTAGGCTCCAAAGAGAGAATTTCCAACATGGATAATGAGTTTCAAAAAAAGAGTAGTCAGCAAACGTGGGGAATTGACGCTAGGGAAAAAAAACCCTAAATCAGTAATGCAAGTGCAAGAGAGCCTGTGTGCTATCAAAAGACATTATGGATGTTTTTACATCATCACAAGAGATCAATTAGTGCATCGGAAGGCATTACTGCCAATAAACTGATGTGATAATTGACTATATGCAAAAGACTAGTCCATTGCAAATGAGATAAAAAGGGTTTGTTTAACCCAGCCATGAAAGTATTTAAACTAACCTATTTAATGCCACAACCAGGACAGGCTCAAACACAAGAAGAGAGTCAGTTACTATGTTTCATCTGACAGGTAATAATTTCTTATATGTTGACTTAATTCTCTTGCAATCACATGAACATGCCCTTAATTAAGCACACAAAGACAAACTCTCCTGATGCACAGGGGGGAGAGGAAGTACAGTGAGAGATGACAGGGATGGCATCAGACACTGGTTGATGACCTGGGAATCAGAAAGGAATTGCACAACAAATGGAAATGCTGTCATACAAGTAACAATGAGCATGATGGAAAGGCCCAGGTGGGCAAAGATAAACTCAGATAGGCGGAAGAACCTGAAAGGGTTAGAAGCTAGTGAGATATACAGAGGGCTCTATAGAAAAGGTTCTTGAATTACATTGGAAGTAAGTGGAAGATGAAGAAATGCATACCTGCTATTTACAGGAAAAGAGAGCAAATAGCAAGTGATTGAGTGAAAGCTGGTAAGTCCTGTACCATGCTTCAGATGTAGGAAAAGATTAACTGGGACAAGCTACCAACAACAGAAAGTGTTAATAAGGGGTGGGAGAAGAGTCCAGAATAGGAAAAACACAGGTCAAAGCCCAGTGGGCAGAGTCTAATAAACAAGGGATACTTAAGGAAGCAGCTGGAGACACTTTGGACCCATTACTAATTATCTCTGAAATCTCTTGGCCTTCCCATAGGACTGGTGCAGGGTAAACAAAATATCTATCTTTAAAAAGCAGGTCCAGGAGGACACTGGGAATCCCAGCTTGGTCAATCCACCTTCTGTACCTGGAAATATCCCTGCCTGCTCTATTAATTGATCCGTTTGTAAGTGCTGGGAACGTAATGAGGTGATAGGTGCAGCCAAGGTGGGCTTGTTGAGAAGAAACCATGTCAAATCAAACCTGTTTCCTGGCAGATTACCTAGTGGTCTGGGAGGAATTGGGAGATGAGATGCCACTCTTGGCGCTGTCCTGCATGAAGTCCTAATACAAAATCAGAGTGCAGCTGCAGTTCTGGTTAAAAAAAAATCTGTGCTTGGAAACTTTGTTGCACAAATCATGCTCTCAAATCTGGGAACATCTCAAAAGGATGCTCAGAGGGGCCAGCCTCAGGCATCTTTTTGGTCTGTATTTTTACTGATTCCCAGGCCAAAAAAAAACAAAAAAAGAGGATGCTTACAAGATTGGGAGGACTCTGGAGAACAGGCTCAGATAGAATATAAATGACTTTAATAAACCAAACTAAAAGACTGTAGTGCCCAGGGAAAAAAAGGATGGCTATTGTGTGGGTGGTGAGGACAGGAGAGCCAAAACTGGGGCATGGTTGGTCCGAGGCCCTGTCTGGGAACCAGAGAGATGCACATGTTCAGCAGCAGGCATCCGGTGGGGGCTGATGGAAAGCCCACGAGAGCAAAGCAAGCAGTGTAAAGGGAAGAAGCAAGGAGTTGCTGTCACCCCGTCTGTCCAGTTCCCTGGCTAATGCCCCATGTGATGTGACACAGGTGATTCAGCGAGGAGGGATGGAAGCAGCACTCCTCTGCTCAAGCTCCCCACAGGGTCCCCATCCCCCTTGCCACCCCCAGTTCTGCTCTCCCATGCCCCTCATTGCTGGAGCAGAGACTTTTGGGGATGGATCCATCTTTCAGACAAAGCCACAACAAGCCACTCAGCACAAAGCCACGTGGTTTGCTGTGCCCATGCTTATGAGATGGAAGCAGTTACCACCTAATCCCAATTACCCCCCCAATCTTCCCAAATTTGCAGGCAGAGCACGTGGGACATCTTTCACCATCAGCTGCACAACTCCCTGCTCCTGAGTTTGGACCCTTCATCCTCACTGTTGATTAAAAGTTGATGGTTTTGGAAGAGAACCTGGAAGAGAAAATTCAGCCCTACCTACCCAGCTAACGTAGCTGCTGGAATGTCTCTCAAGTAACAAGCTAACCAGGGCCACCTCCAACTTTTTCCCTAGCTGTTCTCCATGCTCAGTCCAACATCCCTCTCCCCATCCCACACAGGGGCAGGACTTAGTGCTGCCAGCCCCAATGTCCCCAGCAAGCTGCTTAAAGAAAAATCCCTCCCAGCTCAATTCCTACTGCAGAAAGACTCCTCTGCTGCTCGTGCTTCCCAGGGCAGCCACAGCGCCTTGTCTCCAGCTCCATCCAACCATGCATGGCTCAATGAGGCTCCCCAAGATCTCGTACCTCTGCAGCATTGGGTCCACCAGGACCTGGCACTCCCTGGGCCTCCAGTGCTAAGACCTGCCCTTGCTGAACCTCTTGAGACCAGTCTTAGCCCCAGCTCAGAGGTGTGTGCAAACCAGTGCACTGCTGGGAAAGGGTTAAAAACCCAGTGCTTGCATATTGGTGTGGTATTTTGGAAACCATGAGGAATTCAAGCTACTTTGTACCAGGGTGGACAAAGAAACTCATACAACCACAGGTGGCTTGAGATGTGGTTTAGGAAGCTCTCAGTTAATTGCCACCTCCCAGCTGAGATGTGGTGCTGGTGTGTATAGTAATTTAGATGCAAAACAGCAGAGCAAGACATTCACCTGAACTCAATCACAAGCCAGAAAATAACCTTTACATGCAACTTATAAACCTGCTTTACGTAGCAGGTTATAAAACCAGCGACCCTTTGGTCCAAAAGGTAAGGAAAGAATGTCTTCTTATGGGAAGGCAGCTCCTACACATGCAAGGCATCAGATTTAGTGTAGACATATCATCTACATGAGGAAAGTAAGTCTTTGTAATATATTTATGTTTTTCAATGAGCTGTTGTTGTGCAAGAAATATTATATGATTTATTGGCTGGGAGCAGAGATGTAGGAGGGTGTTATTAGAGCCATTAACTACATCAGAAAAACACGAGCCTACGTTCTGCTTGAGAAAGATGCTAGTTGGAGAAAGATACTACTTTGAGAAAGGCACTAGTTTAAATATGAGTAAAAGGCACTGCAGATTCTGTACGAAAGGTATGTTCTTCTAGAGGTACTTTCTATCCCCCAAATATCTCAAGCTAATAGGTGGCTGGAAAAGTTTCTACAGATGTTGGTTCTCTTTCTGATTCAAGAATCTAACTAGCCTTGGTTATTCCTTAACTGATTGTGATAACAAAGCTCTTTGAAGAATTTTAACGTGGACTTTTTTCAACTTATACAAACATTTGTGTAATTACCCCTTCATTGCTTTTTTTTATGTAAATCTGGGAGGGTTTATGTTGCATATGGCAAACTCCCTAAAAAAACAATTGTTAGCATGATCACCACCAGAATACAGAGTATTAATAAGAATCAGGAAACTATTCGTCTGGCAGCACATAAACAACTTCCTTAGAAAATTCAGAAATATCTGAAGAATGTTAGGAAGAAAAGATGGTAGGATTTTTAAAAAGAAATTAAGTGTCAAGAGTTTCTTCAAGAATTAATATCATTAAAAAGACAACTTGCATGCTGGAGGACTTTTATACAAATACTAAAGTCTGTTCAGTCTATCTGGAATAAAATTTCCACTCCTGTAAGACCATAAAAATCTAGAATGGCATCTCACCAAATTGAAATTCATTCAGATAATTTCTCTACTCAGGAAAAAAGAGAAACAAAAATAGTTTCTGTAAGAATGAAAGAGTCCACAAAGCCATGAGCTGAAAATTTCAACAAGTTAACCCCACAAGGACACTGACTGATTGCAAGGACATGGAGGCAACACAACAGCTTGCTTCAAATCCAGACAAGTATAAAATAATTGTATTTTCTTTCTTCTTTGGGTCTTTGGAAAGAAGTGATCATAAAAAAAACACTTCTGAACTGAACATGTAAATGCGTCCTCTATCCTCATCCCTCAGCACTCATCACACCCTCTCTGCAAACCACCTCAGCAAGAGGAACAACAGAAATATCACATAGCACAACTGTCAGACTCAGCAAAGTTTCAGGAAAATGACATATCAGAGACTTCTGCGCTATGGATGGGGCAAAGCATTTAAAACACTGCCCACAAATCAGACTGACAGCTTTATGTTAATGGATTTTTTTAAACATTCTGGCTAATTCATAGAATGGTTTAGGTTGGAAGGGACCTTGAAGATCATCTAGTTCCAACCCCCCTGCCATAGGCAGGGACACCTCCCACTAGACTGTGTTGCTCAAAGCCCCATCCAACCTGGCCTTGAACACCTCCGGAGATGGAGCTTCCACAACCTCCCTGGGCAACCTGTTCTAGTGCCTCACCACCCTCAGATTGAAAAATTTCTTCCTAATATCTAATATAAATCTACCCTCTTCCAGTTTGAAGCTATTACCCCTCGTCCTATCACTACATGCCCTTGCAAAAAGTCCCTCTCCAGCTTTCCTGTAGGCCCCCTTTAGGTACTGGAAGGCTGCAATAAGGTCTCCCCAGAGCCTTCTCTTCTCCAGGCTGAACAGCCCCAACTCTCTCAGCCTCTCCTCATAGGAGAGGTGCTCCAGCCCTCGGATCATCTTCGTGGCCCTCCTCTGGACCCACTCCAACAGGTCCTTCTTATGTTGGGTGCCCCAGAGCTGGACGCAGTACTCCAGGTGGGGTCTCATGAGAGCGGAGTAGAGGGGCAGAATCACCTCCCTCAACCTGCTGGCCATGCTTCATTTGATGCAGCCCAGGATGCGGTTTGCTTTCTGGGCTGCGATCGCTCATTGCTGGCTCATGTTGAGCTTCTCATCAACCAACACCCCCAAGTCCTTCTCCTCAGGGCTGCTCTCAATCCATTCTCCGCCCAGCCTGTATTTGTTCATGGGATTGCCCCGACCCACATGAAGAACCTTGCACTTGGCCTTGTTGAACTTCATGAGGTTGGCATGGGCCCACCTCTCCAGCCTGTCCAGGTCCCTCTGAATGGCATCCCTTCCCTCCAGCGTGTCGACCATTCCACACAGCTTGGTGCTGTCAGCAAACTTGCTGAGGGTGCACTCAATTCCAACATCCAAACAAAAGCCAACAAAGATGTTAAATAGCATCGGTCCTAGTACCGACCCCTGAGGAATGCCACTTGTCACTGCTCGCCAGTTGGACATTGACTGCAACTCTTTGAGTGTGACCGTCCAGTCAGTTCCTTGTCCACCGAGTGGTCAATCTGTCAAATCCATGTCTCTTCAATTTAGAGACAAGGATGTCGTGTGGGACAGTGTCAAATGCTTTGCACAAGTCCAGGTAGATGATGTCAGTTGCTCTTCCCTTATCCACCAACGCTGTAACGCCATTGTAGAAGGCCACCAAATTTGTCAGGCATGACTTGCCCTTGGTGAAGCCATGTTGGCTGTCGCCAATCACCTCCTTTTTTTCCATGTGCCTTAGCAGAGTTTCCAGGAGGATCTGTTCCATGATCTTGCCAGTCATTCAGTCTATCCCTGTTAATCTCCTGAGTGGGAAATGTTTTCCTGGAGATGAAACACAAAAAAAATTTCAACGTGAAAGAAAACCAGTAGAATTTGATTGTGCTTTGGCTATTTACTGAGATTTGCTATCTCAAGACGAGTCTTCAGATGACTTCTGACTAATAGGCTTAGAGGATTTCTTTGATTTCATAGGACTTATTAATAGCACTTGTGTTTGTCCATTCAACCGAAGAGTTTATTCTTGATGTGCCCATAAGGATTCTCCAACAACGAAATGATAATACCGCCTGTGAAGCCTCTTAGCTACTGATGATACTTGCAGCAGCTCTTCCACTAATTTGGGCAAAAGGGTGAACCCACTTAGGTCTGTAATCCCTGCAAGGTCTTTCTGCAAGGGGCTGCGGCTAGCATGAAACACTCTTTGCTTTCTGCTTACTTTAACAAGAAATCACCCTACAAAATAACTTTGCCTTTGATTATTTTGCCCTATAAGTCCTGGGCAACAATATCCTCTGGAGTGGAAACGCCCTCTTCACAAAGCAGGATTAAAAGAGAGTCTGTTAAGAAAAATCAGGCAGCACATGTAAGTACCCGAGGTGGTGTCTGCAGTGAGGTGAGATGCATTTGCACCATTGTTGTGAAGCTAACGTGTGGCAATGAGTTAGCGCATGCTGGAGGCATAATGACTGTCCTACTTCTAAACTGTGCCTCGACTTACCAAAGCCTTTTAGACATGTCAGTCAAGGATCTGAGAGAAAAGAAGCTTTTAAAACCGCAAATTAACTGCAGTGAATGTAACTGGAATAGAACCAAAATAGCAAAATAGCAAGCCCCTGCTTTTCCACTGCAATTACAAAGGTTCTGAATCCACCCACGTGGAGTACAAGTGTCTCACCTCACCTGGCTCATCCTCATTAAATACTGTCCTCAAACCACCTTCAGAGTCCATCAGCTCTTTCTCCTACTGTCGTGGTTTGGGCTGGATTGGCCACTCAGGCAGAACTACAGATGCACTCCCCTATCTCTCTTCAGAGAGAGACAGGAGAGGGAGAGACACTTATGAGTTTAGGAGAAACTAAACTACTTTAATGAAATATTAATAATAAAATAAAAAGAAAATAATGAAATATATACAAAACTGTATCAACTCCCAGGATGACAATCACGTCACTGGCTGGCACTGGGGGAGTCCCAGGCTGGACTCAGTGACGGATGGGAACTGGATTCCAGATCTGGATTCAGGATTGGCAGATGAACAGATGAAGAGTCCTAATTGGATGCCAGCCACTTAAGAAAGAGGGCTGACCCTTTGATCCCTCAGCTTTTAGACTGAGCATGAGGCAGATGGGATGGAATACCCTCTTGGTCAGTTTTGGGCCACCTGTCCTGTCTGCTTCTCCCCGCAGGTGCAACCACTCTATAGTTTTCTGCTTCTGACCCTCCAACAGGGCAAATAACAAAGTTAGCTGGCCTTGGGTGTTATAGCAATAAGTATAAGCAAGAGCCTCTCTGCATGCCATTCCTTGACATCAACTATAAACATAGGTCTTACCACTCTGAGAGAGCGAACATTGTCTGCACAATATGCTGTTAATTTCAGTAGTTAGAAGAGGCCCAGCTAAGAAGCAAAATTACTGAACAAAATTGGTCCTGTTTTACCTCAAACCAGGACATTCCACCCCTTATTCCATACCATTTGCATCTTGCTCAGATCACTATTACTTTTTATTTATCAAATCTATACACACAGAGATAGATATATATAGATATATGCAGGTCACTAGTCTATGATTTATCTTTATACACAGAAGTTCATTAAGTCCATTTAGTTCATGATTGCAAGATCTCGTCTCAGGGCAGGAAAGATGGTATGAATTTTACTGTATTTCGTGCCCATCGGTAGCATGTCTATCTTGAAGAGTTTGCTGGACGCCACTTGATGAAGCTAGCTCAGGTTTCATCACCACTGTGTTATCCTGAAAAACACTTATTGAACACTGTCAGTATTATGTAGTGATCAACATCATACAGCTCAGGATTGAGTATTCTCACCAAGGGTTAAATTCCCTTGAGGTATACATGGAACTTCTCCATCCTTCAGCATCACCCACCAAGTACATCCAGGTCCTTGAGCAGAAAAAGTCCCACGAATGGGTTTGCCTATGCCTGAAGCACGAAAAACCCAGTTTTCCCTAACAAATTCTTTTCATGCACCACAGGGACTTTATCCCCTTCTACAGTATGTAAAAGGTCTGATTGAGCAGGACTATCTCGACTGATGGATCCCCTGGTATTAACTAATTGGATAGCTTGCATTAAATGCTTGTCCCAATTTTTAAAGGTTCTATCCCCCATTGCTTTCAGGATAGTTTTTAACAGTCCATTGTATTGCTCAATCTTCCCAGAAGCTGGTGCATGATAGGGGATATGATATATCCACTCAATGCCATGTTCTTTTGCCCAATTACTTATAAGATTGTTTTTAAAATGAGTCCCATTTTCTGACTCAATTCTTTCTGGAGTGCCATGTCACCACAAGACTTGGTTTTCAAGGCCGAGGATGGTATTCCAGGCGGTGCCATGGGGTACGGCATAGGATTCCAACCATCCGATGCTTGCTTCCACCATTGTAAGCACATAGCGCTTACCCTGGCGAGTTTGAGGGAGTGTGATGTAGTCAATTTGCCAAGCCTCCCCATATTTATATTTCAGCCATCGTCCCCCATACCACAAAGGTTTTAACCATTTAGCTTGCTTGATTTTGGCACATGTTTCACAGTCGTGGATAACCTGCGCAATAGCGTCCATGGTTAAATCCACCCCTCGGTAATGGGCCCATTTATAGGTTGCATCCCTTCCTTGATGACCTGAAGTGTCATGGGCCCACCGAGCTAAGAATAGTTCACCTTTATGTTCCCAGTCCAAGTCTGTCTGGAAAATTTTAGCAGCCTGATCCACTTGCTGATTGTTTCGATGTTCCTCGGTGGCCCGACTCATGGGTACGTGGGCATCTACATGACGTACCTTTACGACTAGGTTCCCTAGCCTGTCAGCAATGTCTTGCCACAGTTCAGCAGTCCAGATGGGTTTACCTCTGCGCTGCCAGTTGCTCTGCTTCCACTGCTTTAACCACCCCCACAGAGCATTTGCCACCATCCATGAGTCAGTATAGAGATAGAGTATTGGCCACTTTTCTCATTCAGCAACATCTAACGCCAGCTGGATGGCTTTTACCTCTGCAAATTGACTCGATTCACCTTCTCCTTCAGCAGCTTCTGCGACTCGTTGTGTAGGACTCCACACAGCAGCTTTCCACCTTCGATGCTTTCCTACAATATGACAAGACCCATCAGTAAACAGAGCATACTGTTTCTCATTATCTGAGAGTTCATTATATGGTGGGGTTTCCTCAGCACGTGTCACCACCTCCTCTGGTGTCAGTCTTTGCCTTCAGGCCAATTTGTGATCGCTTCCACGATTCCTGGACAATTAGGGTTTCCTATTTGAGCTCACTGTGTGATTAAGGCAACCCACTTACTCCAGATAGCATCGGTGGCATGATGAGTAGAAGGAACTTTACCCTTGAACATCCAGCCCAGTACTGCTAATCAGGGAGCCAGGAGGAGCTGTGCCTCAGTACCAACCACTTTTGAAGCAGCTCAAACCCCTTCATATGCTGCCAATATCTCTCTTTCAGTTGGAGTATAGCAG
This sequence comes from Pluvialis apricaria, assembly GCA_017639485.1. Classification (NCBI taxonomy): domain Eukaryota; kingdom Metazoa; phylum Chordata; class Aves; order Charadriiformes; family Charadriidae; genus Pluvialis; species Pluvialis apricaria. Next base: position 31,861,044 of record CM030043.1, on the reverse strand, counting down.
GCCTCGGATGGTGTTACTTTCACAGATAAACCCTTGTTGTTCTCGCACAATGCATGCGTCAACGTCAACAGTTTGCCATTTGCTTCCATTTTGCTGGGCCCATACTCTGTGCTCTATGGGATAGAGTATGGTTCCAGGTTGGTTCACTCCCAGCGCAATGATTGGGTATATAGTATATACCGAAACATTGTGTATAGTCAAAACAAAAGCTGTGGCTGTACTGTCAGTGGGGTCATAAGTGAAATTAACTAAATGCCACCAAGATTGAAATTTCTTTTTTAATTCAATCGCATTATCCCAAATTATTTTCCGAATTTCAGTAGGTAAGGTACCTTCCTCACCTTCCCATATAATTGCAGCCGTCATTGATTGCATCCACAGCGGACCTTGGACACAACTAAAGGCTAGAGAAACATTATTTTGGGCCACATCAAGTGCATCTGTAATTGACTGGTGGTCTTTCTCATTTATCTCTCCTCACTGAGGCAACATATCTGATAGGAACCATTGGCTAGTTCACAGAGCTTAGAGTAGGCTGAAATAATAGCCAGGTACGCCAAGAAGGTGTTAACAGGATTTGGCTCTGCTTCCACTTGGTGCATCATAGTACTTGCAGAGGCATCTAGCACTATCAAATCACTCCAAATGATGTCTTGAGCTTCATGCCTTCTCTTCATTGTTTTTTTCCGAATCCGGAGGCTGTTCATCTGGGGTATCGGGTCCCTCATGTGTCGGAGTGGGATCGGAACCGGAGTAACGACGCGATCTCAATGTGAGTATGATCGTTCTCGTTTATTGCATATTTTAGCAGAGTATATATAGGCTCGCAGCAAAGCATACATAGTCAACAACGCTACGATTGGTCCAGCTCCCCTGTTCACGTACAACGCCCCCCAGCCCGATTGGCTAAGACCCTCTGTTCACGTGCCTCTGTTTAACTTTTCTCCCGGGCAGGGTGATGTCACCTTTCTTGTTTACTTAGATCTTTTCTCCCTCACTCTGGGTGCTTAGTTCAAACCCTGGGTTGCTCACCAGAACCAAACCATGCCTTTTTTCATTTAAGAATCTCTCCACAATTCCCCCTTCTTCTTTTTGAGCAACCCAGGCTTGGTGCACAATTTTCATGAGCATGCGCTGTAGACAAGAGAAGATACATAATACAACTGATATTATAACAACTACAATGAGCAATATAAGCAAGCTAGTTTTCACAATCATGGCTATCCAACTTTTGATTCCCCAACCTGATAGTATTTGATTCAACCATCCCCATTCATCATCTTTTCTCAGCTTTTGTATTCCTTGATACAATTCTCTGATGCTTTGGTGTACTGATTTGGAGTGGTCTGATTGGTTCATACAACACATCCCGTCAAAAGTCTTCACACCCATGACATGCGCTAATAACAAAAATCTATGGCAGCCCTATTCTGGAGTGTAGCATATCTAACAGAATCTACGTCTAACAATAATCCACTCAATGCCAATGCAGTAGCGTTAGATTGTTTAGCAAGCCAATATCCTAATTTATTAAGCGTGGTTAAAGCGCGTGCTGCTGCTACTCCTGGTGCAAAAAAACAAGGCAAAAATTGTTTGTGTAGAACACACAGCTATCTATCGTGAGTGATCCTACAAGTTCTAGCTCTTACGGCTCGGCATGGAGGGGTGGCAGATATGCAGCCCATCCATCCCGGCTATCAGCAAGAGTTGCAGAGCCATTACCTAGGAATTGCGTTTGTAAGTTGGAAGGCCACTGGTCAGACGGAAGACCGACTAGACAGGTGGAAAATGGATTCTCGAGTGATGCTGTGGCTAGGCAGATGGAATCTTGACCGGTCATATTTGCCAAAGCCACCCAGACATTCCTTTGAAACTGCAGGGGTGATCAAGCCCTGCAGTTTCTGCATCCAAAAGAAGGACGCAACTACTTATTAGCAAGCTCTTAAGATTCTTTGGGCCCATTTAGTTGCGCCATCTCTTGGTCTTGGTCTGTCCGTCGTCTTTCCAGTGCTGGTTTTATCGCTCTGCTCGGGACCCACACTGGACCTGTTCCCGTAGAGACACACATGTACCCTTGACCATTAAAAATGACTGGCACTGGTCCCACCCATGCTCCGGTGGTCGGGTCTTTATAATGTACCATAAATTTAGGCAGGGTAGTGGTACTATTCAGCTTAATGTTTTGATGGTGTATCACTACTGGCGGTTCCTCTTGATCGCCCATAAGACACAAGTAATTTAGCGTAAACAATACCCTGTGTAATCGCTGTTGTGCATCTGTGTCTTCACCCTTTTGCTTATTTAGATAATCTTTTAGCACTTGATGGGTTCGCTCAACCAAGCCTTGCCCGGTTGGTGAGTGAGGTATTCCCATTACGTGTTTAATTCCCCATCTCAATAGAAAAGTTCTCACCTTTTGACTAATATATGCAGGCCCGTTGTCTGTTTTAATCTGTTCGGGCACTCCTAACACGGCAAAGCATGCAAGTAAATGCTTGCATACATGATGGGCTTTTTCCCCTGGTAATGCTGTAGCCTATATTATTTTTGAAAAGGTATCAATTGTAACATGTACATATTTCAATCGGCCAAATTCTGTAATGTGTGTTACATCCATTTGCCATACTTCCAGCGCCTTTAACCCTTTCGGGTTCACCCCTAGTCTCACTCCCGGTCCATGATTCCCACACCTAGGGCATGCTTGTATAATAGAGCGTGCTTAATTTTCGGTTAATCCAAATTGCCTTTTTAAACCTTTAGCATTTTGATGGAAGTTGTCATGACTTTGTCTGGCTTGCTGAAATTTGTCAATTGGAGGTAAATGTCTCACTGTACTGACCAGGTTATCAGCAATTTGATTACCCAATCCTAAACCTAAATTCAACTGATGACTGCGAATATGGATGATACAACAAGACGCAGTTCGTTGACCCAGAGTGGATCTCAGCTGGATAAATAATTTTCCCAACCTTGGGTTGGTTTTTTCCCTAAGGAGGGCATCTTCTAGTCGCGGCACTACCCCAGCCACATACAGGGAGTCTGTTACTACATTTAAGGGGGCTGTTAGCCAGTTGGTTAGTGCCCAGACTACCGCAGTAAGTTCCAATGTTTGAAGGGACTCTTGTGGCTGCCCCTCCAGTATGTGCTGGCGCCATCGTCCTTTATCCTGCCAGGCACACACCGCACGGCAAAGCCGCTTTCCAGCGTCTGTATACACTGTGAGACCATCAGCCAGTGGTTCTCGCCTGACTTTAGTTTTTGTCATCCACTGATTTCGTTTTAACACTTGCCACATTTTCCCTTTTGGTTGTTGCGAATGTATACGACCATTATAGCCTATTAATGCTTCTTGGATGGGAGTTGAGTTACGCAACCACCATTCTAAATCGGCACCATTCACTGGAATACTGACATCATCAGGTTCCGTTCCACTAATCTCTATGATTCTTGTTCTGCCCTTCCTGATTAACTCCCCTATTGCCTCCGGTCTTGTTTGAATGCTAGACTTGGGTTGTACTCTTAAAAAGACCCATTCTAAAATCTTAAACATGTCACCTGATGATTTGTCAGTGGCACAGGTGGGGCGGGGGAGAATTTCCCCCTTTCCTGTTTGCCACTGACAAATAACTGCATACGGCGATTCAACAGTATTACAAATTAACAGAGAAATTGGCAACTCAAGGATACGCCGGGCTGACCATGCCTCTTGTAGTTTCTGTAGAATTTGTTGCAATGCGGCTCGCTGTGTTGTAGACAGTGTGACGATGTCGGCTGGTTGTCGTCCTCGTAACAGTTCCGTTAATGGTGCAATTGCGGTGTTCGAAATGCCAATGCTGTTGCGCACCCATTGGATGTCTCCTAGTAAAGTCTGTATGTCTGTCAATGTCCTCAATTGAGTTGTCAAGTCTGTCTTCTGCTGGCGAATTTTCGCGTCTGAAATAGACCACCCCAAATATTTCCAGGGGGGCCGCTCGCTGCACTTTCTCTGGTGCTATGACGAGTCCCTTTTTGGATAAGGTCTCAGCTAGCTGTTGCAGGGATTCCTCTGTAAATGGCTCTTTTTGACAACAAAGGATATCGTCCATGTAATGATAAATTATTGTGTTAGTCCATTGTTCCCTAAGTGGCTGCAATGCCCGGGCTACATAAAGTTGACACAAAGTAGGTGAGTTTTTCATGCCTTGTGGCAAGACTACCCATTCGTAACCTTCCGCTGGTTTTTCATTATTTATTGCTGGCAACGAAAAGGCAAATCGCTGCGTATCTTGTGGGTGCAGCGGGATGGTAACGAAACAGTCTTTTAGATCTACTATTAGTATGTGCCATCCTTCTGGTAGCATAGCAGGGGAAGGCATTCCAGGTTGCAATGCCCCCATGGTTTGCATCTGGTCGTTAACTTTTCGTAGGTCATGCAAAAGTCGCCACTTTCCGCTCTTTTTCAGGATTACAAAAATAGGGGTGTTCCATGGACTGACTGAAGGTTTGATATGTCCAGCTTCAAGTTGTTCGGCTATGAATTGTTTGGCAATTTGCAGTCGCTCTTCTGTCATGGGCCACTGGTCAACCCACACTGACTTATCCGTGAGCCAGATCAATGGTGGGTTGGGCAACTGCTCACCAGTGTCCACTATCGAAAATGTGTTGTGGTGAGGACGGCACCCAGCTGGCTAAGCACATCGCGACCGATCAAGGCGTTTAAAGTCCCGGGTAGATTCATGACGTAAACTTTAATATTGACTTGCTGTTTTTCCAGGAACTGCAAGGTGACCGGGTATTCACTCACATATGGGACTGATTGTCCTCCAACCCCGGAAATAGAGGATGTAGGCATCTCAAGTGACCAGTCTTTTGGCCATACTGAGTGGCTCACTATTGTGACATCTGCGCCAGTATCCAGCATGGCAATGATTTGCTTGGACATGTTTCCTTGGGAAATAATTATAGTCATCATTGGTCGATGGTCCATCTTTGTGGTAAAGCACACTGCTGGTCCGGTGGATCCAAAGCCTTGATTTCCGCGGTAGACATTAGATTCAAGTGGATTGCAAAACAAATTATCTGTAGGGACTATTTGAGCTATACGGCTACCCTTTGGAATAAACAGAGGAGGACAGACGGTGTAGACCATGATGTAAATACATCCGGTGTAATCTGCATCGATGACTCCAGGCAATACAATTAGTCCCTTAATTCCTGCCGAGTATCGGCCCACTAAAAGACCTCCTATAGAGCTGTCTTGGTGATATAAAGGCCCTACTGCGTCACTGGGTATCTTCTGGACAGTGTTATCAGTAAGTGTCGTGTCTATTGCTGTTGCCAAGTCGAATCCCAGGCTTCCCCTGGTTGCTGGTCGACGCTGTTGTAGAAAACCTTTGGTTCCTCGTGAGGTTTCATTTGTTTCATCACGCGGCCTCTTTCCGCGCTCTGCCTCCCGTTTCCCGTACACGCTTTTGTAGCATGAGTATTTTTCTGACACTTTTCACACCATACTGCTTTTTCACAGTGAGCTTTAACATGCCCCTGATCTCCGCACCGAAAGCATTTTCTTGTGAATTGTTTATTGGGGTTTGCACAGTCTTTCATTTGTTGTTTCTGCACAACCGCGGCTAATGGCTGTATGATCTCTCTTACTGCTCCTTGGACTGCTGCTGCAACCGTAGCGGTCTGTTTTTGGCCTTCGGCCCTGTCGACTCTTAATAACATGTCTTCAACTCCTGCCCCTCTGGGTAAGGTGGCCAGTAGTTGCTTGGTGGCGTTATTGGCATTATCAAAGACTAATATTTTAAACATCTGGTTTTTGTTTTCTTCATTCAGGTCAGGGTGTTGCATCGGTGCTTCCCACAGCCTATCAATAAAGTTGTTATATTTTTCTGTTGTTCCCTGTTTTATAGTTCCGAATGACGGAATTGTTGATCCAGGCAAACCAAAAAATGCGTCCAGGGCAAGTTGCGTGGCTCGCTGCAGGAGATTGGAAGGGAAAGTCAGCTGTTTTTCTAGGGCGGCAAATTGCCCACTGCCAGTGAACATTTCTGGGGTGACCCCTCGCAGTGGGTCACCTTGCACTTGTCTCTGTGCTGCTTCCTGCATTGCGCGGTGCTGCCAAGATGATTCCCATAGCAAGACTTGTGTTGGTGTGAGCAGCAACCTCATCAGGTTTCAACAGTCGTAGGGGCACATCAAATCGGCAGAAAAAATCCAGCTGACAATTTGCCTAGTAGCTTCCGATTTTAGTCCATAGTTGGAGATAGTGGTACGAGCTTGTTGCAGGATCTTCCAGTCATGCGGCTCCCATTTCGTGGTGCCATTTTGTGAATTCTGAATCACTGGAAAAGCCAACTGCGAGGTATTACCTAAGCTGGCAGCAGCAGTCCACTGTCCCTCCAAGATAGCGTCTCTAATGATTCTGCTCCACCGTTTAGGCTTCAGAGGTGCTGGCGGGGCTTCAGGGTAGGAAGGAGGGTTTGGTTCTTCTTTGCGCATCAAGGGATGTTCGGCCTGTGACGTCATGCCCTTTAATTGTAAGTCCAGGTTATCAAGACGTTGCAGTACTGTTCGTAACACTTTGTCTGTATTCTCATGTGACTGATCCTTGCAGTCGTCAGCAGGTGGTGTTGCAGGATCAGATGAGTCAGTGGAGGGGGGCAGAGGAGGAGCCGAAGGCATAGGTCATCAGGTTTCTCCTCCTGGCTGCGACGGCGACTGCGGCCGCACCCCCTCTCGGGTCTCCTGAGGCGCCACTTCCGCCTTTTGTTCAGTCGGCTGCCTCGGCTCGGGAGCGGCCACTTCCGCCCTTTGTGTCGCCGGAGCAGGGTCGGCGCCCGCGCGGACCTCGGCAACAGTTTTACACGTAACTCCGGTCATCCCTTTCACCGCCGGCTGCCCGAAGAACCGTGCCCACGCACCAGGTTTCGTTTCCGTGCTCTTATATTCTGCTCTAGTCGGGTCTGGACCCAGCATTTGAGCAGCAGCACAGGCTACTTCTGTCTCTGCTTTCATGGCCTTTAAGGTCTCTAATACTCTACGCCACAACTCACAAACAGCCTTTATCTCTTTCTCCTCTTTCTCGCTCCCGGTTATTGTTTTTTCCCCACATTGTATCACCGAAAGATCGCCCTTCCATGGGGGAAAACATCATATGCGTATCTTTAAAATGCCCCCACCGTTGTCCCAACTTAATCAGCTTAATCAGCTGTTTGGGTGCTGTCTCAATCCCTCTCTTAGAGAGGATACTTGCGAGCAGCATTGCTGTTGCTTCAAGCTCCATGATAGCAACTTCACCTTTTTAAACCTGGAAGGCGAGAGGCCACCTTGAACCGTGTCTGCCGTAGTCTATGCTCCCGAGCAGCACTCCTTCCAGCCGTGTTTCCCACTCCCCTCCTCTCGCTGCTTACCACAGTCTCGGAGAACTCAGTCGTGCTGAAGGGTTACAGTTGACATCCTCTGCTACCAGATGTCGGAGTGGGATTGGAACCGGAGTAACGACGCGGTCTCAATGTGAGTATGATCGTCCTCCCTTATTGCATATTTTAGCAGAGTATATATAGGCTCGCAGCAAAGCATGCATAGTCAACAACGCTATGATTGGTCCAGCTCCCCTGTTCACATACAACGCCCCTCAACCCGATTGGCTAAGACCCTCTGTTCACGCGCCTCTGTTTAACTTTTCTCCCGGGCAGGGTGATGTCACCTTTCTTGTTTACTTAGATCTTTTCTCCCTCACTCTGGGTGCTTAGTTCAAACCCTGGGTTGCTCAACAGAACCAAACCATGCCTTTTTTCATTTAAGAATCTCTCCACACTCATGGTTTCCCTCCAGCTCATGGTATGGCTTCACGTGTCGCGCAAGAAGCCACCGAGGACCTGAAGGCAATAAAACACAAGCATACCCTCTCTCCCAGGTTATCAGTTCCACAGGCCCTTTCCAAGTACTATAATCCAGCAAATAGCGAAACCAAACCTTGGGGTGATGGCGAAATCCTGCACTTGTAAGGTAATGCCTTTCTTTTGCTGTAGTTGCTAAGTGATCTGCTGAGCGATTTAAAAAATTGAGTGTGTAAGTGGCATTATCTAACTGTTCCTGAGGGGTCATATTCCCCCTTCTTTGTTTTTCAAGCATATATTTTAAGTTCTTATGCGCACGTTCAACAATTGCTTGCCCTGTAGGAGAATCTGGGATACCAAACACATGATCTATTCCCCAATTTTGTAGAAACAACTTAATGGCATGTGATTGATATGCAGGTCCATTGTCGGTTTTTAAAAGTTTTGGAACCCCTAGGATAGCAAAGCAATGTGTCCAATGTCGTTTAACATCTTTTACCTTCTCTCCGGTCAAGGCTGTGCGTGCTAAAATCCCAGAGAAAATGTCAACTGTGATGTGCACATAATGTTGCCTCCCAAATGCAGGGATGTGCATCACATCGGTTTGCCAGGTTTTGTTTGGGCCTAAACCACGAAAATTTACCCCATCTCCCAAAGGGGTCAAAGTGAGTCGCTGGCAGTCAGCATACGCACGAATTATGTCTCTGGCTTGCTGCGAGGTCAGCCCAAATTCCTTCTCTAAAGCTAATGCCTTTTGATGGAAGAAATTGTGTGATAAGCAAGCAGTCTCAAACCTTCTAGTTAACAAGGCTACTAATGTTAATGCATGTGCTCTTGCATTTCCTTCTGCTAAAGGTCCTGGTAACTGCGTATGTGAGCGTATGTGCATAATAAACACAGAATGCTCACGCTTGATCAAGACTTCATATAATCTTAGCAATAATTTAAATAACTTTATTATTAACTTCCTTTAGCAGTGATCTTTCGAGCCGTTGTACTATTCCAACAACATAATCAGAATCGGCAACAATATTTAAGTCTTCCTGTGGAAAGAGCTCTAGGGCATGTAGAGCAGCTGCGAGTTCAACAAGCTGCGTAGAACCTATTTGTGTAATAACAGAATCACACCATTTCATATCTTCTTTCCATGTTACAGCAGCTTTGCTAGTTTTCCCAGAGCTGTCAATAAAGATGGTACGTGCCTGAGGAAAAGGAGTCGAGCAGACTATAGACTGACTTGAAAGCAGAATATGTTCTAGTACCTGAAAAAGTTTATGATGGGGATTGGAAAACAGAATTTTGTTCATATAATCTGCTAAAGCCGCTTGCAATTGAATTGATTCCCTTAATAATGCTTGGAAGGAATTGGAGGTCATGGGTACCGTAATGAAATCGGGGTCTCAACCACATAAGTGCTGAAAGCAAACACGAGATTTTTCAATTATCGCAATTATCAATTCTACCCTGGTAGTTACTGTTTTCTTTGGGGTGTGTGACAAAAATATCCATTCTAATGTGATTAATTTATTACTCAGAGTATCGAACTGTCCGATTAACCCAAGTGGCTGAAATGGATTATTAATAATATATAATCCGAGTGGTAAGGTGAGCATTACTCGATGTGTGAATCCTGTTTCTACTTTACGTAGAACCATTTGTAACTCACTTTCTGCAGTGTCACTCAACTTTCGAGGCGAATTAAGTCTAGCATCTCCTTTCAGAGTGTCAAAAAGATTTTTTTTAATTCATATGTGGCGATGCCTAATAAAGGCCATACCCAATTAATGTAACCAAGCACTTTTTGAATGTCATGCAGAGTTCTAATATTCGTAGCGAGATGTAATTTTGTTGGTCAAACTATTTGATTGAATAGAGTCCAGCCAAGATATTTCCAAGGCTCCTGACTTTGGACCTTTTCTGGCGCCACTTGCAGCCCTGATAAATCTAAGTTATTCAGTAAGTGCTGCAAGGTCTGGTGTAATGTTAGTGAATCTGCGGCAGCAAGCAGAATATTGTCCATTGCGGTGGGACTCAGGCGCAGACCAATGTGATCGTGCTGAAGCCCTTTATTAAAAATACATAAGCCATTATATACCTTTACTACAACGTGGGTTAGCCCCATGTGCTGTGCTCATTGGCTTCTAAACATATACACACAAACTATTATTGGTTAAACACAGCTGTAGCTTATTATCTACGCTTTGTTACTATTTATCTATTTAGGCGTAGCAGCAGTTTCAGTGTCAGCGTGTGAATTCCTCCTTCATGTCAACCTTCAGACTGTACTAACTTGTTCCGTATCTCGGTCACGTCGACCTTCTCTTCTGTTGGACACAGTTCATGAGCTCATCAGTTCAACGTGTCCGTTGCTTTCCAAAAAGCTTCCCACAATTCCCCCTTTTTGTTTTAGCTCGGCGGCCCAAACTTCCTCTAAAGATTTCTGTATCGATCGCTTCACACAAGATATTATACATGGCACACATATCAAAATTATCAACACTATAAGGATAACACGCATATTAGCTCTTAGCTGGTCTAATTGCTTATGAATTGAAGTCGAATGGTCAGAAAGATTCATACAACATATACCGTCAAATTTCTCACAGCCATGACTTTGCGCTAAAAGCAAAAAATCAATAGCAACGCGATTTTGCAATACAGCATGCCTAACACTATCTACATCTGTTAATAATGCGCTAATGATATCCGAGGTAAGATTAAATTGCTTCATACTCCAACAGGCCAATTTCTCTAGCTATTCCTTGTCTTGCTCCTGGACGACCAGGTCTTCAGCCAGACCCTTCCATGGCCTGACCCATCTGGCTGGAATCCAGCAAGGACCTCTTTCTGTAACGATACAAACATACCCTCGGCCACTATATCGCAGTTCAGCAGGACCTTTCCATACTCCAGTTTCAGGATCCCTATACTGGACCAAAATACCTCGGTTCTGTTCTTTATGTCCCGAGCCCAAAGCTTGACTGTGAATCACTGTGGGGGGCTCAGTGTCGGTTCCCACTAACCATAAAAAATTCATCACATATATTACCTTCTGTATTCATGCTACAGGAGACAAATTCTCCTCCTCTCCCCCTCTTTGTTTTAACAGTAACTGTTTGATTACTTGATGCACGTGTTCTACAATAGCCTGTCCTGTGGGGGAATGAGGAATACCTGTAACATGTTTAACTCCCCAGAGGTTCATAAATCGCTGCAAGGCCTGTGAAGTATAAGCAGGACCGTTATCTGTTTTAATTTCAAGAGGAACTCCTAGCGCGGCAAAACATCCACGTAAATGTAGCATTACATGTCGAGCTGTTTCCCCAGACAAAGGGGTAGCCCAAACAGCGTGAGAAAAGGTATCCACAGTAACATGTACATATTTCAAACGACCAAAACTGGATACATGGGTAACATCCATCTGCCAAAGCTGTAATGGCCGTAGGCCCTGGGGGTTGACACCTAAGCCCACCCCTAACACTTGTCCTTGACAGTCAGGGCAAGCTTGAACAATTCCTTTAGCGTCTGATAATGGAATGTCAAACTGTCGAATTAACATTTTTGGAGCCTGCTGGAATGCATTAGGAGATGGACCATTCCATGCAGCGGCCACCAGTTGATCGGCACGCTCGTTACCTTCCACTAAACTACCAGGAAGGCCAGAATGGCTACGAATGTGGACGATAAAATACTCATGCTTACAGCAATTTAGCAGTTGCCATAACTCAGTTAAAAGTTGACTAAGTCGACGATTATTCACCTCTTTCAAGATAGCGCATTCTAATCGTTGCACTATGCCAACAACATACAAAGAGTCACAAACAACATTAACAGGCTCTGTTGACCAATTCCTAAATACTTCAAGAACGGCATACAATTCCAACGTTTGAAGGGAATCAGTAGCTTCAACCGTCAAGCATTGTGAATGCCATTGCCCATTGTGATGCCACACATATCCGGCTTTATGACTATTCTTACTAGCATCTGTAAAAACGGTCAGTCCATTAACCGGTCTCCTAGAAAACTTGGGAATAATTTCAAAACCATAACGGAGTAAAAACTTTATTAGTCGGTGAGCTGGGTAATTAATGGTAAGATCCCCAATAAAGGCATTCAAGGCCAGGGCTAACACAAAGTCGTTTTGCAATAGCCAATTAAAGTATTCCGCTATAATAGGGACATAGATAATAGCAGGGTCAAAACCAGCTCTCTCTCGACATCGTTTTCTTAAACGGATGATAACTTGGGCAATAGCTTCCACCTTAGTCACAATGTTTTTTGATAATTGATATGGCAAAAATATCCATTCCATGATACATAAAGGATCAACCTGTTTTTCATCCCATTGTGCCAAGACAGCAAACGGCTGAATACCACCATTAAAAACAAAAGCTTGAATTGGTAGCTCAGGGTTCCACTGGCTGGCTTTGGACATAGAGATTTTATCTACAATATTTTGTAATGGCTTCTTCTGCATTTGGGACAACTGTCAAGGTTCTCCCACATCGGGAGACCCCTTTAGCAAAGGCATAAGTGGTGCAAGGTCATCATTAGTGATACCACATATTGCGTGCACCCATTGGATATCACTAATCAGTTTTTGGACATCAGATAGTGTGGAGAGCTGGCTAGCCGAGCGAGGGCATATCAACATCGAAATGTTGACTCATCAGGGTCTCAAGAAATACCGAGAGCAGCTCCTGTGAGAACTAATAGATAACAAGTCATCTGGACTTCAAGAAATACCGGGAGCAGCCCCCGTGAGAACTAATAGATAACAAAGACAGTCTGCCCCTGTTTATTCCAACAAAAGCTAAGTAAGGAACTTGTGATTAAAAGAAATGAGAGTTATGTGCAGTGATAAGATGTGTATGCAAACATAGACCTTGAGATGCCTAACCAATAAGGAGCTTGGCTTTTGCAATATGTATGAGCTAATTAAGACTGTTATAAAAGGTGTAACCGTGCTTTAATAAACGAAGTTTGCTGATCCCTCATATTGAGTGACTGCTTCTTCCCTCCGTTCCGACGAATGGCACGACAAATTGGCGCCCGAACAGGGACCCCGGCGACCCGATAGCGGAGTCCGGCCCGGCGACCCGATAGCGGAGTCCGGGAGCCACGGTCGGCGGAGAAGTTGAGTGCGGTCCTGTAAGCAGCGCAGGAGGCGAAAGGGATATCTTCCCCGCGCCTGGGAGCACCTAGAGAGGCTGTCCCGCCTGCCACGCGCCGCCGAAGTCTGTAAAGGCTGCAACAGCGCGCTGATAGAGGTATGAACAGACAAGCGGCGTATAATCTGCTCAAATGCTTCTTAGAGAAGCGGGGCACTGAAGGAATAGACTTGAAAAAGGAACTTTCTGATCTGTTAGGCTGCTCGCAAGTATTCTCTCTAAGAGGGATTGAGACAGCGCCGAAACAGCTGATTAAGCGGATTAAGTTGGGACAACGGTGGGGGGATTTTAAAGATACGCATATGTTGTTTTCCCCCATGGAGTGGCGATCTTTCGGTGATACAATGTGGGAAAAAATGATAACCGGGAGTGAGAAAGAGGAGAAGGAGATAAAGGCTGTTCGCGAGTTGCGGCGCACGGTGTCAGAGACTTTAAAGGCTATGAAAGCAGAGACAGAAGCAGCCTGTGCTGCCGCTCAAATGCTGGGTCCGGAGAGCACGGAAACGAAACCTGGTGCGTGGGCACGGTTCTTCGGGCAGCCGGCGGTGAAAGGGATGACTGGAATTACTGTTATTATTGTTACTGTAATTACAAATTACTGTTGCCGAGGTCCGCGCGGGCGCCGACCCTGCTCCGGCGACACCCGAGATGCCGGGGGGTGCGGCTGCAGTCGCCATCGCAGCCAGGAGGAGAAACCTGACGACCTATGCCTTCGGCTCCTCCTCTGCGCCCCCCCCCCCCCCTCCCCCCCCCACCCGCCGTCGCCGCCGCTCCGCGGTCGCCCATGCTGGGCCCGGCCTCGGCCCGCGCCGCCTCCCGGTCCGCCTCGCCGTAGTCCCGCCGCAGCAGCGTGAAGCCCTGCCGTCAGCACAGCAGCCACCACAGCCCGCCCGGGAACGGCATCGCCCCGCCGGCACCGGACGGGACACGACGGGACCGGAACGGGACGGGACCGGCCCGCCGCGCACCGGCCGCCGCCACCGGGACCGACCCCCGCCGCCGCCCCCCCCCCCCCCCCCCCCCCCCCCCTTCGGCTCCTCCTCTGATACAGACAAAGTGTTACGAACAGTGCTGCAACGTCTTGACGATGGTCTATTTCAGACGCGAAAATTCGCCCGCAAAAGAGACTTAACGACTCAATTGAGGACATTGACAGACGTACAGACTTTACTAGGAGACATTCAATGGGTGTGCAACTGCTCTTGGAGTTGCCTATTTCTCTGTTAATTTGTAATACTGTTGAATCGTCGTATGCAGTTATTTGTCAGTGGCAAACAGGAAAGGGGGAAATTCTCCCCCGCCCCCCTGCCCCACCTGTGCCACTGACAAATCATCAGCTGACAAATCATCAGGAGACATGTTTAAGATTTTAAAATGAGTCTTTTTAAGAGTACAACCCAAGTCTAGCATTCAAACAAGACCGGAGGCAATAGGAGAGTTGATCAGGAAGGGCAGAACAAGAATCATAGAGATTAGTGGAACGGAACCTGATGATGTCAGTATTCCAGTGAATGGTGCCAATTTAAAATGGTGGTTGCGTAACTCAACTTCCATCCAAGAAGCATTAATAGGCTATAATGGTCGTATACATTCGCAACAACCAAAAGGGAAAATGTGGCAAGTATTAAAACGAAATCAGTGGATGGAAAAAGCGCATCATGTATGCAAGCATTTACTTGCATGCTTTGCCGTGTTAGGCGTGCCCGAACAGATTAAAACAGACAACGGGCCTGCATACATTAGTCAAAAGGTAAGAACTTTTCTACTGAGATGGGGAATTAAGCACGCAACAGGAATACCCCACTCACCAACCGGGCAAAGCTTGGTTGAGCGAACCCATCAAGTGCTAAAAGATTATCTAAATAAGCAAAAGGGTGAAGACACAGATGCACAACAGCGATTACACAGGGTATTGTTTACGCTAAATTACTTGTGTCTTATGGGCGATCAAGAGGAACCGCCAGTAGTGATACACCATCAAAACATTAAGCTGAATAGTACCACTACCCTACCTAAATTTATGGTACATTATAAATACCCGACCACCGGAGCATGGGTGGGACAAGTGCCAGTCATTTTTAATGGTCGAGGGTACATGTGTGTCTCTACAGGAACAGGCCCAGTGTGGGTCCCGAGCAGAGCGATAAAACCAGCATTGGAAAGACGACGGATAGACCGAGACCAAGAGACGGAGCAACAGAATGGGCCCAAAGAATCTTAAGAGCTTGCTAATAAGTAGTTACGTCCTTCTTTTGGATGCAGAAACGGCAGGGCTTGATCACCCCTGCAGTTTCAAAGGAATGTCTGGGTGGCTTTGGCAAATATGACCGGTCAAGATTCCATCTGCCTATCCACAGCATCACCCGAGAATCCATTTTCCACCTGTCTAGTCGGTCTTCCGTCTGACCAATGGCCTTCCAACTTACAAACGCAATTCCTAGGTAATGGCTCTGCAACTCTTGCTGATAGCCGGGATGGATGGGCTGCATATCTACCACCCCTCCATGCCGAGCCGCAAGAGCTAGAACTTGTAGGATCACTCATGATAGATAGCTGTGTGTACTACACAAACAATTTTTGCCTTGTTTTTTTTTGCACTAGGAGTAGCAGCAGCACATGCTTTAACCACGCTTAATAAATTAGGATATTGACTTGCTAAACAATCTAACGCTACACTCCAGAATAAGGCTGCCATACATTTTGTTATTAACGCATGTCATGGGTGTGAAGACTTTTGACGGGATGTGTTGTATGAACCTCTCAGACCACTCCAAATCAGTACACCAAAGCATCAGAGAATTGTATCAAGGAATGCAAAAGCTGAGAAAAGATGATGAATGGGGATGGTTGAATCAAATACTATCAGGTTGGGGAATCAAAAGTTGGATAGCCATGATTGTGAAAACTAGCTTGCTTATATTGCTCATTGTAGTTGTTATAATATCAGTTGTATTATGTATCTTCTCTTGTCTACAGCGCATGCTCATGAAAATTGTGCACCAAGCCTGGGTTGCTCAAAAAGAAGAAGGGGGAATTGTGGAGAGATTCTTAAATGAAAAAAGGCATGGTTTGGTTCTGTTGAGCAACCCAGGGTTTGAACTAAGCACCCAGAGTGAGGGAGAAAAGATCTAAGTAAACAAGAAAGGTGACATCACCCTGCCCGGGAGAAGAGTTAAACAGAGGCGCGTGAACAGAGGGTCTTAGCCAATCGGGTTGGGGGGCATTGTACGTGAACAGGGGAGCTGGACCAATCATAGCGTTGTTGAATATGCATGCTTTGCTGCGAGTCTATATATACTCTGCTAAAATATGCAATAAGGGAGGACGATCATACTCACATTGAGATCGCGTCGTTACTCCATCGCGGGTTATGGAATATAAGCCGCCTTAAGTGGACGCAAAACAACGTGAGCGAATGGCTTGATAACTATGACAAGTGGGACGATAGCCTCCCAATAGGACCGCCTCCGCAAGAAGTAGAACTGGTAGACTCGCTGAACGCTTCTTATTGTCTGTTTATAAATGCGAGCTCCGACCATTGTGCCGGGGAGCCATCTTCCCTACCGTGTAGTGCCATAATGCCCACACCCGTGTCCCCAATTGGAAAAGAGTCCAACTGGGAACATTGGTGTAGCCACATCCTTAGAAACCGGTCTCATACAGCCCCGGGCACATTGTACCCAAGACGACTCCCTGCTGGGCTTTTCCTCATTTGTGGTAACCGAGCTTGGAATGAAATCCCCTCCGAGCCCGAAGGGGGCCCCTGTACAATTGGTCATCTGAGTCTTGCTCTGCCGCATCATCATCCTAAAAAGAACAACCCCGTAAGATGGCGCAGAGAGGCGGCGCAGGTATTGGATAATACTTGCAACGACAATGTCAATCTTTGGAGTAAATGGGAGGTAGTTTTCGCTTCCTTTTTTGCTCCGGGCGTAGCGGCGGCCCGCGCACACCGAAATTTAGAGACACTTTCAACCCATACTGGCTTATCCGTTAGCCATTGTAGCTTACAGGTTGGCTGTCCCTCAATGGCTGCCACTAAAAACGCTCATTTGTTAATTTCAACCCTAGTTGACTAAGAGCATCTCGGCCCAATAGAGCAATAGTGGTGCGAAGGATATAGGGTCTTACGCTGGCTACATTGCCATCTGATAAAATTACTTTAATCATATGCCTACTGACTTGAGTAATCTGAACTCCTCCAATACCCATTACCCCGCTATTTGGTGTCGTCAAAGGCCATGTCTTAGGCCACTTCTCATGCGGGATGATAGTAACATCAGCACCAGTATCAATTAACACAGACAAAGACATAGTCTCGTCTCCAGGTCCTTGAAGGGTGACTTTAACCTCTGGCTTGTTTTTCAAGATATCCACAGCAAAATTTATTTGGGGCATTCCCGTAGATCCCCATCCTTGATTTCCTCTAATTCTCAGATCACTTTTAGGCACTTTTGCCTCAAAGAGTATTAGTTGAGCAATTTTGTATCCCTTTGGAATATTTACAGGCGGAGAACACGTTTGTACCATAATGCCAATTGTACCTGTATAATCTGCGTCAATAACTCCCGGTAATACAAAAATCCCTTTTCGAGATGTGGATGATCGACCAAGTAAAAACGCGCAGAGGTTGTGACCTAAAGGACCCTGGAGAACAGATGGAATACAATGTACAGAGGTATCAGGAAGAGTAAAATCTACTGCTGTTGCCACGTCCACGCCGGCACTTCCCCTTGTGGCGGCGGAGACGTGGTCCAGACACCCTGATTTGCTGTCATCGTGCGGGGTGTTGATTTCGCGCTCTGACTGGAGTTTCCCAAAGGAGTCCCATCTTTCTTAAAACGTGAAAAACAATCTATACTCTGATGACCAAATTTATCACAACGATTACACTTGGCTGGATGAGCAGGAGGGGGTTTCTGACTTACACTAAGTCCTCTAGGCTGTATTGGTCTACCTTGCCGACATTGTCGCTGCAGGTGCCCCATCTTACCACAATTGTAACAGCGTACATTAGAGGAGGATCCTTTGACTCCTCTCCCTGAATTAAGCAGCGGCTTAACAGCAGCGGCAAATGCATTGGCAAGATACCCAGCTTTCTCTTCAGCTGTTCCTACTTTTGCATATGCGTCCATCATGTCTTGCAATCCTGCCAATTTCGGCAAAGCCTGCAAAATACGCTTACAAATTGGGTTAGCATTTTCTACTGCAAGTGACATCAGCACTGACTCCCTTGCTTCGGGAGCCAGATCCAGATTTCTCTCAATAGCCGTAGCAAGCCGATCAATAAATTACATATACAATTCATTCGGTCCTTGCTTAACCGAAACATAAGATGGAGTAGGTTTTCCAGCTTCAGGAACTGCTTTAAAAGCTGCCAAAGCAAGCTCCTGAGATTGCTGCAAAACTTCAACAGCCATGTGCATTTGTGCATTTTCTGAACTAAACCGACCCCGACCCACCAACATGTCAAAGGTAACTCCAGATAACGGATCGTTTACCTCGCGATTTGCATTGTCATCTGCGGCGCGATCCACCAAAGTCTCAAAGGCACTTTTAAAATGTAACGCTTGGGAAGGAGTAAGCAAAATATTAGCTAAACGATAACAAGCTAAACGAGCTAAACGATCATTGGGCACCAAAACTGTACTAGAAAACATCGCACCAAGCATTTGCTGTGTATAATTAGATGTCAACCCATATTGTGCAATAGCACTTTTCAGTTCCTTTAGAGTCTTCCAGTCTAAAGCCTGCCATGCCCTTTCCCCTTGAGCATTAACTATTATTGGAAAAGCCCGAGGCAAGTCAAGAGGTAAAATAACCCCATCTAGCATAGCTTCCTTTATAACTCCTTTCCAGCGCCGGGCAGCAGCGCCATCTGCCGACGGTTTTCCCTTTGGTGGAAGAGGTAAATCATCAGGCAATGGAACATTGCAGGGATCAACGTCCTTTTGTTGCAGCATCGCCAATCGTTCTAAGCGTCGCTGTAAGTTTATCAGCTGCCTATTTATGTCCTCAGTTGTAACTGGCTGCAACGTTTCTTCCAAAAGGTCTGTAGAGGAGGGCGGCAGAGGATATGCCTCCGGAGTATGGTCAGGAAAACCCTCTAACAGAGGTGCCGATGGTTCTGGCAGAGGATCGGGCAGCTGCATAGGTGGCTCTTTTCCTTGTACAGGAGGAGCGTGAGGCGGTGGTGGTGGCGCGGGCATAGGCACGGGGGGCGGAGGGGGTCATCAAACATGCGGATCTTACGGCGCGTTACTTTTTGTACATCCCTTGCCCCATCCTGGTCTTGCCCGGTATCCAAAAAAGCCGCACACGCTTGTAATGTCACATTTTTCTCTGCTCGCATACTTGCTACTGTATCTTTAAGCAGTTTCCATAATGTTGCTAGAGGCAACAGATCCTTTTTTCCAGACGAGATATCTTTCCATAATTCTTGTCCAAGGCTATCCCATATTGCCATCTGGAAAATATCTTGGGCTTCCTTTACTATGCCCGTTTCTTTTGCCCATAAAAGCAATTTCTTTAAGATATCAGGGTCATACTTAAGTCCTCTCGTAGAGAGGAAATGTTGCAAAAGCTTCAAGATAGCTTGCTCTTCATAGCTTAAATTATTACCCATGATAGCGTATGACCCAAAACGCGTTTGGCTGCTCACCTTCTTTTTTGGCCACAATTAACAAAAGCTTCTTGTTTCTCAGCCGGTTTCTTCTTCTTCTTCTTCTTCTTCTTCTTCTTCTTCTTCTTCTTCTTCAATCACAAACTGTCAATTTCAGTAAGAAATTGCGTGGTGCCCCCACCCCGCGTTGGGCGCCATTTGCGGTGGGACTCAGGCGCAGACCAACGTGATCGTGCTGAAGCCCTTTATTAAAAATACATAAGCCGTTATATACCTTTACTACAACGTGGGTTAGCCCCATGTGCTGTGCTCATTGGCTTTTAAACATATACACACAAACTATTATTGGTTAAACACAGCTGTAGCTTATTATCTACGCTTTGTTACTATTTATCTATTTAGACGTAGCAGCAGTTTCAGTATCAGCATGTGAATTCCTCCTTCATGTCGACCTTCAGATTGTACTAACTTGTTCCGTATCTCGGTCACGTCGACCTTCTCTTCTGTTGGACACAGTTCATGAGCTCATCAGTTCAACGTGTCCGTTGCTTTCCAAAAAGCTTTCCACAGTCCATGTAATGATAAATACATGCTTTAGGAAATTGCTTTCTTGTTGGTTCTATTGCTGCTGCAACTACAATTCGACAAATAGTGGGAATGTTCATCACCACCTGAGGAACCTGAAGGTGCACAAGTCCATGGGACCTGATGAGATACATCCGCGGGTCCTGAGGGAACTGGCAGATCAAGTCGCTAAGCCACTAGCTATCATATTTGAGAAGTCGTGGCAGTCTGGCGAGGTTCCTGCCGACTGGAAAAGGGGAAAAATAACCCCTGTTTTCAAAAAGGGAAACAAGGAAGACCCGGGGAACTACAGGCTAGTCAGTCTCACCTCTGTGCCTGGCAAGATCATGGAGCAGATCCTCCTGGAAACTCTACTGAGGCACACAGAAAACAAGGAGGTGATCAGTGACAGCCAGCATGGCTTCACCAAGGGCAAGTCATGCCTGACAAATTTGGTGGCCTTCTACGAAGGGCTTACAGCGGCAGTGGACAAGGGAAGATCTACTGATGTCATCTACTTGGACTTGTGCAAAGCATTTGACACGGTCCCACACGATATCCTGGTCTCTAAATTGAAGAGACATGGATTCGATAAATGGACCACTCGGTGGATAAAGAACTGGCTGGATGGTCGCACTCAAAGGGTTGCGGTCAATGGCTCGGTGTCCAAGTGGAGAGCAGTGACGAGTGGCGTTCCTCAGGGGTCGGTACCGGGACCTGTACTATTCAACATCTTTCTCAGTGACATGGACAGTGAAATAGAGTGCACCCTCAGCAAGTTTGCTGATGATACCAAGCTGTTTGGCGAGGCAGACACGCTGGAGGGGAGGGATGCCATCCAGAGGGACCTGGACAGGCTGGAGAGGTGGGCCCAAGCCAACCTCATGCAGTTCAACAAGGCCAAGTGCAAGGTCCTACATCTGGGTCGGGGCAATCCCAAGCACAAATACAGGCTGGGTGGGGAATGGCTGGAGAGCAGCCCTGTGGAGAAGGACCTGGGGGTGCTGATTGATGAGAAGCTCGACATGAGCAAGCAATGTGCGATCGCAGCCCAGAAGGCGAACCGTACCCTGGGCTGCATCAAAAGATGTGTGGCCAGCAGGTCAAGGGAGGTGATTCTGCCCCTCTACTCCGCTCTCGTGAGACCCCACCTGGAGTACTGCATCCAGCTCTGGAGTCCCCAACATAAGAAGGACATGGACCTGCTGGAGCGTGTCCAGAGGAGAGCCACGAGGATGATCAGAGGGATGGAGCACCTCTCCTATGAGGACAGGCTGAAAGAGTTGGGGCTGTTCAGCCTGGAGAAGAGAAGGCTCCGGGGAGACCTTATTGCGGCCTTCCAGTACCTAAAGGGGGCCTACAGGAGAACTGGGGAAGGACTTTTTACTAGGGCATGTAGTGATAGGACGAGGGGGAATGGCTTTAAGCTGGAAGAGGGCAGGTTTAGATTAAACATCAGGAAGAAGTTTTTCACTTTAAGGGTGGTGAGGCACTGGAACAGGTTGCCCAGAGAGGTTGTTGAGGTCCTGTCCCTGGAGGTGTTCAAGGCCAGGCTGGACATGGCCTTGGGCAACCTGGTCTAGTGGGAGGTGCCCCTGCCTATGGCAGGGGGGGTTGGAACTCGATGATCTTCAAGGTCCCTTCCAACCTAAACCATTCTATGATTCTATGATTCTATACCTTGAGGTAAAACAGTCCATTGATAACATTTCATTGGTGCTTGGTTATTTATACTGGGCAGAGAAAATGTAAAATGCATACAGTCATCTGGATGAAGGGGAATTGTAAAGAAACAATCTTTTAAATCAATCACATGCAATGGCTGTGGAGAGATTCTTAAATGAAAAAAGGCATGGTTTGGTTCTGGTGAGCAACCCAGGGTTTGAACTAAGCACCCAGACTGAGGGAGAAAAGATCTAAGTAAACAAGAAAGGTGACATCACCCTGCCCGGGAGAAAAGTTAAACAGACGCGCGTGAACAGAGGGTCTTAGCCAATCGGGTTGGGGGGCGTTGTATGTGAACAGGGGAGCTGGACCAATCATAGCGTTGTTGAATATGCATGCTTTGCTGCGAGTCTATATATACTCTGCTAAAATATGCAATAAAGGAGGACGATCATAGTCACACTGAGATCGCGTCATTACTCCGGTTCCAATCCCACTCCGACATCTGGTAGCAGAGGATGTCAACTGTAACCCTTCAGCACGACTGAGGTCTCCGAGACTGCGGTAAGCAGCGAGAGGAGGGGAGTGGGAAACACGGCTGGAAGGAGTGCTGCTCGGGAGCATAGACTACGGCAGACACGGTTCAAGGTGGCCTCTCGCCTTCCAGGTTTAAAAAGGTGAAGTTGCTATCATGGAGCTTGAAGCAACAGCGACGCTGCTCGCAAGTATCCTCTCTAAGAGAGGGATTGAGACAGCGCCCAAACAGCGGATTAAGCTGATTAATTTGAATCAATTTAGGGAGCATTTTAAAGATACGCGTATGATGTTTTCCCCCATGGAATGGCGATCTTTCGGTGATATAATGTGGGAAAAAACGATAACCGGGAACGGGAAAGAGGAGAAGGAGATAAAGGCTGTTTGTGAGTTCTGGCGCACGGTGTTATCTTTCAAGGCCATGAAGGCGGAGAGGGAGGTAGCCTGTGCCGCCACTCAAATGCTGGGTCCAGACCCGAATAGAGCAGAATATAAGAGCACTGAAATGAAACCTGGTGCGTGGGCACGGTTCTTCGGGCAGCCAGCGGTGAAAGGGATGACCGGAGTTACGTGTAAAACTGTTGCCGAGGTCCGCCCGGGCGCCGACCCTGCTCCGGCGACACAAAGGGCGGAAGTGGCCGCTCCCGAGCCGAGGCAGCCGACTGAACAAAAGGCGGAAGTGGCGCCTCAGGAGACCCGAGAGGGGGTGCGGCCGCAGTCGCCGTCGCAGCCAGGAGGAGAAACCTGATGACCTATGCCTTCGGCTCCTCCTCTGGCCCTCCCCCCCCCTCCTCTGCCCCCCCCCCCCCCCCCCCCCCGCCTCATCTGATCCTTCAACACCACCTGTTGACGACTGCCAGGATCACACGAGAATACAGATAAAGCGTTACAAACAGTACTGCAACTTCTTGATAACTTAGACTTAAAATTAAAGGGCACGACGTTACAGGCCGAACACCCCTTGATGCGCAATGAAGAACCGACCCCTCCTTCCTACCCTGAAATCCCGCCAGCACCTCTGAAGCCTAAACGGTGGAGCGGAATCATTAGAGACGCTATCTTGGAGGGACAGTGGACTGCCGCTGCCAGCTTAGGTAATACCTCGCAGTTGGCTTTTCCAGTGATTCAGGATCAACAAAATGGCACCGCTAAATGGCAGCCGCATGACTGGAAGATCCTGCAACAAGCTCGTACAGACTTTACTAGGAGACATCCAATGGGTGCGCAACTGCATTGGCATTTCAAACACCGCAATTGCACCATTAACAGAACTGTTACGAGGACGACAACCAGCCGACATCGTCACACTGTCCACAACACAGCGAGCCGCATTGCAACAAATTCTACAGAAACTACAAGAGGCATGGTCAGCCCGGCGTATCCTTGGAGTTGCCAATTTCTCTGTTAATTTGTAATACTGTTGAATCGCCGTATGCGGTTATTTGTCAGTGGCAAACAGGAAAGGGGGAAATTCTCCCCCGCCCCACCTGTGCCACTGACAAATCATCAGGTGACATGTTTAAGATTTTAGAATGGGTCTTTTTAAGAGTACAACCCAAGTCTAGCATTCAAACAAGACCGGAGGCAATAGGGGAGTTAATCAGGAAGGGCAGAACAAGAATCATAGAGATCAGTGGAATGGAACCTGATGATGTCAGTATTCCAGTGAATGGTGCCGATTTAGAATGGTGGTTGCGTAACTCAACTCCCATCCAAGAAGCATTAATAGGCTATAATGGTCGTATACATTCGCAACAACCAAAAGGGAAAATGAGGCAAGTGTTAAAACGAAATCAGTGGATGACAAAAACTAAAGTTAGGCGAGAACCACTGGCTGATGGTCTCACAGTGTATACAGACGCTGGAAAGCAGCTTTGCCGTGCGGTGTGTGTCTGGCAGGATAAAGGACGATGGTGCCAGTACATACTGGAGGGGCAGCCACAAGACTCCCTTCAAACATTAGAACTTACTGCGGTAGTCTGGGCACTAACCAACTGGCTAAGAGCCCCCTTACATGTAGTAACAGACTCCCTGTATGTGGCTGGGGTAGTGCCGCGACTAGAAGATGCCCTCCTTAGGGAAACAACCAACCCAAGGTTGGGAAAATTATTTATCCAGCTGAGATCCACTCTGGGTCAACGAAATGCGCCTTGTTGTATCATCCATATTCGCAGCCATCAGTTGAATTTAGGTTTAGGATTGGGTAATCAAATTGCCAATAACCTGGTCAGTGCAGTGCGACATTTACCTCCAATTGACAAATTTCAGCAAGCCAGACAAAATCATGACAACTTCCATCAAAATGCTAAAGGTTTAAAAAGGCAATTTGGATTAACCGAAAATGAAGCACGCTCTATTATACGAGCATGCCCTAGGTGTGGGAACCATGGACCAGGTGTGGGACTAGGGGTGAACCCGAAAGGGTTAAAGGCGCTGGAAGTATGGCAAATGGATGTAACACACATTACAGAATTTGGCCGATTGAAATAAGTACATGTTACAATTGATACCTTTTCAAAAATTATATGGGCTACAGCATTACCAGGGGAAAAAGTGCATCATGTATGCAAGCATTTACTTGCATGCTTTGCCGTGTTAGGAGTGCCCGAACAGATTAAAACAGACAATGGGCCTGCATACATTAGTCAAAAGGTAAGAACTTTTCTACTTAGATGGGGAATTAAGCACGCAACAGGAATACCCCACTCACCAACCGGGCAAAGCTTGGTTGAGCGAACCCATCAAGTGCTAAAAGATTATCTAAATAAGCAAAAGGGTGAAGACACAGATGCACAACAGCGATTACACAGAGTATTGTTTACGCTAAATTACTTGTGTCTTATGGGCGATCAAGAGGAACCGCCAGTAGTGATACACCATCAAAACATTAAGCTGAATAGTACCACTACCCTACCTAAATTTATGGTACATTATAAAGACCCGACCACCGGAGCATGGGTGGGACCAGTGCCAGTCACTTTTAATGGTCAAGGGTACATGTGTGTCTCTACGGGAACAGGCCCAGTGTGGGTCCCGAGCAGAGCGATAAAACCAGCATTGGAAAGACGATGGACAGACCAAGACCAAGAGATGGCGCAACAGAATGGGCCCAAAGAATCTTAAGAGCTTGCTAATAAGTAGTTGCGTCCTTCTTTTGGATGCAGAAACGGCAGGGCTTGATCATCCCTGCAGTTTCAAAGGAATGTCTGGGTGACCTTGGCAAATCTTGGTCAAGATTCCATCTGCCTATCCACAGCATCACCCGAGAATCCATTTTCCACCTGTCTAGTCGGTCTTCCGTCTGACCAATGGCCTTCCAACTTACAAACGCAATTCCTAGGTAATGGCTCTGCAACTCTTGCTGCATATCTGCCACCCCTCCATGCCGAGCCGCAAGAGCTAGAACTTGTAGGATCACTCATGATAGATAGCTGTGTGTACTACACAAACAATTTTTGCCTTGTTTTTTTTTGCACTAGGAGTAGCAGCAGCACACGCTTTAACCACGCTTAATAAATTAGGATATTGACTTGCTAAACAATCTAACGCTACTGCATTGGCATTGAGCAGATTATTGTTAGACGTAGATTCTGTTAGACGTAGATTCTGTTAGACACGCTACACTCCAGAATAGGGCTGCCATAGATTTTGTTATTAACGCATGTCATGGGTGTGAAGACTTTTGACGGGATGTGTTGTATGAACCTCTCAGACCACTCCAAATCAGTACACCAAAGCATCAGAGAATTGTATCAAGGAATGCAAAAGCTGAGAAAAGATGATGAATGGGGATGGTTGAATCAAATACTATCAGGTTGGGGAATCAAAAGTTGGATAGCCATGATTGTGAAAACTAGCTTGCTTATATTGCTCATTGTAGTTGTTATAATATCAGTTGTATTATGTATCTTCTCTTGTCTACAGCGCATGCTCATGAAAATTGTGCACGAAGCCTGGGTTGCTCAAAAAGAAGAAGGGGGAATTGTGGAGAGATTCTTAAATGAAAAAAGGCATGGTTTGGATCTGGTGAGCAACCCAGGGTTTGAACTAAGCACCCAGAGTGAGGGAGAAAAGATCTAAGTAAACAAGAAAGGTGACATCACCCTGCCCGGGAGAAAAGTTAAACAGAGGCGCGTGAACAGAGGGTCTTAGCCAATTGGGCTGGGGGGCGTTGTATGTGAACAAGGGAGCTGGACCAATCATAGCGTTGTTGACTATGCATGCTTTGCTGCGAGTCTATATATACTCTGCTAAAATATGCAATAAAGGAGGACGATCATACTCACATTGAGATCGCGTCGTTACTTCGGTTCCAATCCCACTCCGACAAATGGCCAATCAGTGGGAATCATAGTGGATTTGGAACTCCAGGCTGTAGTGCACCCATAGGTTGCATAACTGCCTTAATTGCTCGGAGGTCCTGCAACAGTCTCCATTTTCCTGATTTTTTTGGAATCACAAAGATAGGAGTATTCCACGGGCTCGTGGAGGGAACTATATGTCCAGCTTTAAGTTGTTCTTCCACTAATTTCTCAGCTTGTTGTAATTTCTCCCCTTTTAGGGGCCACTGGTCAACCCAAACAGGACTTGAGGTAAGCCAAGTCAGTTTGAGCAGGGGCATATGGACTGTGGCCCTATGGCTAAATTTGTACCCACTGCTGCGGTTAAGGACATTTGCCACTGAGCGAGCAGATCTCTTCCCCATAAGTTACACGGAACTGGCATAATATAAGGACGCAAGGTCGCTGTCCTTCCTTCAGGCCCTGTGAGTACTAACGTTGCAAGGCTCTGCATCGGTGTCTGAACACCTCCAACACCTGACACTGTAGCAAAGGCAGGTGTTACAGGCCAGGTTTTCAGCCATTCTTTATGTGAAATAATGGAAATGTCGACTCCCGTGTCTAGGAGTACGGTAAAAGTATGATCTTTAATTTTTAATGTTAACAAGGGTTGCTGTAATGTTACCTTTTGCGCCCATAGAATTTGTGGCACTCCAGTACTGCCGAATCCTTTTTCTTCCCTTTGAATATTCAGGGTATTTGGAACAAAATAAGGAAGCAACATTAATTGTGCAATACGATCCCCTTTGGAAATCCTGCACAGAGGATGCAATGTCCAGACCATAACTTTTAACTCCCCTAAGTAATCAGAATCAATCACACCAGGTAATACAAAAAGACCCATTTTTGATACTGAAGACCATCCTAATATAAGGCCACAATAACCTGAGGGTAAAAGTCCGTATACATTAGTTCCAATAAGAACAACCTCAGTATTTAAGATGGTTGTATCGGTGGCTGCGGCCAGGTCCAGTCCTGCGCTACCCCGGGTGCTTGCTGATAAATCGGTAATTCTGCGTTGCGTGGTACAGGAGCTTGACTGAGATTGCAACTGCAAATGGGTGGGGTCAATGTGTACAGGACAGACCCTGTTGGTTTGAGGGGCACTGGGTCTCATGCCCTGCTTGAAGTTTCCCGACAGCAGTCTGCCTTGATTATCAAATCTAGATCGGCACTGATTTCCCCAATGATACCCCTTTTTACAGTGAGGGCACAATATTTGAGGTTTCTTTTCATTGTTTCCACCTTTTTTGTTTCCGGTAGGGCAGTGTTTTTGAATACATCCTTCTTGATCACACTGAAAGCATTTCACTTCTTCTGTGGGACTATTAGTTATTAACAGAGAGGTGCTGAGCTAAAGCTACTGCTAACACATTAGCTTTATGCTCCTCTGAACCCACATCTTCACATGCTCTTATGTAATCTACAATTGTTTGTGCTGAGCCTCTTACTGACGAGAGGGCTTTCTTACAATCAGAATTAGCATTCTCATATGCCAGTTGGAAAGTCAATACCTTTGCTGCTTCCTCATGTTCTACTTGTCTGTTAACAGATGTCTGCAGCCTATCGATAAAATTTATATACGGCTCATGGGGACCCTGTCGAATAGCGGCAAAAGGAGGTTTGCTGACCTGTTTCTGGGACCTTTCCTAACGCCTTTAGCGTTAGTTCCGTAGCCTGTTGTAGTGCGTTTCTCGGCAGTCCTGCTTGAGCCTGGGGGGTTAAATATTGCCCTCCCCCAACAATTCTGCCATACCTACATTCACTGCATTGGTAATATTATCCATTGTTTGCCATGTGACTGTCAGAGTGGGATTGGAACCGGAGTAACGACGCGATCTCAATGTGAGTATGATCGTCCTCGTTTATTGCATATTTTAGCAGAGTATATATAGGCTCGCAGCAAAGCATGCATATTCAACAACGCATGATTGGTCCAGCTCCCCTGTTCACGTACAACGCCCCCCAACCCAATTGGCTAAGACCCTCTGTTCACGCGCCTCTGTTTAACTTTTCTCCCGGGCAGGGTGATGTCACCTTTCTTGTTTACTTAGATCTTTTCTCCCTCACTCTGGGTGCTTAGTTCAAACCCTGGGTTGCTCAACAGAACCAAACCATGCCTTTTTTCATTTAAGAATCTCTCCACAATTCCCCCTTCTTCTTTTTGAGCAACCCAGGCTTCGTGCACAATTTTCATGAGCATGCGCTGTAGACAAGAGATAATACAACTAAGATTATAACAACTACAATGACCAATATAAGCAAGCTAGTTTTCACAATCATGGCTATCCAACTTTTGATTCCCCAACCTGATAGTATTTGATTCAACCATCCCCATTCATCATCTTTTCTCAGCTTTTGTATTCCTTGATACAATTCTCTGATGCTTTGGTGTACTGATTTGGAGTGGTCTGAGAGGTTCATACAACACATCCCATCAAAAGTCTTCACACCCATGACATGCCTTAATAACAAAAATCTATGGCAGCCCTATTCTGGAGTGTAGCGTGTCTAACAGAATCTACGTCTAACAGAATCTACGTCTAACAATAATCTGCTCAATGCCAATGCAGTAGCGTTAGATTGTTTAGCAAGCCAATATCCTAATTTATTAAGCGTGGTTAAAGCGCGTGCTGCTGCTACTCCTGGTGCAAAAAACAAGGCAAAAATTGTTTGTGTAGCACACACAGCTATCTATTGTGAGTGGTCCTACAAGTTCTAGCTCTTACGGCTCGGCATGGAGGGGTGGCAGATATGCAGCCCATCCATCCCGGCTATCAGCAAGAGTTGCAGAGCCATTACCTAGGAATTGCGTTTGTAAGTTGGAAGGCCATTGGTCAGACGGAAGACCGACTAGACAGGTGGAAAATGGATTCTCGGGTGATGCTGTGGATAGGCAGATGGAATCTTGACCGGTCATATTTGCCAAAGCCACCCAGACATTCCTTTGAAACTGCAGGGGTGATGAAGCCCTGCAGTTACTGCATCCAAAAGAAGGACGCAACTACTTATTAGCAAGCTCTTAAGATTCTTTGGGCCCATTTGTTGCGCCGTCTCTTGGTCTTGGTCTGTCTGTCGTTCTTCCAATGTTGGTTTTATCGCTCTGCTCGGGACCCACACTGGGCCTATTCCTGTAGAGACACACATGTACCCTCGACCATTAAAAATGACTGGCACTGGTCCCACCCATGCTCCGGTGGTCGGGTCTTTATAATGTACCATAAATTTAGGCAGGGTAGTGGTACTATTCAGCTTAATGTTTTGATGGTGTATCACTACTGGCGGTTCCTCTTGATCGCCCATAAGACACAAGTAATTTAGCGTAAACAATACCCTGTGTAATCGCTGTTGTGCATCTGTGTCTTCACCCTTTTGCTTATTTAGATAATCTTTTAGCACTTGATGGGTTCGCTCAACCAAGCCTTGCCCGGTTGGTGAGTGGGGTATTCCTGTTACGTGTTTAATTCCCCATCTCAGTAGAAAAGTTCTCACCTTTTGACTAATATATGCAGGCCCGTTGTCTGTTTTAATCTGTTCGGGCACTCCTAACACGGCAAAGCATGCAAGTAAATGCTTGCATACATGATGGGCTTTTTCCCCTGGTAATGCTGTAGCCTATATTATTTTTGAAAAGGTATCAATTGTAACATGTACATATTTCAATCGGCCAAATTCTGTAATGTGTGTTACATCCATTTGCCATACTTCCAGCGCCTTTAACCCTTTCGGGTTCACCCCTAGTCCCACTCCTGGTCCATGATTCCCACACCTAGGGCATGCTTGTATAATAGAGCGTGCTTCATTTTCAGTTAATCCAAATTGCCTTTTTAAACCTTTAGCATTTTGATGGAAGTTGTCATGACTTTGTCTGGCTTGCTGAAATTTATCAATTGGAGGTAAATGTCGCACTGCACTGACCAGGTTATTGGCAATTTGATTACCCAATCCTAAACCTAAATTCAACTGATGACTGCGAATATGGATGATACAACAAGACGCAGTTCGTTGACCCAGAGTGGACCTCAGCTGGATAAATAATTTTCCCAACCTTGGGTTGGTTGTTTCCCTAAGGAGGGCATCTTCTAGTCGTGGCACTACCCCAGCCACATACAGGGAGTCTGTTACTACATGTAAGGGGGCTGTCAGCCAGTTGGTTAGTGCCCAGACTGCCGCAGTAAGTTCTAATGTTTGAAGGGAGTCTTGTGGCTGCCCCTCCAGTATGTGCTGGCGCCATTGTCCCTTATCCCGCCAGAAACACACTGCACGGCAAAGCCGCTTTCCAGCGTCTGTATACACTGTGAGACCATCAGCCAGTGGTTCTCGCCTGACTTTAGTTTTTGTCATCCACTGATTTCATTTTAATACTTGCCACATTTTCCCTTTTGGTTGTTGCGAATGTATACGACCATTATAGCCTATTAATGCTTCTTGGATGGGAGTTGAGTTACGCAACCACCATTCTAGATCGGCACCATTCCCTGGAATACTGACATCATCAGGTTCCGTTCCACTAATCTCTATGATTCTTGTTCTGCCCTTCCTGATCAACTCCCCTATTGCCTCCGGTCTTGTTTGAATGCTAGACTTGGGTTGTACTCTTAAAAAGACCCATTCTAAAATCTTAAACATGTCACCTGATGATTTGTCATCTGATGATTTGTCAGTGGCACAGGTGGGGCGGGGGGGCGGGGGAGAATTTCCCCCTTTCCTGTTTGCCACTGACAAATAACTGCATACGGCGATTCAACAGTATTACAAATTAACAGAGAAATAGGCAACTCCAAGAGCAGCTGCACACCCATTGAATGTCTCCTAGTAAAGTCTGTACGTCTGTCAATGTCCTCAATTGAGTCGTTAAGTCTGTCTTTTGCGGGCGAATTTTCGCGTCTGAAATAGACCATCATCAAGACGTTGCAGCACTGTTCGTAACACTTTATCTGTATTCTCGTGTGACTGATCCTGGCAGTCGTCAGCAGGTGGTGTTGCAGGATCAGATGAGTCAGTGGAGGGGGGGCAGAGGAGGAGCCGAAGGCACAGGCCGACAGGTTTCTCCTCCTGGCTGCGACGGCGACTGCGGCCGCACCCCCTCTCGGGTCTCCTGAGGCGCCACTTCCGCCTTTTTCACGCTTTGCATCTCAGGAACGGCGACTTCCGCCCTTTGTGTCGCCGGAGCAGGGTCGGCGCCCGCGCGGACCTCGGCAACAGTTTTACACGTAACTCCGGTCATCCCTTTCACCGCCGGCTGCCCGAAGAACCATGCCCACGCACCAGGTTTCGTTTCCGTGCTCTTATATTCTGCTCTATTCGGGTCTGGACCCAGCATTTGAGCAGCGGCACAGGCTACTTCTGTCTCTGCTTTCATGGCCTTTAAGGTCTCTAATACTCTACGCCACAACTCACAAACAGCCTTTATCTCTTTCTCCTCTTTCTCGCTCCCGGTTATCGTTTTTTCCCCACATTGTATCACCGAAAGATCGCCCTTCCATGGGGGAAAACATCATATGCGTATCTTTAAAATGCCCCCACCGTTGTCTCAACTTAATCAGCTTAATCAGCTGTTTGGGCGCTGTCTCAATCCCTCTCTTAGAGAGGATACTTGCGAGCAGCGTCGCTGTTGCTTCAAGCTCCATGATAGCAACTTCACCTTTTTAAACCTGGAAGGCGAGAGGCCACCTTGAACCGTGTCTGCCGTAGTCTATGCTCCCGAGCAGCACTCCTTCCAGCCGTGTTTCCCACTCCCCTCCTCTCACTGCTTACCGCAGTCTCGGAGACCTCAGTCGTGCTGAAGGGTTACAGTTGACATCCTCTGCTACCAGATGTCGGAGTGGGATTGGAACCGGAGTAACGACACAATCTCAATGTGAGTATGATCGTCCTCGTTTATTGCATATTTTAGCAGAGTATATATAGGCTCGCAGCAAAGCATGCATATTCAACAACGCATGATTGGTCCAGCTCCCCTGTTCACGTACAACGCCCCTCAACCCGATTGGCTAAGACCCTCTGTTCACGCGCCTCTGTTTAACTTTTCTCCCGGGCAGGGTGATGTCACCTTTCTTGTTTACTTAGATCTTTTCTCCCTCACTCTGGGTGCTTAGTTCAAACCCTGGGTTGCTCAACAGAACCAAACCATGCCTTTTTTCATTTAAGAATCTCTCCACAGCTTTGCAATCATACAGAGTCATGGTAAAACTTTCCAATAGCTGTTGACAGAGTCGTTGTGTATATTTTGCAAACCGTAATCTTGGACTGCTTTCTGTACTTCTTTAACCATTTCATATTCATGTGTTCAAATTGGGGAGGCCGACTGGGATGATATAATATAGGCATTGCCATTAACATGGACACATCTCCCCGTTTCATAGCCTCCTTACGGCAGGAATCAATTAACGTACAAGGCTCTTGCAGCGCACTGGGGCTTAAATCATTAGAAAGATCTATAAGTGGTGCTTCCCCAATTGCCTGTGTGCGCGGTAAGGAATTTCCTAGCGGTGCACTAGGCGTTGTCGGGGTGAGCGGAGGCACAAGAGGCTTTTTCTCTATCCGTGACATGATAGACGGTGCCGCGGCAGTCATAGCTTGAATAGGGGTTAAGGGTGGGTATAAATTAGGTTCCTTATCGGGATTTACGGAATCGGGATCAAAAGGTCCCCTCAAGGAACATGCTTCATCGTAAAAAGAGTCATTATTTGAAGCATCAACAGGCACCACCATTTTAGATTGCAAAATTTCCTCTGCGGGATGCAGCACCTTAAGGGCAGTAAACACCGTTTTCCATGTTATTATTACTTCATCGGATACCTCAAACTGCAACTCCTTTTTTGTTTGTAATTCTTCTACTTTCACCCAGATCTGACTATCATAGGTCCCCATGGAAGGGAACCAGTTACAATGCATTTTAATCCATACAAGCAAAGCAGCTAGCTTTAATGGTGCTACCTTAAATCCTTGTTCCTTTAAAATACGTTGCAACACTTCTATGTACAATTTATGTTCTTGAGAGGCTGTTTGGCCCATATTACCGCAGCCGCATTACTTACTTGTTCAACGAGAAGAACTGATGCATGCGTTTCTGTCTTTATTTCTGTTTAGTTCAGCTGTGGAGCCACCGCCGGATTTGAAGAAAAAAAAAAAACCAAAAACGATTCGGGCGCCATTTGCAGCAGGCTGAATGCACGGACTCAGTTTTGTGAACCAAGACAAAGTTTATTAGCATGTGCAGCTATTATATAGTTACAGATATGGATCTCAACTATGCAGCCAAACAGGTTGTTTACGTCCTTCGCACTCTTTGTTCCTCACAACATCCAATCCTGCACAACTAGTGTTCTGGTCGTGCTCTTTTCCCATATACACACACAGAGCTGTGTACTTTTGAGCTCCTGTTATGGTCTGGCTGAGATTCAGTTCTACTTCTTATCATGTCTTCGTTAACTGCTACTCAGGCCCATTAACTGCTTCTCAGGCTTGTTAACTGCTGCTCAGGCCCATCCACGATGCTGCTATCTGTCTTGCATTCCAAAGTGCTGCTACACTGAGATAGGTTGTCCACTCCACTTCTTCATAGAATCATAGAATGGTTTAGGTTGGAAGGGACCTTGAAGATCATCTAGTTCCAACCCCCCTGCCATAGGCAGGGACACCTCCCACTAGACCAGGTTGCTCAAAGCCCCATACATCCTGGCCTTAAAAACCTCTGGAGATGGAGCTTCCACACCTTCTATGCGCAGCCTGTTCCAGTGCCTTACCACCCTCAGAGTGAAAAATTTCTTTCTAATATCTAGTCTAAATCTACCCTCTTCCAGTTTGAAGCCATTACCCCTCGTCCTATCACTACATGCCCTTGTAAAAAGTCCCTCTCCAGCTTTCCTGTAGGCCCCCTTTAGGTACTGGAAGGCCGCAATAAGGTCTCCCCAGAGCCTTCTCTTCTCCAGGCTGAACAACCCCAACTCTCTCAGCCTGTCCTCATAGGAGAGGTGCTCCAGCCCTCTGATCATCTTTGGGGCCTTCCTCTGGACCCGCACCTACAGGTCCATGTCCTTATGTTGGGGACTCCAGAGCTGGATGCAGTACTCCAGGTGGGGTCTCATGAGAGCGGAGTAGAGGGGCAGAATCACCTCCCTTGACCTGCTGGCCACGCTTCTTCTGATGCAGCCCAGGATACGGTTTGCTTTCCGGGCTGTGATCGCGCATTGCTGGCTCATGTTGAGCTTCTCATCAATCAGCATTCAATCAATCAGTCCCTCCCCACTAGCATGTCTACCTCGCCTCACAGCTTGGTATCATCGGCAAACTTGCTGAGGGTGCACTCAATCCCACAGTCCATGTCGCCGACAAAGATGTTGAATAGCACCGGTCCCAGTACCGACCCCCGAGGAACACCACTCATAACTGGTCTCCACTTGGTCATCGAGCCATTGACCACTACTCTTTGCATGCGACCATCCAGCCAGTTCTTTATCCACCAAGTGGTCCATCTGTCAAATCTATGTCTTTCCAATTTAGAGACCAGGGATGTCACGTGGGACAGTGTCAAACGCTTTGCACAAGTCCAGGTAGATGAGATCAGTTGTTCTTCCCTTGTCCACTACCACTGTAACCACCTCATAGAAGGCCACCAAATTTGTCAGGCATGACTTGCCCTTGGTGAATCCATGTTGGCTGCTAACAATCACCTCCTCTTTATCCAAGTGCCTCAGCAGAGTTTCCAGGAGGATCTGCTCCATGATCTTGCCAGGCACAGAGGTGAGACTGACTGGCCTGTAGTTCCCTGGATCTTCCTTTTTTCCCTTTTTGAAAACAGGGGTTATTTTTCCCCTTTTCCAGTCGGCAGGAACCTCACCAGACTGCCACGACTTCTCAAATATGGTGGATAGTGGCTTAGCAACTTCATCTACCAGTTCACTCAGGACCGCGGATGTATCTCATCAGGTCCCATGGACTTGTGCACCTTCAGATTCCTCATGTGGTCTCATACTTGATCTTCACCTACAGTGGGCAGTTCTTCATTTTCCCAGTCCTCACCTTTGCATTCTGCATCATGAGTTGTGTGGCTGAAGTGTTTGCCAGTGAAGACTGAGGCAAAAAAGTCATTGAGTACCTCAGCTTTGACTCTGTCCTGGGTGACCAGTTCTTGCATTTCCTTCTGGAGAGGGCCCACATTTTCCCTAGTCTTTCTTTTCTCGCTGACATACTTAGAGAAGGATTTTTTGTTTGTCTTAATGTCCCTGGCCAGATTTAATTCAATCTGGGCTTTAGCTTGCCTAACCTGATCCCTGGCTGCTGAAACGATTCCTCTGTAACCCTCCCAGGCTACCCGCCCCTGTTTCCATCCCCTATAGGCCACCTTTTTACTTTTGAGCATGTCCAGGAGCTCCTTGTTGATCTGTGCAGGCCTCCTGGCTTTTCTGCCTGCCGCCTTCTTTGTCGGTATGCATTGCTCCTGAGATTGGAGGAGTTGATATTAACCAACTTTCTTGGGCCCTTCTTTCTTCCAGCGCTTCATCCCATGGCACCATACCAAGCAGATTCTTCAAGAGGCCAAAGTCAGCTCTCCTGAAGTCCAGGGTCGTCAGCTTGCTGCGCACCTTCCTCGCTGCCCTAAGGATCTCAAACTCCACCATTTCATGGCCACTACAGCCCAGGCTACCCTTGAGCTTGACACTGCCTACCAGCCCCTCCTTGTTGGTAAGAACAAGGTCCAGCATAACTCCTCTCCTCGTTGGAGAAGGAAGTTGTCACCAATACAATCCAAGAACCTCCTGGATTGCCTATGCCCTGCTGTGTTACCCTTCCAACAGATGTCAGGGTGGTTGAAGTCACCCATGAGGACCAGGGCCTGCGAACGCGATGCCACCCCTATCTGTCTATAGAGGGCCTCATCCACTCAGTCTTCCTGGTCAGGTGGTCTGTAGCAAACCCCCACTGTAATGTCCCCTGCTCCTGATTTCCCTTTAATCCTGACCCACAGGCTCTTAGTCAGCTCTTCATCCATCCCTAGGCCAAGCTCCATGCACTCCAGCTGGTCGTTGACATCCTCATTTCCCCTGTCTGTCTCTCCTGAAGAGCCTGTAACCTTCCATGCCAACACTCCAGTCATAGGAGTCATCCCACCACCATCATGTCCTCTCCATAGTCACAGAGGCAAAACCACAGGATATCTCAGAGCTGGTTCTGTTTCTCTTGAGTTGGTCTCATAGGAGGGCTTTTTTTTCCTAACAGCTGCAACGTGGATCCGTTCAGGGGAAGAGTGGGATCTTTCCTCCATCCTGGACAGTTTACCAAATAGTTTCTCATTTTGCTCAGCTATTTTCTTGGTCATTTGCTCAATTTTCTCAGTCATTTTCTTGGTTTTCTCAGCCAGCTTTTCCACAGCTGCCACAGTGAAGGGACGAGAGAGATTGTCTTCACACTGTCATACTTTGTTAGCCACTTCATTTACAGTTGGTGGGTCATCATCAGATCCTCCCCAGACCATTGTTGACAATGTGTGGGAATATGTTGATGGTGCACTTTGTACAAACTTTTTTAGCACAGATCATTTGCATGGCATTTCATCAGGACCCACAATCACTTGCCCGTCACTATAAATCACCTCTCGCACAGCCAATTCTCTCAGGTACTTAATACTTTTTTCCATGTTGGTCCATTTACTTGGACGGTATTTGATATCATCCTTAAAGGGATACCTGCGCTTTATGGCTGACACCAGTCGCCTCCAGAGACTGAGAGTGCTTGTCTTTCTCCCAATCCCTTTATCGATACCTCCATCCCTGGCCAGGTTTCCCAACTGCCTAGCTTCTCTGCCATCTAAGTCTATGGTATCAGCCCCACTATCCCAGCATCGGAGCAACCAGGAGATGAGTGTTTCACCTTCATGACGACTAAAGTCCTTCCTCATATTTCTCAAATCCTTCATAGAGAAGGATTTAACAACTACCTCTACATCTGAGTCTTCCTGTGTTGAGGCTGCCCGAGAAGGACCCTCTCCAGGATCTGCTCTAGAAGGACCCTCTCCTGGATCTCCATTGAAGAACTCTCTCCCAAGCTACCTGGCTTGAGCTGGTCCTTGTTGTAAGGGACAGGGGAATGAACTGACCTCTTTTTCTGCTTCCTGGTCACTGGGGCAACTTGTACCGGTTCTGATGGAGTTTGAGTAGCAGCGGTACTTGTTACAGGAGCAGCTGGAGTAGTGACGGTGCTTGTTATCGAGGCTGGAGTAACTTTTGCCAGGACAGGCGGTGGCGTGGCCTTTACTGCTGCAGGTCTGGGGATGGCTGGTGGCGGTGCAGTTTGTGCCGCTACAGTGGGGGAGGCAACTGGTGCTGGTACAAAAGGCGGCAGCGTCACTTTCACCGCGGGCTGCGGAGTGTATGGTGCAGGGAGGGGAGTGGCTTTTGCCGGTACAAGCGGCTGCGTGGCCTTTACCGCTGGCTGCAGAGTAACTTTTGCCGGTGCAGGCAGGGGCGTGGCTGGTGCCAGTACAGGCTGAGGAGTGGCTTCTGGGGTTTGAATGGCAGCAGCGCAGGTTATTCTATAGCTACTCCTGCACCGATATTTCATAAGAAACCACCCCAGCAACACATTC